>CM060978.1:117562191-118042158 GCA_030765065.1 Deroplatys truncata | reverse complement strand
ACTACCTCTACCTTCTAGGTAGTTGGTAGAAAAAGTAAAAGGATTTACCAAATATCTATATTTCAAAAAGTAAAAGGATTTGTCAAATATCTATATTGCAAAAATTACAATCAGATGTATAAACGGAATGTTCCATACAATTAACTTCTAAATTAATTCATATTAATGTCTCTTTTCAATCATTGAGCGAATATTCCATTATATACCAATGGCGTGTTAAAAAATGAAGGGTTATTTGAACAAATACATTTCCATGCCATTAAAACAGATTTAAGAAATACCAGTTATTCCAATTCAGCACTTTTAAATCACTGTCACATAAAAATATCGCTTCTTTGAATGTGTTCTAAATATAATGAAGTCTTCAGTTAGATTGTATTACAGTTTAATTTTTAATTAATTTAAAAAGCAGACTGTTATGCATAATAATCTCTTACTAATTTTTGTCTTGTGCTTCTTTAAATAAGTTTATGATGCTAATATTGATAATTGTTAATACTGATATGTATTGACTGCTTTTTGTTTTCTTGTTTGTTCATGAAACTCAAACTAGGTGCAGCTGTTGTCATTGTGTATATTCATTAACTAGTTAGTCATAGTTTTTCTTTTCCACATTATTATTCTATGTAGTACGTATTTAAAACATTTTAGTTTTTAACTTTACTTTCTCTTTTTAAGGCTGGTTCACAACAACCGAGAATGGTAACCAGAACAAGAATGACAAAGTTGAAATACATGTATTCTAATGGGAGCATTCATAGTCGACAGAAAGCCTTCCCAGGCTCTGGAAACAGGAAAAAAGACTTAGCCAAGTTTTAAATTTCTTGTTCTCGTTCTGGGCTCAGCATATTAGATCCATGTTGTGCATATTAAACTCTTCACTGTAGAGGTTATTCTAAACAGCCATGAAATGAAACAGCCGCTAGCGCTCTCTATAGTCGTAAGCTGGAAATATGAAACTGGAAGAAATTAGTAGCATTATGTGCTTCTTAACCTCAGAACCTGACACCTGGAGATCCATTGAGCATTGGTTCTTCTACTGAAAGTTGTTTATATGCAACCCAAAACTGGCCATTGCCTAAAAAACAATAGCAAAACTACAAAGAACAGCAAAAACCGGTAGAAATTAACAAAGAACAATAAACAACTGTTAGCCATTAAATAAAGGAATGAAACCTTGGTATGGCTAAAGGAATCTGAAATTTAGCGGATCTACATTTAGATAATGTTTACTCTATTGAATTTTGATGTTGGCTAAACCGCATTATGTTGGCTGAAATGGAAGCAGATGAAAAAATATTATTGGTCCGTTAAAAACAAATGAAATCCCAATGCACAAAATCGACTTGCCAATTTGTGGTTGATATGATCATCGATATGCATTCTAGCTCTTGTTATCAGCTGTTGTGGATCAAAATCTTATATGCTGCATTGCTTCCTGTTCTCATTTCCATTTTGCTTACCGTTCTCGGGGTTTGTGAACCAGCCTTTAATATTTTCATGTTATATAGCTACTACAATTGATTGGGCACTCATAAAAACAGATCTACTATCATTTTATCAGGGCAGAGAAAAGTCAGCCTTTTCAAATATCAAACAAATTGCTCATAGATTCTACCATACATAGGAATAAAATAGCAATACAGCCATGTTACATAGTCACACCATCTGTGCTGCCTCATGTTTTAAACTGCCAAGTGAGCTCAATTTTGTTATAAGAACACAAAATGGCAAATTTTCAATACAAAGTCATAAAATTACAAGCTTTGTATCTCATTATACAGATTTCCTTAAGGTTAGCCGAACTTAGAGAGGATGCATTAGAGTTTCTGCTGTAGGTCAAAACATGTAACTTATTTTTTAAAAAAATTGATAGCTCATTTTTGCAAACACACCATTCAATTGAAGTGTATTGTTCTATTATATCATATACGGATATAAATGAATATCAGTGTAAATAAGCATAACCAATAAGCATTTTATATTTCTACTGTAAATGATTTATTTTTGGCAAATGCCTGAAGATAGGCCAAGTTATTAAGGATTTTTTGGCCCATTCAATGGCTGTTGTTTGAAGTTTAAAGGTACACATCCATACTCCTTCAACCAAATTCAACTCCACAGCCAGTACTTAAACTATGGATATTTGGCTTTCCATGCCGATTCTCTTCTCATGAGATACCCGGATTCACACAAAGTAACCCTAATAGTTTGGTTAGATAGAAGTCAGGAGATTAAAACATTGTAAATTGCCTTTAAGATGTATAATCCAAGATTAGTTAAGACTATCTTGGAGGTCCTCCAGGATGTCAATCAAATAAGAAAAGTTTTGAGTGTCTTTTCATGGTAGCTCAGGATAGCACATCAACATGGAAAGCTGAATATCCGTGCTTTGCCAATGAACTTTTCAAACCTGATTCAACTTGCCAATAATTTACATTTAACTGAACCATGATTATAATTCTTTTTTAATTAGCTTTAATGTTCTCCCTTTTGACTTCTCATAACATTATCAGACCTTCTCAGTCCATTCTAAAGACTCAGGAGTTCCAGAGCCTTGGCAGCACCAATTAATCAACATTGCCAGTGCAGACCTGCATTGTTTACTTTAGATAAAAAGGCTGTAGCAAAATGCTGGGAAGAGATATGATGCATCTTACCAACACCATGCTGATACCAATATTGTGGAGTTGATTCTAGATGTTGCACGCTGATAGTAAACTTACTGTGTCAACAAATGCATCATTAAGGAAACCTGAAATATTTACCTTCTCAACTAAGTTACGTGCCAAAGCTTTCTTCCCTTCCTCATGACATAGTTTGTAAATTTCCTGAAAGTGTAGAAGGTACACTTTATTTACTATGGACAGAACTCATGAAAATAATGCTAATTTTTTAAAAATACAATTAAAATATCTGCTTCGTGCAGCACTTAATGCACTTAAAAGCTATAATCTCAGAACATAACCCTAAAACAGCATTCACACTTACCTTATGTCTTCATCATCATAAAAACTGAGCATGTCTGATCAACCTTTGCAGCTTTTACTGGTGCATGCAATAGATGTTCAATATCTCCACTCTTAAACATTTCTTCCTGTTTTTTCTTTTTGTACACAGGGTCCACAAAGCCTGGCCCATACATACTATAATGCCTGCATATGACACTGATCCAGCTGGCAAAATGCAGATTATAACACATTAAAAAAAAATCTGATGCAATCATTCATAAGACTTTCTCTAATCACTCTAAACTATTCTTATATGGGTTTATTCTTCTGTCTACTTCTTGTAATAGAGATAAACTTTCATTACACATTTCATTGTAGGTATACAAAGAATAAATTTGGCTAAAGTGAGTCATATTTTTAAAAAGCAGATCACTATGTAATGGCTTTATAACCAATTTTCCTTGCATGACCATGAGAAAAAATGAATAGCAACTTGCCATTTGAAAAAAGTATAAGTATTTGAAAATTCAAATTCATACCTCAAAAATGGCTAATGTGACAAAAAGTTTTATTTGACATATGTGGTGTGCTTTAACAAGATCTAAAGTTTTTGTGTAGTAGGATTTTTGTCTATCTCTTATGGTTAATCAATTATACAAAAGTCATTCAGAATTAAGAGAACTTCCAGGCTATTCCCAGTAAATTCTGATATGCATTTTATTTGTCATGCAAATATCTAAAATATTCTCGTATGATATGTTAACAGTTAGGGGTAGTTTGGTGTGGGGGGATTTTCTTGAAAATTGTCATGTCGCATTCTTGGTGGAAGCTGAACTTAAAGACCAAGTTTGGTATTTAACCAACTTTTTGTTTTGAGTTATACTGTTCACAGACACACAAGCCTTTTTCTAATGGCCTTTTGTATTTATTCAGGGGGCATCAAAATGTGTATTTCCAGTGAAATGTCGGTATTGAATTAATAAACACTTCCTCTACTTGCTATACGTAAGCAGTAGAGAAGGTAAAATTACATCTGTGCAAAAACTGGAAGTTACAGAAGCAATTAATTTAGTTATTTATTCAACAAAGACCTCAACAAGCCATCTTGCTTCTTTTATGGAGGGAATAAAATGTAAATATTTTTATCATAAAAATATTTACATTTACTGACATTTATAATCTGCTCAAAACATATTTTCCTACATTTATTGCTCTGTGAACAGGATAACTTAAAAATGAAAAATCAAATAAATACCAACTTATTTAAGTTTAGCATCTAACAAAAAACACAAAGATTTCAATAAAATTCCTCCCACCCCAAACTACCCCTAACATGGAAACATTTTTACTTTCTCTACTACGTATAGTAAGTAGGGGAAGTATTGTATTCCACCCAAAAATTTGATACCGAGATTTCACCGGAAATACATGTTTTGATACCCCCTGAATCCAAAAAAAGCATTTTTGGAAACATGTCCATGTGTGTCTGTGTGTCTGTCTGTGAACAGCATAACTCAGAAACGAACAGTCGGATAAACACCAAACTTGGTATTTAGGTTCAGTATCTTCCAGAGATGAGACACGAAGGTTTTCAGGAAAATCCCCCCACCCCAGATTACCCTTTACATGGAAGATTTTTCAAAAATTTTAATTTTCTCAAAAATGGCTCTAACGATTTTGATTAAAATATCATATGTTTAATATATTTTCATGACAAATAAAATGTATATCTTGAATTTTCTGGGAATGTCTCCAGAAGTATTCTTCATTGTGAACGACTTTTGCATAACTGGTAAACCGTAAGATATAGACAAAATTTTACTACACAAAAAATGTAGATCGCATTAAAATACACAATTTATGTCATACACATTTTTTTCTTGAGTGAACCATTTTCGAGATATTGCTTGTTATTCCCTTAAATTTTTCAATACTTATTGTCTCAAATGGGAGTTCATTATTCATTTTTTTGTCTTGGATATGCAAAGAGTATTAATCTGTGGCAAAGGGAATGGTGCTGCACCTAGCAACCAGCTATTAACAGATATGTATGTGCTTAAAGGCTTCTGTATTTCTATATTGCCCTTGTAAATATATATTCCCCTTACATCTACAAGAAAATTAGCAATAAGATAGAGTCTGCAAATGTTTATCTCGATTAACATGAAATAGATGGAGAATAAGCGTTTGTAAAAATGGTTTGCACAAGAGTAGAGAAAGTCATGTGAGTGTAACACATCAGATTTTTTTGATACTAATTGTTCTTCCACACAAACCGTGTGTTGGACAAGGTTGGAAAGGTAGAATCAGACGACTGAAAAATTCAATGCCATAGCTGGGATTTGTACCTTGGATCTCCCGGTCTCCGTCTGGTTGCTCTAACCCATGGCAACATGCCGGTATGACATTAAACTCCTCAACTAATTCGCATTTTTCCCAGTAAACCACAAGGGGATCTCAAATTGTATTGAGATGACATATCCCAATGGTAACTTATAATGTTGTAAGCACTTTAAGATTGTAGTAGTTGTAAGCACAATTAATTACATTAATTGACCTAATAGTGGTTGAAACTATGAAGATCGAGACTTAAAGTGTTTACAACACTGTAAATCACCATTGGAGTATGTCATCTCAATACAATTGGAGATCTCCTTGTGGTTTACCAGGAAAAATGCAAATCAGTTAAGGAGCTTATTGTTGTACCAGCATGTTGCCATGGTAGCTCAGTAATTAGAGCAACTGGATGGAGATCGGGAGATCCGTGGTTCAAATCCCGGCTATGGCATTGAATTTTTCAGTCGCCTTATTCTAATTTTCCATTTTTTTGACACTTTCTCAAAAATGGCTCAAACAATTTTTATTTTTTTTTTTTTTTATTTTTTTTTTTTTATTTATGGACGCTCTTTAACTACGATGGTTCTTAGCGTCCCATTCTATATTGGGCGTGAAACACCGGTAATTTTGCTCAGAGGCCTCTTTATCAGGCTTGAGGTTCTTTTACGTGCCGTAAATCTACGACACGGGACCACCGGCTTTACTTCCCTTCCGAAGGAAGCCGTGCTAACGATTTTTACGCCCGAAAAAATCCATCGCCCTCCGCCGGGTTTGAACCCGCGACCTTGGGAACTAGAGGCTAGCACGGTACCACTAGTCCACGGAGGACGACTAAACAATTTTTATTGAAATACTATATATGTACAATATTTATATGCAAAATTAAATGTCGATCTTGAATTTTCTGGATACTCTGTGAAGTTCATTTCATTCAAAATGAATGATGTATAGTGTTTTATAATGCGGAAAATATAAGAGAAACAAAATTACTACTCAAAAACTATAGACCTAAAACAATTACTACTCAAAAACTATAGACCTCTTTAAAATATACAATTTATTTCATATAATCTTTTTTATGGCATCAGCCATTTTCGAGATATCCATTATAATTGGTTAAAAGTTTTCAATACTTTGACATCTTTTATCTAATAGTTTCTCGTGATATCATGGAAAGAGTATGGAACTACAAAGTCAAAAAATGGGGACTTCTTTTAAAACATCTATCAATTCAGTTTCCTCTATACCTCTTTTCCTACACAAAATGTGTAATGAAACTATTTCTGTAAAGGTTTATCTTGATTAATATTCAGTAGAAATATATGCCTTTATAAGAAGAGTTTGTAGAAGCTATATAAAAATAAAAAATAGTGCTTAGAGAAATTCTTGTAAATATAATATAGTTGAATTTAAAATAGAGAGTTGAGGGTTGTTACACTACATCACTATGATATTCTTACTTGTTTGATGTAGTGTAACAACCCTCAACTCTCTATTTTAAATTATGACACATCACTGTTACAAGCTTCTAAATCTTCAAAAATTGAGCATAATATAGTTGATTTTTAAATTAATTCTACAGAATTCTACTCCTAAATAATATCCATTCAATAACAGTTGTTTCAAGTGGTGTTCACATAGACATATTAAGTTTAATATTGTTGATGTCAAAGTGACTTATACTCATCTGTTTTATTATCAATTTCTCCAGTATTTTTTGGTATATTACTGCATTACTGGTTTTCTTTTTGTCCTAGCTTGCTCAGTATTTTTAACTATACTAACTGTTCTTAAATTCAGTCTTTTGAAGTTTGATATAAACAATAGCTCTTTATCCTAAAAAATGGGACCTTGAACCTCTAACAACAAGAATTTTTCCCTCAGTTCTATTGATAATAATTAATCCTTAGAATTTAAGTGAAGACTATATGTTGTGAAGTTATCTCTACCTAAATGTTGCATATCTATGACAGAAATATGCAATTTTGTGGGTGGCATTAAGGCATATTGAAGCAGAAAATTCTATTCTTCACTCTCCTATGAAGCTGTGGCTTGTTGTACCTGTCAAACAAACTTCAAATGTTTGTATGGCTATTAACTGGACCACAACTACAACAACTTGAATCATCCTTGCTGAATCCTACAGTGAATTTCTCCACATCTTTTGTGACATCTGCAGTGCAGAATTTGGCTTAAAAATACTTACCACTTCCTAACTGATACCCAAGTTCTCCCTCAGTAAGAATGCCCTCCCAGGACTACTACCTATGAATTAAACCTTACTCTTCCTTTGAGCTTGGCATCTGCTGCTGGTGGAGGATTTTGGTTTTGATGAGCTTCCATTGCTTCAAGAACAATGAATTTGTTCACTAGAGGGATGCTCTTGGTATCTTCCTCCTAGGCACCACATTGAAATCAGATGATTTACTGTTTCACTACTGCAGAATGAGCAATTTTCCCTCAAGCTGCTCTTAGCAAGTGCCAGTGCTTCTTGCAGGTGAATAATCATGTTTTACAACAAATTGCTTATATTTACATAATATCTAGCTCATAAAACCTTTCATTGTGCATAGTTCTTTCTTCAACTGAAATGGTTTGTAAACATAGTAAGAATACAGATCAGTATTTGAATAAAGTGAAGAATAAAATTATCTGCATCATGAAAAGAGATAAATAATACAAGTATAAACTTATGACAGATTAGATCTTAAGAATTAAGAAGCAATTATAACTTTATAAGGATGTTATTTATTGATATGAATGAGAGCCTGGGCTGGGCATCAAGTTATATTCACTTGTAATTTGTTTACATAAATACTTGAATAGGCAAGACTGTGTCACAATGTAGGATTTGGCTCCCTTGCAAGAGGAGTGAATAAAATGTGTAATTTTTCTTTGAATAAAATGGTAAGCTCTGCCTGCAAGTGTGCGTACGTCATGATGGCAGGTTGAGGGCAACCCGATGGTGTGTTAGGCGTGTACCTGGCCTAATTAGGGCTTAACCACGTAGTGACAGGATATGAGGGTTATAAGATGGTGGTTGTTCTTTACGTAGGGGGAGAAAGGAGGTAACAAAGTTTGTTCCTCAACGGTAGCCGGTCATGTGCAATGGCCCTTGTGCACCGCTGATGATATTAATTTAGTAATTTAAACATGTAGGGATTGTAATTTTGAAGTCCAAGCTACTCTTGAAGGGATTGTATTGGAGTTCAGCTTTAGCTGCTCTTGGAGATACTCCGTTGTTACCGGATATGCCCGCATGCCATGCGGGGAAGCTGGTGATGCCTCAAGCGGCGTATTCTAGGGTTATAATCCCCAAGAGACCGAACGAGGGCACTCTGATGCTATGGCAACTGGTCGTAAAATTTTGCGGCCCGGCGCCTAATTTCATCCTCCACCTAAGGAAGAGATGAGGCTTCGTGAAACAGTCTCACGGGAAAGGAGCGGTTTACAGAATAGATAGCCTGAAGGCCCCTATTCTGCACCCGTTGCAGGAGCAGCAGACTGGAATCTGCGGCCATGCCCCAGATCTTGCAGGCGTAAAGGAGGAAGGGGATTATGATCGCTCGAAAAAGGTGTAACTTAAGAGGGACAGGCATCTCAGACCTCAGCATCGGGTACAATGAAGCCGCAGCCCCATGCCCCCGACGCGCGATGTCCCTGACGTGTCCCCTGAAAGTTAGGCCCTTATCTAACTTAACTCCCAGGTAGGTGATGTCATTTGTCCATTCTATCCTTCTTCCGAGGTAGCTGAATGTGGGAAGGATTGCGGGAAAGCGGCGCTTGGTGAAGAGAATGGCGTGGCTTTTTGCCGGGTTAATGGATAATCGCCAACGCCTGCACCACTCTTGGAGGAGGCGGAGGTGTCTCTGAATGGGGTAGAAGGCTCTGCGTGGGTTTTTACTTGTACAATACAGGAGCACGTCATCAGCGTACTGTGCCCATATTGACGTGCTGCTCTGTGGGTAGGTCGGCCACATAGACATTAAAGAGTGTGGGGGATAACACAGAACCTTCGGGGACTCCGCCTCGTATTGGCCTTAGTGTAGATTTGTGTCCCACAACCGAAACTACAAAAGTGCGGTGTTTTAGATATGTGTGTAACAGATGTATTATGTGTGTAGGGAGCTCCAGTTGGATGAGTTTTTTCAGTGAAACCGCGGCGGTGTAAACCCTTTCCTGGAAGCACAGGGCAACTGCCACCACCAGGCGCAGCAATTGTTGGGAGGTCGAGTGCCCAGGACGGAAGCCGAACTGGTGTGGTGAGATGGCCCCAATGTCCCCTGAAGTGGGAGACAAGCGGGTAAGAATAGTCCTCTCGAAAACTTTCGAAAGGACAGAGAGGAGGCTAATGGATCTGTAGTTGGCAGGATGTACCGGATCTTTCTCCGGCTTCAATATGCAGATCACCCGAGCCTCTCTCCACTCGCGTGGAAAGTGACGCAGGGCGAAGCACATATTAAAGACCCTGGTAAGAAAGAGCACGGCCCACCTGCAAGTGTTTTTTTAAGCTTTAATAATACGTGTTAAAACGGGATAGCTTTGTTCCCTATACAGCTGAAGAGATAAACTAGAAGCTGAAAGCTCTTTCCTTTTAGGTTAGGAAACCCCATTCGTATTAAATAAGAATAAAGCACACAAATCAGCGTTTGGATCTAACCAATCTCGCGGATTATTAACTATAAAGAATCGTACCTGCATATCGATAATCCATTGCTTGCAATACTGAGTTTATTAATTTTGTTGTGTATTCCTGGAAGTCGTGTTGCCATATTCATTCTGTCACTGCGGTAGACGCTAGCGCCAATGGCCGGGCAAGTTAATACAATCATGAAATGCCATAGTAAGCAGGTGTATTGGTGGTTTTTCAAAAATAAGTGAGCCTGATTATTGTGGCGCTTCTGAGTTAATGAAACAAATGATTTGCCTTATTAATGGAGATTATACTGTGTTGATAACGGGGACTGGGAAAGTATCCTAAATATCTAAAGTTCTGTGCAATACTTGTGTACAAAGCGCGTCTGATTCTTCAAGATGGCAGAACATCGGGGAAATTCATCTAACCAAGTTAACCAAGGTGTGTTATCAGTACCTAATCTCAGAATATTGTTGCAAAACGATTCAAACTTACTGACTTCTTGTTATGATCAATTTTTTATCAGTGGATAACCCCTAAACCAAATGCATTTCTAAATGTTCACCATACATGCAATTTATTTTCTGGATAGGTGCATATTTAGGCATATTGTTATCAGATTAGAAATAAATGCAAATATGTATATGGTTACTAAAACTTCTAGTATTGCCTATTCATTTTAATATGAGAGAATAGGTTGACGTCAGCGTCTGAGGGAGAGTTTGTTAACAAAATGTTTGACAGGCATGGATTCTCAGATCCCCACTCAAAGTGCCTAGTTGGACACAATACTCAACAGATGTTAGAGATATGTCATGAAAATGTCGAAGAGAATGCATATAGCATTGGCTTAAGAGTTTTATTTCATATAGTAGCCTTAAAGCAAATTACACTAAAACTTACATATAAGATGTAAACAATTTAATTTTCTGTGACTCTGATATTGCTTTACCTTTTTCAGTTTTAATTACACTGATAGCTTAAAGGGAAAATAATACTGGAAAGGCAAGGAATTGACATTCGTTTACATGCCATGGTGCCATGGATTTTATGATGCACAGATATTGTCTTTTAAAAATAGATGGTATAAATTTTTCAGCCGAGTCAAATCTAACAGTAACCCCATACCATAAATATGTCACAGAAATGACACATTTGATGCTTGTTCCTCTTGTGTGCCATTTCATTCTTCCTTTAATGAATTTTGAATGTTTTTAAGTTCTTAATTTAACATCCCAGCTCATATAAAATTACAGAGGCTAACAACCAGTTGTAAATAAAGCTGAACCAGAACTTAAAAATGTGAATAATTAAATGAAGAAAAGCATACCGGGTTTTTAATATTTATCTCACTAAAATGTATGTGAGCATGTGTTAAAATTGAGAACAAGAGAGTCTCCTCCAAAAAAAATCAAACTTTATCAAAAAAATTATTATATAGTTTATCAAGGTCCCACGTTGGTCCTATAGGTTTGAATTATTATACAGTCTATCAAGGTCCTGCATTGGTCCTATTAGATTTAGGCAGATTGGGGTACATTATGAAATAATATTACCAGACATTGTCAATTATTTTTAAAATGGCGAATTAGTAGTTTGCTGTATTTTCATTAACCCTCTTAGCGCCAGAGCCAATCTGATCGGCTTTCTGAAAGCGGTGTAGAGAGCCAGGTGCCTGCCTCTCTTTACCAGTGTAAAGTGCCAAGGGTTTTAGGCGGAAAAAATCACTGTTGCAATAAACTGCATATAACTCGCAAGAATAATTGCCAACGCCAGAAACTTATTTAATAATAATGTTCATGTTGTGTAACATACGTTTATAACATTTATGGACACGATAACTCCACAACAGCTCCAAAATATAGCAACAAATATAATATTTTTGTGAGAATAAAATAGTTTTCATACTTTAAATTTAAATAATCGGTGTTCAAAATGCACATAAGATTAATAAAAATATATAAATTTAAAGACTGACATTCCGTAAACAGGTGACATGTGTAAAGAGAGCCAGTTTTTAAATTGTATTAACATTTTAGATCATAAAACAATAAAGTGTAAAAGTGTAAACAAGACAGAGTTTTCTGGTACTTACCAAAATCTTTAAATGAAGAATAGTATCCTTTTAGAGCCAAGGTATACTGTGTAAACTCTTCTGTTGAAATGTAAGCATTATGATTTGTCCACACTCAACTATATTAATGTATTTTTTTATACTGAAGGCAGTAATAAACACTAAATAATTATACGAATTAATGAAGTTGGGCTAAATTAATATGGTATGTGGTATATAAAATGTGTCTTCAGCAAATTTAAATTGCACACGAGTCTATGCACATAAATGTTTACAAAACACCTCAAATTTATTTTTAACACTTATGAAGGGTTGCACATTTTGTATGCAATCCTTTGTCATTTTTGAACGCACACAGTTCTTGATTGTCGTCTTTGTTCTGGAGTATGACACACAATGCACTGTCTTTCCTTTTTTCCTGGTAGCAATTTCGCACTGTACACCGGTCTGTTGTCATTTGCAAGGGTCAGTAATGTTGAATAAATATTACTTCGAGCAGATAACCACTCTTCACTTAATGAATTTATAATGGAAGCGTAAAGCTGTAGCTGAGTCATTTTCATTCCATTGCAGTTTTCAAGATATAGCAGATATGCATTTAGCACCATTCTTCAAATAATGTTAAATGCAAGCTTTTTCCAATATTTCAAAGTTCTGCGTACACCTAAATAAAAATACAGCATAATGTCATTGACATCTATTCCCCCCATATAGTAATTGTAGTCCAATATTACGTCAGGTTTCATTTTAGGCTCATTTGTGTTTCTAACTGTGGGAGTCACGTTAGATTCTTTTGCAGTTCCGTAGGTTGACAGAAGTAATACCTGATTCTTTTGAGATTTTTTTTGCTTGGATGCTACAAGTAACAAATGTCCTTGCCTGAAGTATTTGTTATATTGTTTTAATTTTATTCTTCGCAGCAGTTGGAATTCCCTTTCTGTTACTCCTAATTGTGCACCTGAAGCATCTGATTTGTGTAACGATTTGTTTCGGCAACAATGAGGTTCAGGAATGTAGTGGTGAAAAACAGATAGAAATAAAATATAGGTATTAGGGCTAGGGGCATGCTTTGGTCCAGGGAATTCCATAAAAGAGAGTGTAGGTAAGGGAGCGTGTTCAGTATCAGTAGGATAAACTTCATTGAAGGTTTCTTGCAGAGTATCATTTTTCTCATTGTTACCGTCATCATCAGTAGAATCCTCTTCGGATTCTGAATCAACTCCATTAACAAATACGTTGTCTTCTCCAAAGGAAACGTTCAATTTCATCTTCTTTTGCGGTGGAGAAATAGGGGGGGGGGGGTGTGCCCGGGATGATACCATTTGAAGAATCAATTTCGTTATCACTATCCAATAATAGTTCATCTGCATCAACTTCACAATTATTGAAATACTCTTAACAGCTTTTCTTCGTCTACACCTGGTTTGAAAAAATCACGAGAAGCGCTTGCCATCTTTCATTATTACAGCACAACAGACTACCGTAAACTGAGGGGTTGTTTGTTGTCGTGAAAGCCAAATATACCATTACAAACCTTCCTGTCGAAGGACAAAAGATGTACCCTTCCAAGTGTTTGCATTCCGTTGCTATAGGATGTCACAAAAGTATGTTCACCATGTTAAGTTTTCACAAACCGATCTCCTTAGCACTGACACTAAAGCAGGTGGATTTTAAAAGCCGATCTGCTCATATCTGGCACTTTAAGGAGAGCCACCTCTCTACCGCGTGGCACCAAGAGGGTTAAATTCATAAGGTTAATGCTGGCAGGTCAAATAATAAATAAATAGCCAGTTGTGACAGTGGTTTTCTTTTCTTTCAAAATGAAAATTCATATCAATAAGAGAAAAGGCAGTTTTTCCATTTTGTTTGTTTTGAGGACTCAGTGAAGCCACCCCACAAAGGACTTTATCCTCTCAACTGTCAGAACTGAAAAAAATTAGCAGACTTCCATTGTAATTACAATAATATCAGTTTAAATGCATTTAACCTTGGGTTTAATATAGAAACCACAAGTACCAATGGTTTCACTACAGCCTGCCTGGCATGACAGCCTACATTTGTTTCAAACTTGTTTTAAAGCTATAACATATGAATGTACCTCATTTCATTCTACAAATTGTACATTATACTAGCAGCATTGCAAACAACCACATTGATTGCGATGGGATGAATTCTGTCAGGTATTCTGTCATGTAAGGTGGAAACAGATTTACAAACCAGAATCTTACACAGTGTCCCGGAATGATTTATACACTCTTTAAACACCATTTTCTCAGCAACGAAATGAAACAGAAATACAACACTTAAACTCATATATGTTCAAAATTTCCCATCTGCCACTGGAGGGGTTAAATCTGGGGATTGAGGTGGGAACTCCATAGCACCTCCTCTTTTTCCTATTCATCTTGATTGAATGTGAGATAGAGAAAATTTCTCATATTGACATGAAAGTGAAGTGGAGCCTCATCTTGTTCAGAGAAGCCTATTTTCATTCTCAAAGAAAGACATGGAAAACTAGGTTTCCAACATTTGCAGGTAAGGCTGACCTGTGATAACCCCTTTGAAGAAGTAGGCCCCAATTATCCCTCTGGAAGACAGACAACATAATACTACTACTCCTGGAAGATTGATGATCATTTCTTCAAAGATGTTTGGGGTATTGTTAGCCCAGTACACGCAATTGTGCCATTAAGTTTAAATTGGCTTCATCTGACCAAACAATTAAGTCTGGAAAAATCTTCCCTTAACATACTTGTTCATAAAACCTCACAAAATTGCAGTTGCCTATTTAGTTCATCCTCATTTAATGTGTGGACAAGTCTTGGAATGTAAGGCTTCCATTTTTGAGCTTGCAAAATTCAATGAATATTGGATTTGTGACTACCAATCTCACGAGAACATTGCCTTAATGACGTCTTTGGGAATTGTGCAAAAGCCTGTATGGCTGTATCAACACTCTCATTATTTGTGGAACTTCTCTTTCTTCCACACCTCTCTTTCAACACACCTTGCACTATTCCACCGACTTTCAGCTTGTCTTGGATTCTTCTGATTGTTAACCTTGATGATGGGGTACCAAATTCAACCCTCCAATGTTGTTAAACCTCAACAATATTTTCCACCTTCCAATTACATTTCAATACTCGTATGTTACTCGAACGATAAATGAACGGCCGCATTTGTTTATAAACAGATTAATACATTTCTATGCTTTCCATTACCTTCTGAATCAAACAATAAAAATTGTATTTCTGCTTCATTTTGTTGCTGAGAAATATAACCATGTGCACCATTGTTGTTAAACAAACCCTTCAGGGACCTTCAGCTTACTGCGGTAAGAATTTGACTGAGGTAATCATCACACAGCAGTGCACCAATGCTCACCGCAGTTCAGGTGACTGTGGTTAGCCAGCAGGCACTCACCTTGGTTGAGCGCACCATTCATTGCAGGTAAACTACTGAATGCACTCGGATGTCATCTCTTTTTCACTTATTCTTCCTCTTTGCTGAAGCATAGTTCAGTGCACAATGGAGGAAAGCAAAAGTAGACCCAAGTTTCTTTAATACATTATTAAACTTAACATGCATTTCTTAAGAAAAGATAGAAAGTACAGCGATAGAAGCAAAAACTTTAAGATGGACAGTGGGAAAAGCTGGCCTTACAATTGATTAGAAAAATATGCTGAACTGTTATATAGATTCCCCCCCCCCTTTCTTTTCACACTAAGTTACATTTAGCTTCAACTTCTAAAAGAGAGGCAGAAAAAAAAAAGAAAACAAAAATATATTAACCCTAAACAAGATTTTAACCCTCAACCTCTTGGACAAGAGGCACACACCCTACCCCCATACTATGATGGCAAGTCTAGAACTTTGGCACTGACCTCTTTTGGTTACTGGATTCCTATATCTGTGCAATTAATGTATTTTAATATTCTTGAAAATGTGCTAATTGCACTAAATCCATTCAGTATTCCTCTTATTTCTGCCTTGTTCTTGTAACTATGCTTCAACTAATATGATTATGATAAGTAATGCTGTAATTGTGTGGATTTTCGTTGTCTTGGGTGTCAGGATATTTAAGGCACCTGTAGCCTAAAAAGCCTTGAGAATTAAAAATTACAAAGTACAGTGAAGTAACTTTAGCAGATGCATTCATTGACGAAAATGGAACGTTTCTTTTAGTTGTAAATTCTAACCTATACCGTTCCGCCACTTTAACATCTCAACACAAGTGGAAATAATCGATGATAACCGGCCATTCATGGCTGATCAGGTTTAACCACAATAAAATCCTTGATAAACTTTTACCATCTTGGTGCACCACAAATGACCGTTCATTGCAGTAAAGTCTGTATTTTACCACGGTAAAATCTTAATCGAGAAAATGCACACACAGCCAATAGTGTTTTCAAAGAGTGTATGCATTAATTTGAGACACTGTATATCACAAGAGCCAACCAGCACATCTCAGCAATTGTCAGATGCTCAGATATATTAAACCGTCTTCATGCATCACTTTCCTAGTATGGTATCACTTAGTTGCAAAAGATTCAGAATGCTATATACTTATGCTCAAGTTTGTTCCTGAATGCACCGCAACTCAGAAAAGTTGGCAAAGCAGTTATGGAAAATTGGGAAAAAAGGAGTTAAATTAAATTTAAGACACTTGTTTAATTGTCAGCATTAATAGAATTTAAACATACAGAACTGTAGCATTTAATATTTTTAAAAATTAATGTTGTATAAGTAAACTCAAGTATCATTATGGACTATATAGCTTTTAGCTTCTCATTGCAACCATTTTTTCATTTTCATTACCACAAGACTCAACAGGGAACTGTGAAGTGGCCACACATGAAAACCTTGCATGTGATCGATGAATGAAGAATTTGGCTGCAGTGCACTAAAATAATGTTGAGTTCTGTGGTTGGACACTGATCTAGCGTCAAATATCTGCTGCATGTTAGCCTTTTCAGTGTAGTAGTGTGCACCTATTTTTAAAATACGTGAACGTGTAGGTTTAAGTGGCCATATTTCATACATGTGATCCACTTCTCTTAACTAGTTCTTGCCATATATCCAACAAAGCAATGGCTTGACCAGTGAATCATGATGAGAAAGTAAAGGGTAAACTAGGCAGCTCTATATATAAATGTTCCTCTGAAAATCATAGTTTTGTCTGCATTTTATGACAGATTCAACTTTGCCTTAGGTTATGATTTTCATTTTGAGTTTCTAAAGTGTGAACATCACCATTTTATGGTTTTCTACTGTGCTGCAAAGCAACTATGAAATTTGTTTGCCCATTTTGCTAAGTTTTTAGCACTTCTGTATAAAGTCTGAAAGGGATTTAATGTTCCTTCATTTTAAACTGCATTTTCATTGTAACATACACCTTTCATAGTTCTGGAAGAGATAGGTCATATACAGTCTGTCCATAAAATACTGTCATACTTTGAACTGATATTGCATCGCTTTGGATAGTCATATTTGGGTGAAGTTGGTGACATTCAAAAGAAAAACTCAAATATGTTTTACTATACCTCATAGACATTGAATGTGACTCCCACAAGTGACGCTGCAGACATGAAGGCAATATTCCCATTCATTCCACACATGCTCCAACATATCTGATGAAATGGACTGGATGGCAGCAGGGATACAGAGTTGCACCTCTTGTGGGTTTTGAAGCAATGGGGGTACATAGACACAATCCTTTGATTAACTCCTTTTCTACTCCATTAAGTTTGTTTCCTAATTTCTCACCCATATTTTTTATACTAGCCAAAATTTCGTCCATAATGTTTCGATTCCCATATGACCCAGGATTAATTTTGACTCCACCAATTACCAGTAGCATACCTATTATACATGTGAGAAGAATCATATTTATCATCTCTTCTGTACCTTTGTTTTTATTTTAAAATCATTCCATTTTAACTTATTAAAGGTTCCAATTCTTCCTCTGTACTCTTCAATACTGATTCCCATAGTTACTTAAGCCCTTCTTTTCTTCTACTCCAGGAGCTTCCTCAACACACATCCACTCTCTTCCACTGCTTGCTTAGCACTCAAATTGTAATTAACTGAGAGCTGCTTTAAATAGTACATTTCACTGTGCCTTAATGAAGGAAGAAAAATCACTTTTTGTAAATCCATTGCAGCTGTACAAATTTCCCAAGTTCAGCCCTCGACTCTTGCTTGTGTCAGCTTTCATGGAATCTATAGCTTTCTTGGCTTTCGGTGATGCAGTTCTAGTTGCAGTTTATTCTCTTTATTATTAGGACAGCACCTCAATTTGGCTATAAGAAGATCACGAGTAAAACATGTCACTTGGCAAATATGAAATTTTAGGCTGGGGAATTTTTCATTAAAGAATTTAGCGTAGAAGTGGTATGTAATTTTAGTGCCTTCATGTTGGTTTTGAAAATCCTTAAATAAACGAAAAATAGGGTTTCACTTAAGTATTCTTTGTCAGCTGATTTTACCCTCGAATAGTGGTTTTCTTGAATTGGTATTTCACCCCTCTTCATTTTGGCACAATTTTCCTTTCCATTTTGCAATATTTCCTTTATTCATCTATAACAATTACTTATGCACTTCTACATTATTGCAAGTAAACCATAAAGCTAACTCAATTGTCAGCTATTCACACTAATGTGTGCAAACTCTCTGTCAGTGTCTTGGAGCATGACTCATTATTTGAACATCAGCATTGTTATTTAACATGGGTGCCATCTTCTGACAGCTTTAAACACTGTTTCCTGCTAGCACTTGGATCAGAATATATGTTATTGGCCATGGCATTTACAGCAGTATTTCACCAAGAACTCAAATTCCGAATGTTTGGCGCTTGACCCATTATTTACTTACGTGCCACAATTAAATAAATACACAAATTTTGTATAGAATGGGGAATTTGAGTAAATGTAAAGAAATCAAAAGTTATAGTATTCAAAAAGGGAAATAAATTAAGAAAAGATGAAAAATGGTACCTGAATGGACAACAGTTAAGGTAATAAAGGAGTTTGATTATTTAGGAGTAAGATTAAGTAATAATGGTGGGTGGGAAGCATATGGTAGGAAGGTGATGGCAAAAGGCAGAGCTGCTATGACATGATTAAGAATAAGTAATTACAAACTAGAAATGTCTCTTAAATGGTTGGAAAGGATGTCCAAAGTATTGGTAGAATAAAATCTGTTGTATGCAGTAGAAATGTGGGGTCTTAAGAATTAAGCAAAAAAGTAGATGAAATATAGAGATTACTTTGCCAAGAACTTTTGGAGTTAATCAGATCAGCACCAAAGGAAGTAGCCTTTGACAGAATTAGGAAGAACAGGGAGGAAAGGATCTTGAAATACTGGTATAGGTGCCTTCAAAGAGAACAAAATATATTAAAAATGTATGTGAATCAACAGAACATATCTTCAAATAAGAATGGCTCGTGGGCTAACGAAGAGAATTGAAGAGGATATTTGGATACTAGAAGAAAAAATCTGATGTGTTACACTCACATGACTTTCTCTACTCTTGTACAATCTATTTTTACAAACGCCTATTCTCCATATGCTTCATGTTAATCAAGATATCGAGATGTCAATCTTATTGGTAATTTTCTTGTAGATGCAAGGGGAATATGGTAGATTTTAAGCAAGTCAAATATTTTAACGCTGGTTGCTATGTGGCGCATTCCATTCTCTTTGCATGTCCAGGACATAAATAAAATGAATAACGAATTTGAGAAAAAGTATTGGAAAATTTAAGGGAATAACAAGCAATATCTCGAAAACATTTCACCGAACAAAAGAAATGTATATGACATAAATTGTGTATTTTAACGCGATCTACATTTTTTGTGTAGTAAAATTTTGTCTATCTCTTATGGTTTACCAGTTATGCAAAAGTCGTTCACAATGAACACTTCTGGAGACATTCCCAGAAAATTCAAGATATACATTTTATTTGTCATGAAAATATATTAAACATATGATATTTTAATCAAAATCGTTAGCCATTTTTGAGAAGATTAAAATTTTCGAAAAATCTTCCATGTAAAGGGTAATCTGGTGTGGGGGGATTTTCCTGAAAACCTTTGTGTCGCATCTCTGGAAGATACTGAACCTAAATACCAAGTTTGGTGTTTATCCGACTTTTCGTTTCTGAGTTATGCTGTTCACAGACAGACAGACACACACGGACATGTTTCCAAAAATGCTTTTTTTTGGATTCAGGGGGTCTCAAAACATGTATTTCTGGTGAAATTTCAGTATAAAATTTTTGGGTGGAATGCAATACTACCCCTACTTACTATACGTAGTAGAGAAAGTAAAAAATGATAACATGTTTTGGCAAGTAGTGAGAAATAGGATAGAAGATATAGAGAGATCGAGGGAGAGAAGGTTCTGTTGACTTCTGTAGCAGACAGGAAAGGGAAGGTTTAGCACGGGTGAGAACAGGGGCTATGTTCCTTAGAGGGTTAAGGAGGAGTGATTTGGGAACATGTGTCATTTGTGGAGAAAAGAATAAGATACATTACTTGATAGAATGTAAAGAGTTAGAAAAGTGGAAAGAGAATGTCTGGGATCCAAAACGGGACAAAATGAGCAAGGAAATTATAGCTATAAAAACATTAACAGTTAAGGGAGGAAAAAGAATTAAGGATTTGGGAGAGTTTTCAAGGTAAAATGATCACAACACAATTTGAAAAGCAAACATTCACATGTAACCTGCCTGCTAAATATCCAACAATGAACCCATATCAACTAATCACAAACGTGAGTGAATTTAGTTTGATTCCTGCAGTCCCGTCCATTGTTGACATGCACAAAATATTTGACTTTTTCTTTTGAATGTCACCAATTCCATTTAAATACGATTATCCAAGATGATGTGGTGTCAGTTTGGAGTATGACAGTATTTTTATGGACACATTGTATTGTGACCATATGCGCAAAGCTATCTCTGGGCCGCCGGTAAGCATCCTCGGCCTGGCACCTGGGTGGGACCTTTGACAGCGCATCAAAACAATAGCCCTTGTGTGCTGCTTACCTGTTCCAGAACATTCCTTTTTAGTAGCCTCCACTTTTAGAACATTCCTTTTGTATGCGAAGCCTATATAAGGAGGTTACTCTTGTCTGTGAGGAATTCAGTTAGTTAAGAAATTAGAATAGAATATTTATTTGTGCCGATCAACATAAAAAATTTTAAATACAAATTATGCCATTTCTTAAAACTGCTTACATTCTGGTACAAATTAAGTCTGATTTTCTTGCTTTTGAGGGCTACTTTGCACCTGGCATCCTGATCTTTTGGGCTTCAGTTATGCCTTATTCTTTTCCTTTCCACTTCCTGATTCTTACTTTCCTATTATTCTCCTTTCTTTTGCCCTTCCTGCTCCTTCCCCCTTGCTCTTTTTACTTTTGTTAATCATTTTACCTTGAAAACTCTCCCATATCCTTTATTCTTTTTCCTCCCTTAACTGTTAATGTTTTTATAGCTATAATTTCCTTGCTCATTTGTCCCGTTTTGGATCCCAAACATTCTCTTTCCACTTTTCTAACTCTTTACATTCTATCAAGTAATGTATCTTATTCTTCTTTTCTCCACAAAGGACACATGTTCCCAATTCACTCCTCCTTAACCCTCTAAGGAACATAGCCCCTGTTCTCACCCGTGCTAAACCTTCCCTTTCCTGTCTGCTACAGAAGTCAACAGAACCTTCTCTCCCTCGATCTCTCTTAATTGTTCTATATAAACTTAAGGAATTTTTATTTTCAAGACTTCTCTATATATTCTATCCTATTTCTCACTACTTGCCAAAACATGTTATCATTTTTTACTTTCTCTACTACGTATAGTAAGTAGGGGAAGTATTGCATTCCACCCAAAAATTTGATACCGAGATTTCACCAGAAATACATGTTTTGAGACCCTCTGAATCCAAAAAAAGCATTTTTGGAAACATGTCCGTGTGTGTCTGTGTGTCTGTCTGTGAACAGCATAACTCAGAAACGAACAGTCGGATAAACACCAAACTTGGTATTTAGGTTCAGTATCTTCCAGAAATGCGACACAAAGGTTTTCAGGAAAATCCCCCCACCCCAGATTACCCTTTACATGGAAGATTTTTCGAAAATTTTAATTTTCTCAAAAATGGCTCTAACGATTTTGATTAAAATATCATATGTTTAATATATTTTCATGACAAATAAAATGTATATCTTGAATTTTCTGGGAATGTCTCCAGAAGTATTCATTGTGAACGAGTTTTGCATAACTGGTAAACCATAATAGATAGACAAAATTTTACTACACAAAAAATGTAGATCGCGTTAAAATACACAATTTATGTCATATACATTTATTTTGTTCGGTGAACTGTTTTCGAGATATTGCTTGTTATTCCCTTAAATTTTCCAATACTTTTTCTCAAATTCGTTATTCATTTTTTTTATGTCCTGGACATGCAAAGAGAATGGAATGCGCCACATAGCAACCAGCGTTAAAATATTTGACTCGCTTAAAACCTACCATATTCCCCTTGCATCTACAAGAAAATTACCAATAAGATTGACATCTCGATATCTCGATTAACATGAAGCATATGGAGAATAGGCGTTTGTAAAAATAGATTGTACAAGAGTAGAGAAAGTCATGTGAGTGTAACACATCAGATTTTTTCTTCTAGTGTCCAAATATCCTCTTCAATTCTCTTCGTTAGCCCACGAGCCATTCTTATTTGAAGATATGTTCTGTTGATTCACATACATTTTTAATATATTTTGTTCTCTTTGAAGGCACCTATACCAGTATTTCAAGATCCTTTCCTCCTTGTTCTTCCTAATTCTGCCAAAGGCTACTTCCTTTGGTGCTGATCTGATAACTCGAAAAGTTCTTGGCAAAGTAATCTCTATATTTCATCTATTTTTTTGCTTAATTCTTAAGACCCCACATTTCTACTGCATACAACAGATTTTATTCTACCAATACTTTGGACATCCTTTCCAACCATTTAAGAGACATTTCTAGTTTGTAATTACTTATTCTTAATCATGTCATAGCAGCTCTGCCTTTTGCCATCACCTTCCTACCATATGCTTCCCACCCACCATTATTACTTAATCTTACTCCTAAATAATCAAACTCCTTTATTACCTTAACTGTTGTCCATTCAGGTACCATTTTTCATCTTTTCTTAATTTATTTCCCTTTTTGAATACTATAACTTTTGATTTCTTTACATTTACTCAAATTCCCCATTCTATACAAAATTTGTGTATTTATTTAATTGTGGCACGTAAGTAAATAATGGGTCAAGCGCCAAACATTCGGAATTTGAGTTCTTGGTGAAATACTGCTGTAAATGCCATGGCCAATAACATATATTCTGATCCAAGTGCTAGCAGGAAACAGTGTTTAAAGCTGTCAGAAGATGGCACCCATGTTAAATAACAATGCTGATGTTCAAATAATGAGTCATGCTCCAAGACACTGACAGAGAGTTTGCACACATTAGTGTGAATAGCTGACAATTGAGTTAGCTTTATGGTTTACTTGCAATAATGTAGAAGTGCATAAGTAATTGTTATAGATGAATAAAGGAAATATTGCAAAATGGAAAGGAAAATTGTGCCAAAATGAAGAGGGGTGAAATACCAATTCAAGAAAACCACTATTCGAGGGTAAAATCAGCTGACAAAGAATACTTAAGTGAAACCCTATTTTTCGTTTATTTAAGGATTTTCAAAACCAACATGAAGGCACTAAAATTACATACCACTTCTACGCTAAATTCTTTAATGAAAAATTCCCCAGCCTAAAATTTCATATTTGCCAAGTGACATGTTTTACTCGTGATCTTCTTATAGCCAAATTGAGGTGCTGTCCTAATAATAAAGAGAATAAACTGCAACTAGAACTGCATCACCGAAAGCCAAGAAAGCTATAGATTCCATGAAAGCTGACACAAGCAAGAGTCGAGGGCTGAACTTGGGAAATTTGTACAGCTGCAATGGATTTACAAAAAGTGATTTTTCTTCCTTCATTAAGGCACAGTGAAATGTACTATTTAAAGCAGCTCTCAGTTAATTACAATTTGAGTGCTAAGCAAGCAGTGGAAGAGAGTGGATGTGTGTTGAGGAAGCTCCTGGAGTGGAAGAAAAGAAGGGCTTAAGTAACTATGGGAATCAGTATTGAAGAGTACAGAGGAAGAATTGGAACCTTTAATAAGTTAAAATGGAATGATTTTAAAATAAAAACAAAGGTACAGAAGAGATGATAAATATGATTCTTCTCACATGTATAATAGGTATGCTACTGGTAATTGGTGGAGTCAAAATTAATCCTGGGTCATATGGGAATTGAAACATTATGGACGAAATTTTGGCTAGTATAAAAGATATGGATGAGAAATTAGGAAACAAACTTAATGGAGTAGAAAGGGAACTAATAGACATCAAGAGTGAGATCAAAAATGAAATGCAAGATATAAGAAATGAGGTACAGAAACTCAAAAGAAGAGTAGAGCTATTGGAAGAGAGACACCACAGATTTAATCCAGTTATAACAGGAGTGAAAGAAAGGAATGGAGTATGGCCTGTGGAAGAGGTCAGAGAGATTATAGAAGGAAAGCTTGGAATGGTGCTACAGGGCTGGGAGATTAAGGAAGCATTCAGAGTGGGGAGATCAAGAGGTGCCAGAATGATAGTTGCAAGATTTACGGCAGTGCCGTTTGTTTATGAAGTGTTAAAGAAAACAAAGCAGCTAAAAGGAACAAATATTTTTATAAACAGAGATTTATCGGTGGAACAACGGGCCTTGAAGAAAGATTTAATACAACAAATGAAGCTGGCAAGAATGGAAGGAAAACGGGCCGTCATAAAGAACTTAAGGTTGTGGGTCGATGGGCGCATGGTGGTTGGATGCGAAAGAGGCACAAGGAGCAGCAGATTGCAGGAGGAGGAAATGTGTTAGCCAAATACATCCAAGACCAGAGAGAAGGAATGCAGATCGGAAGGAAGTCCAAAGAGCAATTGAAAATCGGAGAAGGATGGAGATATGGAAGTTACATCACTGCTACGTGGGGCTGGCGGGAAGAAGATGGCTATGTCAGAGGCGAGATTGGGAGCCGAGGTAGTGACATCAGACGTATGGGCAACAGCTGGCAAAGTTAGGAAAGTGGCATCATCTAGGAGGGAGGAAGTTCAATCGCCATGTGATATGGTTGCGGGCAGGGCAGAGGCGTGGTTTCAGAGTGGCGAATTGGTGGAAGAAGAAAGCATTGTGCTGACACCCAATGGGAGTTTACGGATTTTGGACAGAAAAAAAGTGGGACCGTTAAGGGAGCCAACAGAAATAGATTTATGGAGTAGGAAAGTGTGTCATACGTATAGAAATAGTGCAGGCTCTGTGAGAAGTATGGGAAAACAGAAGCAATAGTAATAATGGGGGAGTAAATAGAATAGGGAGGGAGAGTGACTATAGAATGAATAGAAGGGAACAAATTAGACAAAGTAAAGACAAGTGTATTGATAAGCAAGTGATAGATTTATATGAAATCGTGAAGTGAATGATTTAGATATAAAGGACGGTAAACACGGAAAGGGCTAGGAGGGAGAGGTACATTTCTTAATATGAACAAGCAAGTGTTGTTATGGATGGTTAGTACGGGGTACAAATAAGCATTCTCTAAATTGCATTTAATATTTCTCATTTCCCGCTGATAGTGGAGTCTCAAAGACGATTGGTGGAAGCAAGGGAAAGAGATGGGAAGGGGAGAAGAACACTAAGCAGTATAAAACTTTAAATGAGAAACGTTAGCGATATGAAGTTAACTCAACACATTTTTTGTAAATGCGGAAGCTTGGGTATTATCGGTAATAGGAGCCAGGGCTCGACACTGATCATGCCCAAATGTATTAGCTCAACACTCAATAAAGATATATCATATCATATCATATATCATATCAATTACAATTTTTGCATTCATATTGGTGATAAACTGATCACATGTGTGTCTAGAATGAGGCCTAATGTGGTAGGAGTGGGAATGAAATTGCTTCCTGTGCGCACAAGTCCTTATATCCAAACTTAAAAGTGTAAAAAGAAACTCGTAATGTGGAGCGGCAACTACTGTGGGCAGAACAAAAATAAGATGATGTTTCTGAGAGTATGCCTAACGGCAAAAAGTTACTTCAAGAAAATAGAACACAACTTTTTGATGAAAGGGCACTCTTTTATGTTTTGCAATCATGATTTTACTCATATTGAGAAACCAAGGAGATTAACTGTGTATGAAATTCCAAAAAATTTACTTCATCTCATCACTGAAGCTATGCACCAACACCATTCACAGTGACTGTTATGCAAGGAACAGATTTTTATGACTTTAAGTCAGTTGTTGAAAAATATCTTAACACCACCAACGTGCACATTTCAAAAGCACAGTGGATCAGACTGAACGGCCAGGGGTACTGCACGTTTGGTCAACTCGAAATGAAATTAAATAGTTCAAGCAAATCTACGACACTGGGCCAATACATCCAAGTAATAAGCGACTGAATGAGAACCCGTTATGACCGGCAAGCCAACGGCCAAGGTTTCCAGCAGATCCCACGAGGCCCCTTGGAGCGACGTCCACCCTCACAGGTCGTTCACCAAATTCTTTATCCGTCAGGATCAGCCCTATGTATCGATGCGCCAGTTGCTCCCTCCTCAAGGTCTGTTCGTCCCAACCGACTGCAAGTTGCACCATGAGTGGGTATATGGCTGCAACACTCCTTTGCCTTGACTTTCACACTGAGCAGTTTTCCTGGCACGGTATTCGGAATGGGCGTCTCCATTAGAATGACGCCTTCCTACCTGGTTCACCGAGATAAAATGGTATTCTGCAGCCATTGGGCCCAGCGGGCCAGGACCGTCTTTATGTTTCCAAATTACAAAAACTTGACATTCAAGTTAAGGTTGAATGGTCCTTTCGGAGGGGAACTCTTGTTTGTAAAGGTATTTGTGTAAGTTCTTCAGAATAGCCACTAGCTCTCGTCTTGTCACGTAGTAGTTCGTTCGGCCTTGGGCAAGGTTCTACTGAAGTGGGCTGGTACCCAAATTAAATTTAGTTTTACTTATGGACGCTCTTTAACTGCTGGGGTCCCTACATTGGGCATGGAAGATCGGAAATTTGGCTTAGAGGCCTCTTTATCAGGCTTAAGGTTCTTTTACGTGCCATAAACCTATGACACAGGACTACCGGCTCTACTTACCTTCCGAAGGAAGCCATGCTAAGGATTTTTACGCCTGAAAAAAAATCCATCGCCCTCCATCGGATTTGAACCCGTGATCTCGGCAACTACAGCCTAGCATGGTAATCGTGGAGGACGGCGCTCTTCTCCGTCCTTCTCTTGCAATAGGATACCCTCAATAGCGAACTCATTGGTATCCGTGTCCACGATTAACGTTTTACTAGGAATGGAGTGTCATAGTACTAGGGCGTTCTTCAGAATCTGGAAAGATGTCTCGGCTTGGTCGGATCACTGGAAAGATCGTCATTCCTCTCTCAACTGTGTCAGCAGTTGGGCGATGTTTGCATACCGCACCAGCAGTTTTCAGTTGTACGTGCAGGAACCGGCGCAGTTCTTGTTTATTCTTTGGCGGCCTTGCTTCTGGGGGGTCCGGAACCACCCCGTCAGTGCTTATCATGTATCCCAGGTAGCGCACTTCCTAACTAAATAGCTTACAGTTCTTAGGGTTAAGCTTGAGGTTGGCCTGCTGAAGCCCAACTCGGTTGGTTCAGCTGGTCCCCTAATGTCTTGCTGATAACAATGACATCGAGATAAAGGAGGCAACTGTTGTAGGTGAGGCCCCTCATCACAGATTCCATTATTTTCTGGAACTTTGTGTGGGTATTGCAGGTTCCTTATTACGACTCTGCTCTTCGTGTCCTCAATCCAGACATGAAGATCAGCCGGGAGGCGACTGTGTAATCGGTCATGCATCGCCGACGTCGATTTGATGCATGACTTAACGGTATGGCCATAATCATGTAAGAGATTGAGGATCTGCCTCTTCTCGCTTCACGATAGGTTCTCAGCTGCCTCCTGGACGAGGTTACGCAGACATCCACCGAGTTTCTTGGCGTTTGGTCGGCCCTTGGTGTCTCTGGCCACTGGTATTCTAGAGGCGACTGGCTCGCACTTCACCAAGATAGTCCTGCTAAGCAACTCTGGTTCCGGTTGGTGGTATTAAGGACACTCATTGGGACAGTCTCCTGAGCAAGAAGCAGCCCCTAGTGATAAACCCCTCTCGCTGGCGTTCGTCCATTCATGTTCCTCGGGGGGTTTCTCTGCCCGCACCATCACCACTCCTCACTCCATGCTGGAACCACCTTTCCTTCGGCAAGTAAGAGCCACGCTGGCTGCAGCCTTTCCTTTGAATGGTTCAACAGCATCTCTTCGCAGTCCAGTTGCAATATGTGGGGCCCAATGTCCAACTGACATCAAATAACCAAAGGGCCTCCAGGTTCAGGATAACTTCCAAGGTGATTGCAGCAACGAACACCCACATTTGTAGCCTGCTCCTCCAAGGGTCAGCTCCAGCTTCCTCAATCACTGACAGTGTTTCATCCAAAGTGGTTTGTAGCTCGTAGCATCTGACTGTGTCCTTTTTGGTAGTCCCCGCACCACATCGGCCCTGGCGATTGTTAGTGAAACCTCTGTGTCCACCAGTGCTCTGCAGGGACAGTTCTGAATCAATCCGTGCGCTACCAGATCATCCTCGTTGTTCCCAGCCACATTGCTCAATGTGAAGAGAGGGGAAGGTGATGACGGCACTGACATGCCCCTCTTTACACCAGCCTTTAGTAGTTTTGCCTGGCCCTCATTTGGGATGTGCTCACAGTCTGTCCTTAGTTTTCCGGGCTCCCTGCAACTCCAGCACTTAGGTCTCCCACCTCCAGTTCTATGAAGTTCGGATTGTGGTCGCTGTCGATAATTGTCATTCTCGCCGTCACAGCTCTGGCCGGTATCAGAGTGGCTCTTCCGCTTGTCATCTTTGCATTTCTATGTAGAGGACAGCCGCAAGGGCATTGTTGACATTACAGTGTTCTGTCAGGAAGGGCTGTTGCTTCACTTCCCGGTCTCTCACATCACTGATGAATGTATGGGCTGCCTCTCCGGAAACACAATCTGGTTGCAAATGCTTTAGGGCCTGGTGCGACACCCCTCCATCTCTGGTGAATTCTTGTAAGGGCTTATCCAGTTGTTGCACTCTTGCTTTCATCTGAGCTCCGTAAGCGGTGGCCAGGTTATGTGCTGCTACAACAGTTTAATCATATCTTTGGCTGAGATATTAATTAAAATGTTGCTGTTTTGGACATAATTCAGAAAAAGCAGAAAATCACAGAGATGGTTACAGATGTCTGTATTTCTGTGAGATGCTGTAACGCATGAAAATATAAGTGACATAGAGTTAAGAAAACTTAAATCTTTCAGAAAAAAAAGGTTCCAATTTTAAGAACTAATTAACTCTTTGGTATTTAAATAAAATATTTAAGTTATGGACGTAACAGTTTTTGTTACGGATGTAACTATTCTAAAATTCTATATTCTATATTCTATAAAAATATTCTATAAAACTAGCTGATAATTAATATAATACGATATGGTACCTATAAATGTTTGGCTATAGATTTTACTTTTCAGATATCACTTACAAACATTAAATCCGTAGGATATTACTATCTAATAATCAAAACAATCAACACAATAGAATAATTTACCAATATTACTAATTACTAGGGCCCAGATTTTTAGGTTTTAACCTATATTTTTCCTCGCTATTTAATTAACACATTTCAAGATATATATTTGTTTCACACTTCCTGCAGCAGAGTATGTGAATTTCATTACATCTAAAAAAAAAACCTAAATGAGGGGTTGACACCTAAAATAACCTAAATTGCTGTCTTCCCTTTTTTGAAATAAACAACGTTTTTTCGGATTGAAACTCGTAAAATTATTTCCAGCACTTATAGTCAGTAGATAGTTCAAGTTACTACATGGTAACACCTGGATGAGCTGAGAAGATCAGGAGGAGCGTAACCTGCATAACAGGATCGCTCCAATCGTTCACCGAGAGTACCATAGAGTACACCAAGAGTACTTTTATAATGTAATTGTTGTATAGTGAAACAATGCCTAAATCACATTTATTGAAAAAGTGGATTGCTGCAGATCCACACTTCAGTTTTGTTAGTGTCAGACAGTGCTGCCTACATGTTGGTCAGGGGGGGTTCTACAATTCTTGCACCCGACCAAGCTGCACCGCCTTGCGAAAGAGATTAGAAGCCACTTCGATGATTTAAACAGCCTGATATCTTTGGTCAGGAAGGTTTTTCTTAAAACCTCAACACATATACAATTGTTCAAAGAGAAAGCACCAGCAACCCCTCTTCCACCTGAGCCAATACTTACCCGCTGGATATCTTGGCTGTCTGCTGCCATTTACTATGTTGAGCACTTATAAGGCATTAAAATTGTCGTCAATGAATTGGATGAAACAGAAGCTTTCTGCATTGCCAAGGCTAAGAAATCACATGAGTACCCCACTCTTGCCACTTCCCTTGTGTATATTAAGACACATTTTTGTTTTATACCAGGAACTGTTCTCCGATTGGAAAGTACAACTTTGCCACTGAAAGATGCTCTATATATCATTGGATGTTTCCAGTAAAGAAATACCTGGACCAGTGGGAGTTGTATGTTCTTCAAAGTTGCAGAGAATTCAACGAAATCCTGGTTTTGAAGATATGAAAATCATCAATTCAGTATTGCAGCGAGAAAAGTATACAGGAAAACTACCTCTAGAACCTGCTGCACTGGCATTTATATTCTACGCTCCAATGACATCATGTTCTGTTGAAAGAACCTTTTCTACGTACAAGAATGTGTTACGTGATAATAGGAAATTGTTGATGCCACAAAATAAGACACACACAATTTGTGATAATGCAACACCACTTACATCTTCTTTATTTGGCCATACATACTTATTTCATACCTTTTTCACAAATTTTATAGGCACGTTACAATCTTTTACTTCAACAACCTGCCCAACAAATTAATGGTAAAACTAACCCATTGGCCATAGGAAACCAATGAGGTGGAACTGTTTTTCCTGCCAATATCATTTTAAATGTTGTCTTGGATGGCTTCCTCTTCTTCTACAGGCATTTTGAAGTGGACGTGAGTATAGTTATCTTTTGACAACATCCCATCCATCACCTTATATTTATCCACAGTGCGGACACAATGGACTTGGTGAGTGTTTGGCTCATATGGAATCCCAACATTCTCCAACTTAGCATTATAACTTGAAACTTCTGCTTCAGAAATATACAATATGTTTACTTTTGAAGTTATTGAGCGGGCCTACTGTATAAATGACGCACAATCAGTTACAAAGACTTTTCTAGATTATACTCTTTGCCACACATGGTGTTTTAACATTCCTCCTACACCATCAATTGCTCCTTTACCATGTGATGTGCAGAAGAAATGCCAATGTATACTTTTGCTTGAAATGCTGACTGACACCATCTGAGAAGATGTGTACCTGCTTTAAGTTATTGAGTCGAGACTTCAAGTCAGCAAATATTTTCTGATTAAAGGCATGAAGAGGAAACCTATCATGTTGCATATAATCAGAAATAATTGCATATGAAGTTATTCCTGCAGCTGTGTAGATAGTAATTGGGTCACTGTTTCAGTCAGCACTTTGAATTTCATCTTGCTGACAAAGGCTGAAGTTAACTTTGAAATCCACTTGTAAAATACAAACAGTCACTAACTAGATGAGATTTAGCGTTCTCAAAATAGCTGCTTTGTTTGACTCTTACAAAGCAGGGAATAAGAAATGCTGGAAGTTTCTTCTCCAGTCATGCAAAGCATCTATAACAGAACCCTCCTGAGACACCTTAACAACACGTCCAGATTCATTCTTATTTCACTGATACCATTTTGTGTGATCTTCATCTGGAATATCACTACTTCTAATGAAGCCTTAAAACGTTTTTAAATTTCCACACACTTGACATGTGCCAAGTATAGTGTTTTTGTCCAGGACCACAAACAGTGGTTTCAACAAGTTTTGTACACTTTTCAGGAAAGCTTGAAATACATTTATGAATAACATTCAGAATAAATTCTGCATTGGGATGACAACTACAGACACAAACATTAGCTGGAGTTTATGAAGAAAGAAGCACATGTTATGCCTGAAATGATGCAAATGATGAGAAACTAATTTTGACATGAGGATGCTCAATTTGAATGTTTCATATACTTCTGACACAACCATGTAAAAATATTTCTTTTGTTTCTTCTCTTTACTTGATCCAGTTCTTGTGATGATGATGTCTTTTCTGCTGGGAGCCTGATGTGATATATCACCACATTCTTAAAAATCTGATGTGTTACACTCACATGACTTTCTCTACTCTTGTACAAACTATTTTTAAAAAACACTTATTCTCCATATGCTTCATGTTAATCGAGATATCGGGATGTTAATCTTATTGCTAATTTTCTTATAGATGCAAGGGGAATTGGTAGGCTTTAAGCAAGAATCAAATATTTTAAGAGCTGGTTGCTATGTGGAGTATTCCATTCTCTTTGTATTATCAGGAGAAAAAAAAATGAATAACGAATTCCCATTTGAGAAAAAGTATTGGAAAATTTAAGGGAATAACAAGCAATATCTTGAAAATGTTCACTCAACAAAAAAAAAATGTATATGACATAAATGGTGTATTTTAACGTGATCTACATTTTTTCTGTAGTATAAGTTTGTCTATCTCTTATGGTTTACCAGTTATGCAAAAGTCATTCACAATGAAGAATACTTTTGGAGACATTCCCAGAAAATTTGAGATATGCATTTCATTTGTCAGAAAATATCTTAAACATATGATATTTTAATCAAAATTGTTAGAGCCATTTTTGAGAAAATTAAAATTTTCGAAAAATGTTCCATGTAAAGGGTAATCTGGGGTGGGGGGATTTTCTTGGAAACCTTTGTGTCGCATCTCTGGAAGATACTGAACCTAAATACCAAGTTTGGTGTTTATCCGACTGTTCGTTTCTGAGTTATGCTGTTCACAGACACACACACACACGGACATGTTTCTAAAAATACTTTTCTTTTGGATTCAGGGGGCCTCAAAACATATATTTCTGGTGAAATCTTGGTATCAAATTTTTGGGTGGAATACAATACTTCCCCTATTTACTATACGTAGTAGAGAAAGTAAAAATGTGTAACCATAGTTTTTACATTCTCTGATCAAGTATTTAAACCATGTGGCTTTTTATTTTTTGCTTAAAAAGCCATGAGTAGCAGCTAATTTAGCAATGACTGCTCTCTCCTTCCTGGGGCTCTTAGGAAGTGATCTTCCAATTTTAGTAATAGTTTTACTCAGAGATTGAGGGAATTTGTATGCTTTGGTAGGCTATTGCAGATTCAAGTTGGGCCCATTTGTGTTGCAAGGTTTTTTTTCAGCATTCTTTGTTTCTTAACTCTTTGTGCTCAATTCCTTGATTCTTCATTGCGTTGGACTGAGGCCATTTTTTTGCAGGCTTCTTTCTTTCTCAATTGTCTTTTTCTCTGGTTTCAGCCTTCTGTTCCTCACTCAGATTTTGGCAGTGTTTTTTCACACATTCCTTCACAGGTGCCATTGAAGAAAATAGCATACTTAACCTAAAATATACTGTTGAAATTTTATGAATTGCAATAGAAATGCAAAGTTAATATAAGTCATTCATAATACACATATAAATCTATGCTTCCACAGCACTCAGAATAAAATATGTAAATTATGTCAGGTACTATGTAGGTGTAAACTTCCTCATATACAACAAAGAACTGTAATATTCCCTCCAATAGAAAATACAAGGTTGCCAATAGAAAAAATAAAGATTTTTCCTTTAATGCCAGTAAAAACATCCCTCCAATCTTCATTTTTAAAGAAAATTGAGCAGAAGAAGTGTTATGTCTGTAACTGGTTTCTCACAAACTAGTTAAGCTAAAAATGTAATAAAATTACCTGCATGTTGTACATAATAAAGTAAAAGAGAATTATATTAATATAATGTAAAATATATTGTCTACACAAACTTTTCTATAAAACTTGTTTCGGACATAACATAAAGCATATAATGCAAAACAAGTGTTAGTTTAGGCCATATATAAATATAATGAAATCTTAAAATAAAACACCTTGCTAATTGTTAACAAGGCTGGTAGTTGTTGAAAAATGTTATGATTATAAGTGTGTTTTTTTTATTAGAATTTCTTACTTCAAAAACAGAAAATTTCCTGGCAGTTTTTTCATTCTTTGACACATGGCTGTTCTAGGTACCATAAAATTTTGCTATTTAATATTACAAAAAAGGTTTCACTTCTACAACAAAGCCTACATTTCAACCTTTCCTTGTATCTGGAATCTTAGCTGTAATGAAGGAGGCAGTAGATCTGATTTTCAAGACAGAAACAGGCTACCTTGGAAAAACTTTACATTACCATTAGAACGTCAAGGTAATGATAGTTGAAGACTTATGGCAAGAATGCTATCAGAAACTATCCGAGTATTCTTTGATCTGGTTCATAGACAGCTCAAAAACAGACTCAGGGACGGGTTCTGGGGTATTTGGTTTAAGACTTAAGTGAAGCTTTAGTAATTCACCGGGTCTGATAACCACGATATTTCAAGCCAAAGTGTTTGCCATTCTGCACTGTGCAAAATAAAATCTTAAAAGAGAGTATAAAAACCAATTGTTTCAGACAGCCAGGCAGCACCAAAGGCTTTAAACAGTCTTTTATTGTTGTCTAGACTGGTAGGTGAATGTATTACTGCCTTATCTAACTGACAGAACATAATAAAGTTTGTTTGTCGTGGGTCCCAGGGCACAAAGGAATTGAAGGCAATGAGAAAGCTGACGAACTTGCAAGGCAAGGATCGACACAGTTGAAACCCAAACCAGATCTATCTCTAGGCACACCTAAGTGTTCCAATAGAGAGACTATAACATACTGATGTAAAAAACAACACTCTTTGACTGGAAGAGGATTCCAGAAATTCAGCATAGGAAATTATTTATCAAAGAACCATGTAAACCTTTAACTGATAGATTGCATAAATGTAATAAGTTTCAGTTAAAAACAATAGCAACCTTTGCCAGTGAGCACGCTCCAGTGAGAAAGCACCTACACACAATAGGAAGGTTTTAGGGCAGCTGTAGATTGTGTGGGTCTGAAACTGAACAGCCTATCACATATTATGCTCCTGTGAAGCGTTAGCATCAAGAAGATACAAAATCTGTGGGAAATTTTTAATGGAACCAGAGGACCACTACCCCAACACACTGTTGGGCCTTTATAATCTGGTGAGGGACACAGGAATAATGTGAAGAGGTAGCAATTATTACAGGGTCAGCACAATAAGCCTTAGACTGCAGTGCAACTGGAGGTTTTGCAGACAGGTCCAAGACCTCAAAAAAAAAAAAAAAAAAAAAAAAAAAAAAATCCCTTTGATGTAGCATAAGTTTGGTTTTACTGGAATTTAATTTTTTGCATAATTGGTTTCACTTTGGATGGAATTGCCCCTGTGCAACATGGCATTGCAGCTAATGCGAAAGGTAACACATAAAATTTGATTTATTTATAGATTCAAAATCAGCGGATATATAATATTACAAGATAATGGTCACAGATATCAAGAATTAATTATAATATGATTCTCATAATTGTATACTGAATTTTTACCTCCTCTTCTTAAAATATTGTTAGTAGGTTATACATCTAATTATGTGTGTGCTAACTAGTGAAAAAGTATGTTAATATGCATATGCTGCGTCTTTGGAAATTTCTTTCTTTAAATGTCACATATTTATGCTTATTTCAGCCAGTCCATGAGAATGCTTTTAGATTAGTTGTCACTGCAGATAATTATTACAAAAGAGAGCCATTATGGTTCCAACTTCATTAAAATCACCAGTTACATAAAAGTTTTGAGAGATCTAATTTATAAGGACTTTTATTTTGGGGGGGGGGCCTATTATATATGCATTCTTAAGTTTTGACACAATTGCTCATCAGCAATGATTCACTCTTTGCATTTTGGTTTTTAAAACTGGATTTTCGTACTTTTGGCTTTTGATTTTAACTTTGAACATGTACACATGCACCCACTTCACACATAAATCAGAGATGATGTGTTTTGATTCTTTATATTATTCCTGCTGTTTTGACTTTCCCATATCTTGTTAGTTCACAAATTAGTTTGGGTTTAAAACCTTAAATAGCAGTCCTGTTGAGCAAAACATTTTCAATTGTTTAAGCATTTTACTCTTTCTGCACAAACCTAATAAAACTCATCAATTTAAATAAATAAAGGGTCTTTCAACAAGAGTGTCCTATCTTTAACATGATAGCTGCCGTTGTTATTGAGTTACAGTAGTCATTTTTTTTATGTGGTTACAGTTGTTATTGACAAATAGCCATGGAACGTTACAGCATTCAGCAACGCATAGAAATTGTGAAAATTTATTACCAAAATGATCATCTGTTCGCCAAACCTTCCGTGTATTGCGTGAAATTTACAGTGTGCATAATCGTCCCTGCGAGAGAACGATTCGGCGTTTGATCGATAAATTTGAAAGAAGTGGTTCTGTCAGCAATCAAAGAACTCCTGTACGTAATCGACGTAAGCGCTCCAACGAAAACATAGGCGCCGTTCGTGAGAGTGTATGCGAGAACGGAAACAAACCAATTGCTCGTCGAGCGGAAGAATTGGGGCTTTCGCCGACCACAACTTGGCGAATTCTGCATCTGGACTTGAAGTTTCACACTTGCAAAATGGTGTTAACTCAAGAACTAAGGCCCAACGACCATAAGTTGCACCGTGTATTCGCTGACTGGGCTATGGAGCAATTGGAAGCTGACCTGGATTTTTGTCGAAAAATTATCTTCAGCGACGAAGCCCACTTTTGGATGGATGGTTGTGTTAACAAACAAAATTGCCGCTATTGGAGCAATCACAATCCAATGCAGATTCAAGAACGACCACTTCATCCCCAAAAGGTTACTGTGTGGTGTGGATTTTGGTATGGTGGAATCATTGGTCCATATTTTTTCCAAGATGAAGTTGAAGAAGCTATAACTGTCAATGTAGAAAGATACGGGCTCTTATAAGGGACTACTTTGGGCCTAAATTGGATGGTATGGATCTCAAAAACATCTGGTTCCAGCAAGATGGTGCCACATGTCATCCTGCTCTCGAAACGATCTTTTGAAGGAGAAGTTCAGAGGTTTCATCTTATCCTGTGGTGGTGATGTTAACTGGCCCCTGAGGTAATGTGATTTAATGCCGTTGGATTACTTCTTGCAGGGTTATGTTAAATCTCGAGTTTATGTCAACAAGCCAGAAACAGTAAATGATCTTATGAATAACATCATGCGTGTTATTCGTGAAGTTGGACCTAATTTACGTTCTTCTGTCATTGAAAATTGGATCAACCGTATACGCGCAACCCAACGAAGATGCGGCGGTCACTTAACTGATGTTCTCTTCCACACATAATGACATTAATTATGTTCTAAAAAAAAAATAAACCTCTATCATTTATAGAACGTGATTTATTTAAGTTCAAAGATAAGACAGTGTTGTTGAAAGACCCTATATAAGAAATGTCATATCAGCTGCAAAGATCATGCCCAATATAGAATGGGATGCTAAGAATCATAGCGTTAAAGAGCGTCTGTAAATAAAACTCACATAAACAAAAAAAAAAGCTGCAAAGCATTCAATTACGGAAATTCCTATTCAATAATATCCATAGTAACATTGTAAACCATCTGGTAGCAAGGATTCTGCAAATCTTCTCTGTAACATATGTATAAAGATTTTAACTCGAACAACTATTCAAGATAAAACATTGGTATTGAAATGTTCAGTGTAGGCTGCTTCTTAAGCAAGTATGTAGCTAATGTAAAGCAACATGTGTTCAAAAATATTGAATTGACACTTAACTCTTGCTGAAAAAAAATCTGATGTGATACAGTCACATGACTTTCTCTACCCTCTATCGTTTATTCCTGGATATACAAACTATTCCTACTAAAGCTTGTTTTTATATCTACTATATTTTAATCCAAATAAACCTATGCAGAAATAGCTACATTACACATTTCATTATAAATTCAAAGGGAACAGCCATAGTCAAATGTTTAAAAATTGGACGCCATATGCTGGCCTGAAAATTCCATACTGTTTCCATGCATGTTTCCAAGAAACAAATGAATATTGACTTTAAAAGAATGGCTCAAGTATTGAACAGTTCAAACTATAAATTCAGAATATCTTGCAAATGGCTTATACTACAAAGACAACCTATTTGAAATAAATTGTGTCTTTTAAAGAGATCTACACTTTTTGTGTAGTATACGTTTTTGTCTGTCACTTTAACGTTTACCAGTTATACAAGATTATACAAAATTCCTTCTGAATGAAGAGGACTTCGCAGGCTATTCCTAGAAAATTCAAGATATACGTTTTATTTGTCATGTAAATATCTTAAATATATGATATTTTAATCAAAATCATTATAGCCGCTTTTTAGAAAATAAAAAAATTTTGAAAAATATTCCATATAAAGGGTAGTTTGGGGGATTTTCTTGAAAATCTCTGTGTCGCATCTTTGGAAGGTACTGAATCTAAATACCAAGTTTGATATTTATCCGACTTTTCATTTTTAAGTTATGCTGTTCACAGATGGTGAAATCTAGAGAAAGTAATAATTAACTTATTTTTTTGCAACCACATAAGGAAGTAAGAGGCATCACTGCTTCTGTTTAATGTTGCTAAATTGTATTTTGGAGATAGCTTTCATGTAGGTGTATTCAGAGTGACTGTGCAATGAAAATTGTATATCATCTTATGATATAATTAACAGCTGGAAATGGTTAACTCCACTCTGAATCCAGAGAACAAATTTTAGAGGCTAATTAAATAGAACTTATGAACCTGAATGTATTGAAAACTAAGCATTTTTAAAATTTCTTCTGTTGTATACAAACAGCATCCGAGTGAAACCTACTTGACAATTTTTTATGTTCTAACTGTTGGAATGAAATTTTCACCACACACTGTAGAAGATATGAGGGTAATTCAGGAAGTAAAGACTGTTTTCACTTTCCTGCTGTGCAGATTGCTATTGGACTTCTATTTAAGGTCAAATGGTTTCCTCAATGTGTGTTCTGAGTGCCAGTTGAAACAAGTTGTTATTGTGCATTTTGTGACTATTCAAAATGAATTGTGTGATACAAAGTCCCGCTGACTGTGAGATAAGAGGTATTATTTGATTTTTGAATGCTCTGAAGTTGAAACCTGCAGAAATTTACCTTCAACTAAAGGAAGTGTGTGGTAATTGATACAGTAATGAATGAAAAAATTTGAGAACGTGGCATAAAATGTTCAACAATGGAGGAACAAATATGGATGATGAAACTCAACCTGGACATCATCCATCACTCAGCACAGCAGACTACAACAAGAATTCTAAAGCTCATGGGCAGATATGGCAAATGCTTAAATTACAAGAGTGATTATTGATGCAGTAATTTGTATCACAAATTATTTAAATGTAAAGAGTGATTATAGTATGAATATGCATTATTATGTGACATTGATTTGAGATGTTTGTTGATTGTAATTATTGTTGGGAAGTAAGTTTATACTGCCTTACTGAAACTGACAATAATAGCGTGCAATAATGCAGCGAGGGGGTGAGCTGTTTATCATTATTGGAAACGAGGAAGTTACGTAATGTTGGCGCATTTTTCTTAAGAATCTTCTGGAACATTTCCCTAGAGCATATGTATTCATAATTTTCATTGGATATAAAAATAGACGCTAATGTTGGCGCGTTTTATTAGCCAATTGCAGCTCAGTTATAATCTTTAGGCATATCTGGGTGTAGGAGTATAAAAGGTAGGTTAGAGGTAAAGACCCCGTCAGTTCATCAAAATTCTTTGTACATTACACATCGCCTTCAGTCCGTCAGTTCGTCGAAAATATTTGTATGATACACGTCGCCTTCAGTCCTTCAGTCCAGCAGAAATATTACACGTCGGCTATCAATTCGCAAGTTACGCGTAGCAGAATTATGAAAAATCTAAAATGTTGTAAAGTTAATTATACAAAAGGTTGAAGTACGTGGATTTAAAGTGATCAGTAAGAAGTTGTTATAACAGTTTCAGTTTGGCGAGTGTCAAGATCAGTGTGTAAATGTGATAGTAAATGTGTTCGACAATAAAAGTGTAAAACAAATTCTTTCATCAGTGTTATCTTTGGATAAGAGACTCCCTTCCGTTTACACAACCTGTATAAAGAGAAGTGCTTGACCAAAAGATCATAGCTAGCCGGAGGACAGTGAACAAAAATTAAATAAAATAACAGTAGCATTCTTTCAAACGAACACTAATACTACCGCAAATTGCTAACACCAGATGGAGCTACAAACCTAACAAAGAATTACGTCACAAAAAATGGCATCACCACGTGAAGTAAACACACATACACAAATAACATTATAAATTTACCATCGCAAATTAGCTCCCAAATGTGGGGCTAACAAATACAAACATATACAAATAATGTTACTTCAAATTGGCACCAGAACGTGGGGCTCAACAAATAATACCCTCACAAATTGGCTCCCAAACGTGGGGCTCAATATAACAAATAATGTTACTTCAAATTGGCTCCCAAACGTGGGGCTCAACAACAAAATAAATATAACAAATAATGATACTTCATTATATGAAGATGTAAAGTAAGCTTCAATTTTGTAAAACTAGTACAAGCTTAAGTACAATTCTAACATTTTTTAAACTTTGTGCTTTAGTTCTTAGTTTGTGAGCAAGGTCAAGTTACCTCTCTGTAACAACAAATCCATGGCACTGTGCTGGTGGGCAAAGATTGCAACTCGAGGTTCTTTCCCATGCATGTGTTATCCTTTTTTTTTTCTTTTTTTTGAGTTGAAAACATGCTGACGATGGGAGCAAACCATCTCCCGAAACTTGTTCAAGTAAGAACATTTTAGTGATGTAGTGTAACAACCTTCAACTCTCTTTATTTTAAATTATGACACACTAGCTTCTAAATTGTCCTCTCATACATAGCTAAATTATTTTTATCATTAAATTAGTATACATAGTGTAATTACAATGTTATTTTCTGCATACTTGTTCAGTGCAGCATCTTAGTGCAGTTAATGCTACACCAAGCCACTACTATTTTTATACTTTGAAGAAAGGGGAATTCAGTTGATGGCAATAAAACATACGTGTTTCATAATATTTCGTGGAAATATTAAACTTTAAAAAAAAAATATTGTTTTATCTAATTTCATATTCCTAATACCTGTGTAATTCATTGCAAATTTTTATTTAATATCTGTGTTGTGCATGGAAGTGTTTGATGTTTATTTCTAGGATCCCATACATGTTCCCTTTCTTACAAGTGTCAAAGCTTCATAATTTTATTGTATTTATCCACTTCATGTTAATGTTTGAAATTAAAATTTCAAGCTATCAATCTTGTCAGCAATGTTTGATTTTTCCAGCATGAGTTCTCAACATGCTAGAAAAATCAGCATGCCATCTAAACTTTCAGTAAAGCATTTGCCTCCCAAAGATGGAGGTAAAGGATTCACCAGAGACTTGATTGTACTCCAATCTTGAACTCTAATGCTTCCTGAAAAATGATCATGCCTTATCACCATTTTCATTTACAAATTTATTAGCATTATATTTATATGAATAAAAAGTAATACATTCCAATGACAGATTCAAACCCTGTAAACTTAGCAAACAAGATGACAAGCCACCACTTGGCATGGGATACATTCCCACAGTGTGCCTACAAGAGGAAATATTTTCAGTCAGTCACATTGTAAAAGCAAGAGAAATTTTGAAACAAAAATGAAGGAACATCCTATAAATGTGAGGTACAAACAGATAGATAAGTCTATAGTAGCACATAATGTTTGGTCATATAACAGTATCCAACATTAAATAAAATCGTACAAATAAGCTTTTAGAACTACATGTGAAATTATGAGGGTCATTGGAATGATCCACAAAATGCTGTAGCATTTCTGAAGCAGTTTTGTTTTCAACCAGCCGTCTTTCATGGAAACATTTGTGCAAAAGAACCATAGTAGGCATTGGGAAACATGGTATATGTCAAAACATTGTTTGATTATTAAGTACTTTATAAAGAAGAGTATGAATGAAACAGAAATTCATACCAATATGACCAACACTCTAGGGGTATCTGCACCATCACTTTTAACCATTGCCTGGGATATAAACATTGTGTGAAAGCTTAAAAGATGGTGCATGCAGTGGAAGACCAAAATATGCCTGACAATAGAAATCAATACAGTATGCACAGAAACTCCATATACTCCTACATTAAATTCAGACTGATGTGAGTAATCATGCTGTGTTTTTGTTGCTGAGGTTGGTACATATTCTCCTGTTTTTATTGCTATTTTTAACTAATGGTTGTTTGTGACCACCTTTGTTGACGCTAAGAATCATGTGACTGCAGATTGTTAATAGAAGGCAAGATATTGAAGAAATGGCAGACAAAAGCAATTACATGATTGAGGAATGCTTGATGACTGCCATGTGGGTACATGAGTGTCACATTAATGGAAAATCAAAGAGAAATGTCATGGATAATTCCGTTATGCGGTTTGAGAAGGCAGCACTGACAAAGAAAACTTTTATGACCGGTAGTGTTTGTGATGCACCGAGAAGTGAAAGACCATCCACCAGGCATAAACTTTAATCAATGACCCAGCTCCTCTTTCAAGGCCTCCAAAGAGTGCTGATCAGACAACTCAGATAATGCACTCTGGAGTTGCATAAGCAACAGGTGCAGAAGCATCAGTATTCAACAAATGAAGGCTTGGAAAATGCAGTGCACAAAGCTTTCCAGACTGTGACCAAGGATGTTGCTCAAAATGAACATGGTGGTGCATTTAGATATGCAGAGACCATGAAGGGGCACATATAGATGTTTTTGATTTCTAAGATATAAAAGGAAAAACCTTAAAATAAGTAATAAAGAGTATATGGACTTTAATACCATGTCAGTGTGAATTTAGTAGGGATATACAGATTTTGTGTGCACCCTGTAAAGTATACAACAGATTCTGCAGAATTGCAAATAAAGGTGTGAAAAATTGCTGAAGCTCTGTGCTTCACATTTTGAGATAAGGGTTGGACATGAAAAAATTATCTGCAAGATGGGTGCCATTACTACTGTCTTTGAATGAGAGTGCAAATCTCTAAGCAAAGTTTGGCTCATTTTCAGAGAGTTCCCACCGACTTTATGCATCAGTTTGTAATAAGTGATGAAATATGGGAGCATCATATGCACTTGAAACAAAACATCAGTCTAAGCAATGAAAACACCAAGATTCTCCACTACCAAAGAGGGCAAAGTGTGTGAAATCAGCTGTGAAGACTATGGAGTTGCTTTTCTGGGATACCAGGGTATGCTGTTAATTGATTGTCTTCCCGCTGGAAAATCTATCAGTGGAGCATAATGGGTGATTGTCTTCCCGCTGGAAAATCTATCAGTGGAGCATAATGGGTGGTATAAATAAAAGAAGCTTTAGCTCATTTCTCACTAATTCCAAGCAATTGCTCGGTTTCGTATAAACAAAACTTTTCTGCTCAACCTCCTTGCGAGCAAAAGCTTGCTGACCTTGATCGCTGAGCTATTGCTCGCGATATGGTATAAATAAAAACAAGTCCTACTCGCCTTTAGTAAGCTTTTGCTTGCTATTTCTTGAGGTACCTCCGTAGGTACCTCAGCTTGCTCAACCGCATTTTAATACATTGGTGGAGTTCATGAAGATGGTTCCAGAGAGGAAAATAAAAATCACACGGCTTTCTCTATCACTCTTTTTACAAACAATTCTTACAAAACCTTATTCTTGGTAGCTACTTCTTGTTAATCCAGATAAACTATCATTGTAGGAATAGAAGAATGCAGTAAACTAAAGGGGTAGTCAAATATTTTAAATTTGGGTCGCTATTTGATGGATTTGAAATTCCGTTTTTTTCAGATCGCGGAAAAAAGAAAAAAAAATCCTGCTATTCTACATTCACATGGCTTTCTCTAATCATTCTTCTACAAACTATACTTACAAGAGCTTATTATTCCAGCTTCTTCTTGTTAATCCAGATAAACGTTCAATTTACATTTACAATTTTGTTATACGATACAGTAGGTAAAGTGATTCAGCCTTTTTAAGGAGTGCCTGGCTATATGAGGGCTTTGAAATTCGATGCTCTTTGCATGATGACCACGAGAAAATATTGAATACAGACTTCCCATTTGAGAGAATTATAAGTAGTTATTTGAAAGTTTAAACCAATAACAAGGAATATCTCAGGAATGACTAAGTTAAAAAAAGAAAGTAAAAAAGAAATGCTTGCACATAAATTGTTTGCTTAACGAGAACAATTTTCTTTTTGTAGAATGATTTTTTGTAGATAGAGCAGAATGTTCGCACAAATCAAAACCGGATTATAACTAAAGAATTTTAATTAAAACCAAACTTAAGTTTAACTTTAATTCAGTGTAAATGAAAGTCTTAACTCTAAGATTAATTTGTTTTAATTCCCTTTCTTAACATCTTATAAATTCTTGGAATTACATAGTGATATTTTATATAGATGCAGAGGATATCAATATAAAGGTGCAAAAACAGAAGTACAAATAATCTACTTTCAATATATCAGTTGGTGACACGTTTGTAATACTATCAAATAAGGAAATGAGGAATTAGATTTAGAAAGGGGATGAGCGTTAGCTGTTAAAAGTTGGGTGTGAATCTCAATGTCTGTTTCATTTGCGAAATTGTTAATTATAATTGTGTTGTTTAAAATTTGCATGTCTATTAGATTTCATAAATGAGAGTATGATTAACATGAATGATTATATGTATATTTAGGTGCAGTAAAGATTTAAATCGCCTTCTGACAAAGAATGGGCATGTTTGTTTACTCAGATGATGTGTCGTGGTGAAGGTCACTGAGCAAAAGCTTGGTAGGTGATAGCAATAGCTCATTGAAGAGGGGAAATTTTTATTTATACCAAACCACGACCTGTTGCTCGTTTCTCAACTTGCTTGGAGCTACAGCTCACAAGCTTTTGCTTCTTTTTATTTATATCACCCATTGTGACCATGTGCACGAAGATGCCAGTAGACCTCACTGTATGTGAGAACTTACCAGACCCCTTTACTTGGCCTCCTGATTGTCAGCACATGAGGTGGCAACTTTAGAACAAATGGTCCAAACCTCAAACTCTTTATGTACACTCCTTGCCCTTCTGGAAATTTCCCCGGCGGCAGGTTTGAGAAGTCTCCCCAAAAGAAGCTGCCCCATCAAGAACGTTCTGCTTTGTTGTGGGACTATACAAGCGGGATTGCTGGGGCAGCCGAGTTGAGTCAAACCAAAGAGAGAGTCGAGTGCAGTCGACAGCTGAGTAGCGCGAAGTTGGATTATGCTGAGCTCTAAGTGACAAAAAAGCTCTTTGGCAGCAATTGGAGTAATCATTTGTTACAATATTATGATAAGCTTGTGGATCCATTGAAGACCAAAATATGCAAAAACAAAACAACAACAAAATGCTGGGTTTGTCAAAGAAAATCGTCTTCCATTAAGACAGTGGTTGCCCTCACACATGTGTTGTTGCAATGCAAAAATCGATAAAGTATAGTATGATTTCCTGCCACATCCACCTGTTCCCTAGACCGGGAAAGTTTATTGGCGGAAAGAAATTGTTAGTCCAATGAATTTAAATCATCACTGCAAATTTTGCAGGAATCTAGACTTCATGACACGAACAGCTATGAGCATTGCTGGATCAAGTGCACTGATGCTAAGGGAGAGTATGTTAAAAATATAAGAATAATTTAAAAAATCCTAGGCATCATTTTGTGCTTCATTTCAATATTTTTTTCAAATGACACTATCTTTATTGTAAAGAAAGTAGACGAGGTAATGAATTATTATACAGGGTGGGCCAAAATTTACTACTCATTACTACTTCTACTCTATTATGCTTTTAATCTCCTGTGAATTTCAAATTACCTGCCTGTGACGTTCATATGATAGTTACTCAGATACACACTAGAGGACATTGCTAAATCATAAGTCCACTGTCAGATTTTATTTAGAGTTTTGTTTTGGTTAGATATGCTCTGTGTCCATGTTGTTGTTATATCGAAAGAAGAAAGAATTTTTGGCATTCAAAGATGGCACAAAGGTGGTTATGCAGGTACGTCAGGTAGGCCATCATTAAGTGAGGAGGCAAACATGAAAGTGTTACAAGCTATTGTACAGAGTCCTAAAAGGTCTACTCACAGGCTTGCTGTGGAACAGAATGTTTCCCGAACATCTGGAGAATTGTGCATCAAGCTAAATTTAAGCACTACATACCACATCTCGTACATGGTCTACTAGAAGACAATCCTGACTGTGGGCTTCAATTTTGTGAATCAATTCTGAATGAGCTTCAGCATGGTAAAAGTGATTTCTGTTGTAAAATTATTTGGAGTGACGAAGCAACATTTAAATTATCTGGTCACGTCAACAGACATCATTGCACGTACTGGTATACAGAAAATCATCACATCACTTTTGAAAAGCAATTTAACCAACCTGGTGCCACTGTGGGATGCAATATCATGTCATGGAGTCCTGGGGCCTTGGTATTTTTATGGTACAGTAACAGGTGAAAAGTACCTAGAAATGTTGACTACCTATGTCGTCCCAGGGTTGCAAATGAACTACAACAATTTCAACCCAATTTACTTTCAGCATGATGGTGCTCCAGCACATAACACTGTAGCTGTGAGAAACTACCTTCATGAGATGTTTGGTGGAAGAATTATTGGAAGACGAGTGGCAGTAGAAATGCCTCCCAGATCACCAGACCTCATCCAATGGATGTTTCATTTTATATTTTGGGGATTGATTAAATATATGGTCTATGCTTCAAAACCAACTACAATCGAGGACTTAAAAAAATGCTATTGGTAATGCATTTCAGATTATTGATTTGAATCCACAACTGTGTGAAGAAATGTACTTAAGTGTCCCAGATTGTCTTAAGAGATGTGTCAATGCAGAAGGAAGACAATTTGAAAAAGTGTACTATAAATAACTCGCATAAGTGTGTAAATGTTAAAACCATCATAGAGTAGAAGTGGTAATGGACTTTTTGTGTGGTGGACTTTTGGTCCACCCCTATGTCGTACCTCTTCAAAGCTGGCAGGCATTTCTCTGATTTCAATTGCTGTGCTGACTATGTATGGTGCAACAAATGTGACATGGAGGTTTTTGAAAGCCCAAACATAGGCATTATGGTAATAAAACAGTTCCTCATGTGTAAAACATACTTCATCCATGAATAACATAAAGTTTGTAAAAACTGGTTAGACTGCAGTGTTGTTCAAATATCAATTATAAACTGCTGTCGCAATGGATAGTACCTGACTTAGTAGTATGGACCTTTTTAAGATGATATGGATGCAACAGCTATTCTTGCAGAATTCTCAGACTGTGGAATGAATAATGTTCAACTGGTGAATAATAGTTCAAGTACTAATTGAAGGTTGTTCTATGCACTGCTTCCCTGGCCTCAGGAGTTCATACAGAATGCCTCTGTCCTTGTTCCTCTGCTTGTTTGTGCAATGAGCACAGTTTGCAGAAACTGCACCTCATAACGAGCCGTGTAACCAGAAGCAGATGCTGCTCCATATGCCATATATATGTTCAATTCATTCCATGTATGTTGTTTATATTTGTCGTGGTAACAAGTTTCATTGTTCAACATGTAAGCAAGGAAGAATTGTACTGAACTGAGAAGTAGTCAACAAAATGAGTGGATGAATGAAACTGAGCACAAAAAAACAACTAATGGAAGTAGACAAACTTGCTGGTCACAAACAGTAATAAAATGGGGTGAATGCATGATATTTAGCTCCAGAAGTAAGCAAACTTTATTCAAAACAGTATACCAACTGGATGGCATATTTTGTTTGCGTTCTCCTGTATTTTGGGGTCAATAAGCAATATCTGTAAATTTAATGATTTATTTATTCATTCAAATTTCACATGTCTAATTACTTCAATCCCTTCCTGTAGGATCGATGAGTTTTATCACATAAACCCCCCTTGCACCGAAACAAAGTATTGCAGCCCATGCGTGCCTTAACAAAAAATGTTCCAAAGAAGGTTATCTACCTGAACCCAAAATTTGTCTAATTAGAAAACATCCTGTATATCCCTTCTAGCTTGTATATGACAAAACTTGATTCAGCTTCATGATAGATTCTGGCAAAGAAATACAAACCCAATGCAACTATTTGGTTCAGTCTTTCTATGAACTTTTTGAAAATCACCTCACAAAACAAGACTTTCCTCAAAGTTTCAAAGCTTCTTGTATTTATGACATATTTGCTGTAATTCTAATTCCAGAAAAACGAATTGAAGATGCTGTGAAACTAAAGAATTTAGATTAAACTGTTTTGGCATATATAGCCAACACACCAGGAAAACATAAGATTTAATAACCGCAATTCAAAAGCACACCATTTTGAAATAATGTCATTCAGAGTACTTTTACACATTAGAGAATATATGTAGTAAAGAATATCATACTAAATCCATGCAGCCACTTCCAAGTATAAGAAGTAACTTAGAAAAAGAATTATGGAGTAATCTAATATTAGTTCACTGAAAGCAGTGAGGAAAACAAATATTCACAAGATCACCTACCATCCAAGTTTATGTTGCAAATTCCGTGATATTTTTTTTTGTTGTGCCTTATTTGTATAAATTTTCTCTGATATTTATCAGTTTGCGTTGCTGTGATATTTATGTATCAGCTAGCTATGTTAAGTTTAAACCTTACTAACAGGACAATTGCTTACTTTATCACATAAGTTTATTAAACTTAAGAAGAAAAGAAGGCGAATACATTACTATGTCCTGAATGTTTAAGCATCAATCCGGAATTGAGTAATGCTCAACAGGGATGGGTAGCTTTGATGAGATTGCCCTCTTGTCTGATGAATCTTGCCCTCAATTCAGCACAAACTTAACAAGTTGATATAACCTTTTTTACATCTTTCAATGAGTAAGGCGAGTTCTTTAAGTAAGAAAATGATTCAGCAGTGTTATACCAAGGCGACATAACATTTAATGAAGGATCTGCAGTTTAGATCCTCTACACAGAACAGTTGAACAAATTCTAGAGGAGGCTTCTGCAGCTTCCATTTTGCTATCCTGGTCCATAGATTATTTCATAATCAAAACATGAAAGCTCCAGCTTGCACATCAAAGTTACCCATCTCTTTGAACACATCAACATGGACTTCAAGGACCTCTATATCCAAATCTAAAAACTGTTATCTCTTCTTATTAATTGATGAATATTCCAGATTTCCTTTTGCCTTTCCTTACTCAGACATTACTTCTTCCTCTTGTCATTTCTAAGCTTAAGTAATTTTCCTCTATTTTTGGATTGCCTTTGTATTTTCACTCTGACTGCAGCTCTGCATTCATGTCCCAAGAATTAAAGACATTCCTTATGACTGTCAATGTGCCAACAAGTAGGACAACACCGTGCACTCCAAGAGGCAACGTCAAGCTGAAAAATATGTGGGAGTTGTGTGAAAACAGTAGAACCTGCTTTGATATCAAGAGGGATGGATATTCTATTGTGGGAAGAAGTCTTAGACAATGCTCTCCAAGTGATCAGGTCACAGCTATATATTTCCATCAATGAAACTCCTCACGAGTGGATGTTTAAGTACTAGGGAAGATCCAGTTATGAGAACTATGTACCCTTGTGGCTCTTAACTCCAGGTCCAGTATTTCTTTGGAAACATATAGACATTCAAAGTATGGGCTTCTTGTCGAGGAAATAACTCTTCTTGAAGCAAGTCCTGAATATGCTTATGTACAACACAAGGATGGAAAAGAGACTACTGTTTCAACTAGAAATCTGGCATCATTGCCTTCTCCAGGAGGCATTTCTGATGAATGGGAAGAAGGTAATAGGGAAATACCAGATGATCATTCTTCCCATGAAATTCTCCAACACTGCCACTCCTCAGTTACTCCTCTGGCACCATCCAGATCTTTAATTCTGGCTCCCTGTGAGCCAGAATCTCCAAAATCACCAAGTCAGAAGAAAGAGGTCCGACCACCCATCCCACTCCTGCCGAGCGATCAAGATGGAGCACAAGAATCCAACACTGTCTTGCCTACCTCAAGGAATATTATTGAGAAGGAGGAGAATGATATATTTTTGTTGTGCCTTATTTGCATAGATTTTCTCTGACATTTCTCAGTTGGATGTTTGTGTTGCTGTGATATTTATTTGTCTCAGCTAGCCATGTTAAGTTTAATGAAACTTTGCTAACAGGTCAATTGCTGCTTCTATAACATAATTCCAGAGGACATTCAAAGCATATTTTACCGTGCAGAAATGCTTTTTTTCAGATAAGGAGAATACCAGGCAAAAAAAAAAATGAATGTAGTAGATTGTAATCAAGTATACATTGGAAAAACAAGAGAAATCTTAAAACCATGACTAAAGCGCATTTTAACCATCTGAAGAAATTTTCTTCCTCTTTTTTTTCTTCTTTCTTTTCTTTCTTCTTCATTTTGCTTACTGAGCATTTTCTACTGTGAAGTAATTTTGTGGTCTACACCAATTGAACACATTCTTTGCTTCATTTCTAGTCATTTCCTTCTTGGTTTGCTGATTATTGTTTGTTCATCATTTCAATGTCACTTTGTTCTTCCAATCTCTGTTAGTGAGAAGGATGAAGTTTTACTACAACTATTGGAAACCTATTCACTTAACTTTCTGAAAAAATTATTAATGCAATAGTGACCATTAATTTCACTGTTCTGGTGAATACTGTCATCTACTTTCCCTCTATGTTATATCAAGTCTTGTACCTAGCTTTGAAGTCTGCTGTAGCTCCATTCTTTTAGTTTTTTTTAATGTACATTGGACTTCAACTGCAAGAAATAACACAGAATACACACACTTTTTTTAAATTGTCTTTTTGGAAAACACAGTGGTTTTTATATTTATGCATAAATTGAAATTTTTATTACTCTAACTACTTGGAACATGCTTTGGAGACTGGTGGTTTGAATGTACCACCAACATGCCAAATACCTGTGTAATGTGAGTAACAGTGTTTCTTCTTGTTTTAAATACCAACACTCATTCTTCACCACATTTTAAATTTTCCTCTGTATAGTTATTCAATGTTTTACATGCAGTAATGGAGTTGATTTGAGTCCTCTTCCTGCAATCATTGCGATATTTATGGAGATATTCAGTTTGAACTGAATCCCAAATCCAAGTTTGCACAAGAATAAATCAGACTGAGAAGGTTACTGAATGTTGCTTTTAAATGCAATTGTACTCATATTAAATAAAAAGTTATAAACCTACATTAATAAATACAACATAACTCTTTGTGGATAATACTATGTTGCAAAAATCACTCTATTAGTTGCTGAATTAAGAATGTTTTGATAGCATACATGCCACGTTATTGAAGGTACATACATACTGGTACATAAAATTTGGCAAAGTGGATTGGAATTCAAATAAACATATTAAGGTTCAAATAGGATTTGTAACTGTAAACCTAGATTGCAAGATTCATATGTTTCAATACACCAAGTGAATTAAAAATTGTTTACAGTTCCACTTTAACATTTTTGCAAAGACCGTATTTTTTTGTATGATGTAATATTTGAAGGGACAATTTGTATTAGGGAAAATGGTTTTGACAATAACTTAGTGAGGGAAAGCATCATCGAATAAGAAATGCACAGAGAAAATATGGTCTAGGGAGAAAATGTTGATTTTTGTGTTGATCTTTATCTCTGGCCTTTGCCATGGTTGTTTTCTAAGGATGCTAATGACCTTATAGTTGAGTGCTCTTAAACTGAAATCATCAGAAACTATTGAAAGGAAAAACGTGAAGAAAGTACCTGGTAATGAAATCAGCATTTGCGACCTGTTTTTGGAATGTTATACATGAGCACATGCCAAGGAACCAATGAAATTGTCGTCCTCCATGGTGTAGTGGTTACCATGCTAGTCTCTAGTTCCCGAGGTCACAGGTTCAAACCCGGTGGAGGGCGATGGATTTTTTCAGGCGTAAAAATCCTTAGCATGGCTTCCTTCGGAAGGGAAGTAAAACCGGTGGTCCAGTGTCGTAGATTTACAGCACGTAAAAGAATCTTAAGCCTGATAAAGAGGCCTCTGAGCAAAATTACCGGTCATTCACGCCCAATATAGAATGGGACGCTAAGGACCACAGGAGTTTAAGAGCGTCCATAAATAATAATAATAAAAAAATATAACCCAATGAAATTAGCAATATGGGAAAAGATTCTTATGCTAAAGAATAAGAATTGCTTAACAAGTTCAACGTTCTCTTACTAATCTTGCTTAGTAGATTCATTGGTCAGATATCTGCCCTATTGATAGGTTCATTGGTCAACCACTAAAACGAGCTATGGGAAGGCAATTCCAAGGCAGTAGAACACAATGAAAGTGAATATTCCAAAACTAGCATGTGTAAACTACAACATAAGTGAAGCAATGTAAATTTCTGACTGCTTCAAAGTTATTTATCGCTTAAATGTCCACTTCTCATTTCTTAATAACTATAATGGTTGCAAAAGGGAGTAGCAGTATTTCAGAAGTGATTCTACTTGTTGATAAACCAGGGAACAAATTTCTGTTTCAGGTTATTTGCCAGTATGCTATAAACATTCAAGCATTAAAGGTATTGAACTTCTTATGTAAGAAGTGAATAAATTTGCTCTTCAGAGAGGAATATTTGGTGGTATGGTGCCAAATGACCTTGGAAGGTTACATACTTTACTTGTGAAATTTCACAATCTATTACAGTGTATAGTCAAAGACTAAGGAATAGAATTTTAAATAATTTTTTAAACAGTTGCAAAATTTTTGCTTTCTTTTGAGAATGCTGCTATAGACAGGGTGTTTCCACCTGTTGTGAATTTATCTGTTATATACCTGGTCGTATTAAGAAAACAGAAGAAACCACAAAAGGGCAACTTTGTGTAACAGTAATACAGTCCCCCTGCAAATTGTTCCAATGTAGAAGTGGGTGTAACAGATTACTTATAAATAATAATCATTAAATAGTGATTTGAATTGCAGAGTGTTTTCCAAACATCCCGATAATCAAATTTTCTGAGTCACTTGAGATTATGGCCCACAATACTTTAACAAAATTTAGACTGAATTTTCATAATTAAAATTTAAATTCAGCACATAAGGAATATCTGCTAGTTAACTTAGAATATTTAAATAAAGCACAGATCTTGGCAAGGAAGCAAACCAGAGCAAATAATGTGCTAAGAGAAGGAATAGGTACTGAACTGCTGCCCTTAACGAAATATGTTTTCATTTTTGAAATACACTCTATTCTTTCCCCTCCAACTATCTGATCATATTGCATCCTTAATAAGTTCCTTAGAACCCTTTCTATGTATTGTGGACTGTGTTCTTGGTCATATCTAGTCAGCGTGTAATGAAATAAGTAATCTATATTAATATTATAAAGAGACAACATTTGTATAAGAAATGTGTGTCTCTGCACATGCAGGTAATCTCAAAAACCATTCAACCAAATTTGATAAATCTTTCACCATTAAAAACCCAAAATCTTTCACAATTAAAAACCCAATTTTTCCTGAAACATGGTCTATAAAACACTTGATTTTATTTCATAAATCACTAAAAGATTAAAAAGGATTTACAGAACTCTTGTACTTCAATATGAAGATTGAGTTATAAAAGAACACATTTGCAAAGAAGCCTTGTGATGGAGTGGAAAATAGTTATTGTTACTCCATAGAATATTAATGTAAAATAAGATAAATGCCATGGATACTTCATTCCAAGAAGAGTCGGAATTGAAACATTTAACATCACTTACATTTTTTGTAACTTGACTGGTTTCGAGAACTCCTTGCTCTCATTGTCAGAAGTGATAAACTGGCTCCTGATGGTGTTGTCCAGGAAACCACTCAATGGATTTCAATAATTAATAATTCTTTCAGCATTGAAAAGCCCAATTTTTTTTGATGGACATGTGGATATAAAACACTAATTTAATATCATAAATTATTAAAAGATTAAATAGGATTTACAAAGGCCTATTTTCTTGTATATGAACACATTGGAGTTATAAAAGAACATACTTGTGAAGGGCCTTGACGTTTAGTTGAAAATGCCATGGAGTAAAAAATAATTGTTGTTATTCCACAGAATATGCATACAAAATAAAACAATTGCCATGGAGATGTCATTCCAAGCAATACACATGTAGTTGGTCACAATTTAGCAAGTAAGACACAACAAAATAAAAAGAGACTAGAATCTCTTTATAATCCTACAATACACACGTGATACCGGTGCCAAAATGTTTTAATAACCCTCATGTAAAAAGTTTTTGTTTTATTTCCTTTGTACTTATGGTATACTCAACATCTAAATTAGCAGGGCATCTAAATAATTGTACAAAGAAAATTACTAATATTAGAAATCATTGAATCAATATTTTTACTTTCTCTACTACGTATAGTAAGTAGGGGAAGTATTGTATTCCACCCAAAAATTCGATACCGAGATTTCACCAGAAATACATGTTTTGAGACCCCCTGAATCCAAAAAAAAGCATTTTTGGAAACATGTCCGTGTGTGTGTCTGTGAACAGCATAACTCAGAAATGAACAGTTGGATAAACACCAAACTTGGTATTTAGGTTCAGTATCTTCCAGGGATGCGACACGAAGGTTTTCAAGAAAATCCCCCCACCCCAGGATACCCTTTACATGGAAGATTTTTTGAAAATTTTAATTTTCCCAAAAACGGTTCTAACAATTTTGATTAAAATATCATATGTTTAAGATATTTTTATGATAAATAAAACGTATATCTTGAATTTTCTGGGAATGTCTCCAAAAGTGTTCTTCATTGTGAACGACTTTTGCATAACCGGTAAACCACAAGAGATAGAGAAAAGTTTACTACACAAAAAATGTACATCGCGTTAAAATACACAATTTATGTCATATACATTTTTTTTTGTTGAGTGAACCATTTTCGAGATATTGCTTGTTATTCTCTTAAATTTTTCAATACTTATTTTCTTAAATGGGAATTCGTTATTCATTTTTTTGTCTTTGATATGCAAAGAGTATTAATCTGTGGCAAAGGGAATGGTGCTGCACCTAGCAACCAGCTATTAAGAGATATGTATATGCTTAAAGGCTACTGTATTTCTATATTGCCCTTGTAAATATATATTTCCCTTACATCTACAAGAAAATTAGCAATAAGATACTCTGCAAATGTTTATCTCGATTAACACGAAGTAGATGGAGAATAAGCATTTGTATAAATAGTTTGTACAAGAGTAGAGAAAGTCATGTGAGTGTAACACATCAGATTTTTTAATTAGTAACTGACAAGATTATTTTTCTCGATGGTCACAGACTATGTGTCTTTTCCAAAGTGGTTAACTTGGTAGCCTCAGAGCGCAGAATAGATATATTCAGCAGTTTCAACTCTATATCATTGTATATGTTAAGGGTTTTTGTATTATGTGAAAAATATGTACCTATCTTTTATGTTATTAAATAACTACGGAACCAAAAAGTTGGTACAAGGTTTTAAAATTTCACTGTAGTAGGTGAAATAACTGATTCTGATCAATGATTGTTCCATAGACAAAGGGTGCTTATAGGCTATGCAACATTTCCAGAACTTGGAAGACTTTTGGGGGGATAGGTTAAGGAACTCAGATGCTCTGCAGATGTATCACATCCTTTTTGTATGAATATGGGGGGATTTTTGATCTGCTATTAGGAATAGCTGGTTCTGTAGGAAATTAGAATTATTAGGGGTAAAGGGGGAGGTTTACCATAAAAATCTTCTAAATCATTGTACCGTTAACTTCATGAAGAACAGAGAAAGGTACATAAATGAAATTAGTTCCTCATTTGAGTTTAAAAAGCTACCTGTGCAATGTTGGGCAGCCAGCTGGTAATTGTGTAAAGAGAGAAAATTGTGCCCAGCTAACATCAGAACTCAGTCAACCAATATTATACAATTAACAAATCAGAATATTATTTTTCTCGATGGCTGCAGACTATAAGTCTTTCTCAAAATGCTTAACTTGGTGGCCTGGGAGTAGGGAGCAGGGAGTCTTCATATTCACCAGTTTCACCTCTTTCGTTGTATATGTTAAGGGTCTGTGTAACTTTTACATTATTAAATAACTGTGGGACCAAAGAGAAGGTACAAAGGTTTAAAATTTCACTTGTTTATCTAAAAAATTACTTGACCATTCCGACAGATGTTTTATTTCATTGCCAAAGAGTACTTATAGGCTATGCAGCATTTCCAGATCTAGGAAGACTGTTGGGAAGAGGTTAAGGAAGTCACATTCCACTGATGTTTCACTTCTTTTGGCAAATATCAGGATTTTTCATCCTTTATTGGGAATAGCCGGAGCTGTACAAAGTTAAAATTATAAGGAGCAAAGGAAGGATTCACCATAAAAATCTTTTAATCTTTGTACAATAATTTCATAAGGAATGGGGGTGGGAGGTAAATGAAATTAATTAAATTGCCATTTGAGTTTAAAAAGTTACCTTAGCATCCAGCTAAAGAGTGATAAAAATACATACTGTCTTAAGCTGATAACAGAAAGCATGTGCCATCATTTAGGACAAATTTTCGTTTTGTACTATTCCACAGTATGTACTTAAAAATTTTAATATAAGCTGTAAACTTTTAGGAGAACATGTTAAATAAGTTGCGAAATGTGAATGATTGGAAGACAAGACTGTAAAGTTTCTTTATTTTAAGAATTATGTACATTAATGACTTGATAAAATAAGAAAACAAACATATTTATTAACTTCAGTAAGCTAAGCCACAAATTTTGAATTTTTTTCTCCTTTTTAAGGTATGAATTATATGCATTGTTTATTGCAACAGCATGTTTTATCCCACCATATGAGAGAAACTGGAAGTGGCCATGATCGTCACACTGCTGTTTCAACTGTAGCCTCTGAGTCAGTGCCATCTCTAGTAAACAGCTGAAGTGAGCACACTTTCTACCTCTGTCTGCTATGCTTTTGGCTTAAATGTGCTAATTTATGCACATTTTATCCTCATATAATTTAGACAAAAATGTATGCTATAAAACTCATCAAAGATGAACATACATGTTGCAACAAAATGCAGACTCTTTAAATTTTGGGGTTTTATATATTTGCTTAAATTTTAAGCTATGGACATTTTACATTATTTAACAGTGTTTTGGTGCGTGTAGATTTAACATGTTGCACTTTACCTTAGATCTAAATGTATAATGTTGTTATGTTTAAGCACATATGCTAAGTGTTGCTGTATTGGTGGAACTATATTTTCAATATTCTCACAAAATCCACTAGCAATTTTTAGGGTTTATTTTGGCTCTCTTGCTTATTGGAATGCCTTTGGTACTTCCGATATAATTTCACTGTGTGCATGTTGGCTTAAGATCTAATGCTTGGTCTAATGCTTTACTTGTTGTCCACAGCAGTGTCTAGCAGTAGCAGGCCTTGCCTGTACCAAAAACTGGAACTAAGAACCTCATCAAACACCGATATGTCAGGTTAACATGCTTCAGTAATGTGAATGACCTGTAGTCTGTTCTATATTAATGATAGGGTGAAGGTAGTGTAGATAGAAACAAAAGTGATGTTGTGAAACCATGCTCATTGCACCATCATTGCTGCTATAGAAATCAGAGGAATTCTTTTATAATGCAATTCTAAGTACATTTTAGTAGAAATACATTGTAAAACTTACTGTGTTATATTAGTGCCTCTTGAATTAAGAAAGTTATGACCACATGTTAAAACCACATTTGCAGTTTTAAATAATTCAGTCCAGGCCCCTGAAATGATAAAGGAAATAAGTTTTGTTTAAGGTATTGAATCTAAAATAATGGGCACTGCTAATATTTAAAATCTGATGGCTTAATGTCATAGAAGTCTCTATAAAAATAAGTTTTTGGCATATAATTATTTTTAAAATCATTCATGGTGGATGTGTTTAGTCTTGTGACTTGTAATCATCTCACCTATTATCATCTTAGTCTACGAACGTTCAGCCTGCATGATGTTAAACATAGTTGTATTCAGGCTTGTATTTAGAAATTTTTCCCCTTTAGCTTGTTTTCTTCAAATCTGGAATGTTTCAATGATGAACACTTTTTGCATGTACAGGTTTTAGAATGCAGATGAATTAAGGACTATTGAAGAGCAGCTAGAACAAATTGCTTATCACTGGATATCTCTTTAATTTCCAAAATTGCAGTATATAAATCACTGGCTCACAGTGGATCAGCGAGTTGACTCACTGGTTCATTCCTTTGTGAGACGGTATGGCATGTATAAGTGCATGGTATTGTTGGTAACAATGACACTGTTTGTTTGGTTCAGTTATTTTCTTAATATTGTTGAAATAAAACAAGCATTGATAGTTAAATAGTGATAAAAATTAAAATTTTCAGCATGCACATTGTGTACAATATACCTGTTTTCTTTCTTGTAGCCCCGAAATTATTTCCACCATGTGCACATCCAGAAGTTTGACTGACATATTATATATGCAGTCTAAATATAATTATCCCAAAAAAGTATTTTTATATGTTTCTGTGACAGTAGGACATCAAAATGCAACATTATCAAAGCAAGACATCAAAGCCATAATAGTTATAAATCTCATGGTATGTCAATAAAAGTGTTGCAATTCCTGCATGCAGCATTGTGCAAGAAATTTATATCATTATTTTGTTATGCAATAACTACTGCTGTATAGTGCTTGAGTAAATAACTTTCTGTGTTGTTTCTGTCTATTGCCAAATATTCTGTGACTAGCAGTGGTTTGTGACATGCAAATCATTTTGTTATCATGGACCACACTTGTTTGGTAGGGAAGAGATGAGCTGATCTGTTTAATAATGCAGCATTAAGAAAAGATGTGATGTCACACATTCTTGTGACTTCCCACTTTTATTTTATATAGCTTCTACAAACTATTCTTCAAAAGCTTATTTTTCTATTTAAGTAATGGTAGTCAAGATAAATGTTTGCTGAACTAATCTCATTATTCATTTCATTGTAAGTGCAAGGAGGATACAGGAGACCAAAGTGGCGGCCAAGTGTTTAAAAGCAAGTTGCTACATGCTAACCTTGAAATTGCACTCTCTTTAAATGCCATTGCAAAAAACAATTGAATGGTCACAGCACTTAACATGTTAAGCACCAAGAGTGGTCCCTAGGGCCTGCCATATGCAAATCTTGTCAGGCTGTGGCGTTCTATATGACTGCTATGTTTCTTGACCAATCTATGATTTCTACAAGCCAGCGGTCCACTGAAACTTTGAATTTTACCTATAAAATGGATCTCTGTGGTCCTTATCTAAATATTATTACCACTGGGTTTGGAGTTGGTATATTATGGAGGTGTAACTTTCAATATAAAAAATGTTGTCAGCATGAACAAAACAATTTGCATTAACTGTGTTTATGTACAGTCAGGCAATAGAACACAATAATGCTATCAAGCGAAAGCTTAATTAGAATTGCTGTCAAAGAATACATTCAGTTCTAACATTCAAAGTATACAAAATATGGAGTATCAGAGATGTTTTGTTTTTAACTTTTACTTATGAAAATTAGCAAAGGAATGGCAAGCAAAAATGAGGTTCTTTGCATTCTTCACTGTAAGTGGTTACTTTCTTGACTTTATGTTTTGATAAATTTCTTGTGAGTTTCTTTTTGTAGCATCCTGTACAATACTTTCGTACCTTATTAGCTTGTCTGTCGTGTTTCTTAAGGGTATGTGTATTTAGAGATTTCCTTTTCCTAGAAATTGACATCTGCTGCTGAGAGCGAATATTCAAAGCTTCATATGAGAACGATGACGCTTTTATGATTTTTTCTTTTTAAATCTGTGATACAAGTGTGGGGACAAAAATCCTATTTAAGAATGGTAAACATCACGAAACCGCGCTTTCTACATTACAGATAAGAGCCACCATCCTAACAATATGGACATTATATCATTTAAGGCAACAGAGGCGCCCTGAGTGAAAAAAAAATAAAATCTGCTTCATTGAATCCATACATTTACTAAAAATTACCACGAATCGCTATGCAGGACCACCAGAATTATTTTTTATAATAATTGCCTATAAAGTCCTCTACAAAACTAATCTTTGCAGTAAGTTAATATTTAGTGTGCCCTTTATTGACTTTTGGGAAAAAGTTGCAATGGTTCATGGGAAAATTTCATCAAATATCTACTGGTACTTAATGTGTTAAAAAGTAAATGGTTGAAAAATTTAAGCCAATAATATATATCTCGGTAATGACTGGATAGCACAAAAAAGTTATTTGAAATAACTTGCAGGTATTAAACATCTGTATTTTTGGAGTAGTATTATTAGCTTATCTCTTAGGGTTTTCCAGTTACATGAAAATTATAAAAAAATTTGTTCCATATGAAGCAGATTTCACATGCTATTCCCAGAAAATTTAAGATCCTTATACATTTTATTTGTCATGTGAATATCTTACGAAATCATTTTCTTTTGAGAAAATAAAAAAATAATAAAAACTGTTTTTATTATGGGTTGGGGAGATTTTCTTGAAAACCTTTGTCATACTTTTAGGAGATGCTGAACTTAAACACCAATTTTGATAGTAAGTAATTAAGGAAGGTAATTTATTTCATCTCTTCTAATTGCAAATACTGTACATATGTATAATCTGTTCCCCTGGAGTTGCTTAAAATTGGTAACATATACAATTAACACCTGGGTTGTTTGTGTATATGTACTTTACGTTTTACATGTATGTTTACCCCAAGTCTAACTTCAATTAGATTTCCTATTCTATAAATTATTCACATCGTTATCATTTTTTAAGATCTTCACTTACTTTTATGGTTTTTTCTGCCATTTCTGTTGTACTTTCCCTACATATTTGACTACTTGTTTGATAAATTCTTTCCTTATTTTCCCAAAAAGCTTTATGTATAATATCTCTACGTGTAACTTTTCCGACTTTCTGTTCCATATTTCCTCTCTCCACATTTTGGTTTCCAAACATGCCATTATACTGTGAAAGTTATTATCTGCAATGCCGCAAAGTGGTCATAACTCCTTATCGATCCTTAAACCTTTTAGTGACATTGTTCATGTTCTTGCCCATTCCAGACCTCTTTCCATTTTATCACAAACATCAATACCAATTTTGATATATATTCTACATATAATTTTTACTTTCTTTACTATGTATAGTAAGTAGGGGAAGTATTGTATTCCACTCAAAAATTTGATACCAAGATTTCACCAGAAATAAATGTTTTGAAGCCCCCTGAATCCAAAAAAAGCATTTTTAGAAAAAGTTCTGTGTGTGTGTGTGTGGGGGGAGTGCATTTGCATGCAGCATAACTCAAAAGCAAAACGTTGGATAAATACCAAACTTGATTTTTGGATTCAGTACCTTCAAGGATGCGACATAAAGATTTTCAAGAAAATTCCCCCACCCTAAACTACCCTTTACATGAAACATTTTATGAAATTTTTGATTTTCTAAACAATGGCTTAACGATTTTTACTAAAATACAATATATTGAAGATATTTACATGACAAATAAAACCTATATATTTGTGTTTTCTGGGAATATCCTTTGAAGTCCACTTCAGTTGGAAGAAATTTTGTATAATCGTGTACAACTGGTAAACTTAAGCGATAGACGAAAATGTACTGCACAAAAAATGTAGATCTCCTTAAAACACACAATTTACTTCAAATAAGTTTTTTTGTGGCCTAACCCATTTCTGAGGTATCAGTTATTAAAGGTTCGAATTGTTCATTACTTGGTCATTTTTTAAAGTACTTTCAGCATTCAGTTGTTTCTTGCGATTACATGGAAACAGTATGGAATTTTAGGATCAGCATATAGCACCCAGTTTTTAAACATTTGACTATCGCTGTTCCCTTTTAATCTGCAACAAAATGCGTAATGTAGCTATTTCTGCAAAGGTTTATTGAATTAAAGTGTAGTAGGTAGAAAAATAAGCTTTAGTGAAAATAGTTTGTATACTCACTAACAAATGATAGAGGGTAGAGAAAGTCATATGAATGTATCACATAAGATTTTTTAAATTATACTGTTCACATAACACACCTTTCTCTAAAAGTTTTTTTTTAAAGTAACTCAGGGCACCTCAAAACATGTATTTTGACTGAAATTCTGTTCAAATGTTTGAGTGGTGTGCAATACTTCCTCTACCTACAGGTACATGGTAGAGAAAGCAACAAGCGTTAACATGGTGTCCAGAAGTAGAGTAATGTGTGTCACATGTGATTATATGTTATAATGCTGAAAAGTGGTGGCCTTTAGGTTCTGAAGATAGTGGGACAACAAATTCCACTGCCACAGACTCTACTCAGATATGTAAGATTTGCTCGTCATTGTATCCATAATGTCCACAACACTGACTTAAACTCATTGGCATCAAATGCCTTCCATGTTGCCAGTTGCCATACCACTATAATGGTGGAATTAAGTATTGTCCAGTCTCACACAGTATACTGTGACAAAGCTACAATCATCATACTGCAGACTTTTGCAGGATCCATAAGAAGTTCAGTGTTCTTGGTACCATTCAAGCTACAAATTCCTGTGGAGTGCAAAGCAGTGTTGTAATATGGCTTTCTACAATATGACTGAATATACAGCGTGATTTATGAAGAACCGACACATTTAATTCTTTAATTGTTTCAAAATGAGTTATGCTAGTGACAACTTATTATACTTGAAATGCAGAGGAATTTTGGGAGATTATTTACCTCTTTAGCAAATATTGAAAATGTCCTCCCTCCTACATAAGGCACAACTCAACACATCGTTCCATGTTACTGGCCACTCGTTGGAGGACTCTGTTGTCAATAGCTTGAATCTCCTATTTAATGTTGTGCTTCAGATCATCCAATGTCTTGGGACGTGTGACATAAAACCCTGTCTTTTAAGTAACCCCATAGAAAGAAGTCCGGCGATGTCAAATCCAGAGATCTCGGTGGCCACAGGTTCTTGGAAATTATCCGATCTTCAAAGAAACTTACAATTGGTGCCATGGATTCATTTGATGTATGGCATGTAGTGCTATCCTGCTGAAAATATCCTTGACTCAGCTCTACATTCTAGTTGCTCAGCCAACTCCATGAAAATCCATCTGTATTCTGCAGTGTTCACATTGGTTTAAAAAAAAATTGGTCCCACTATTCTCTGTGCGCATATTGTGCACCAAACTCCGATTTTAACCGGGTGCATAGGTGCTTCATGAATAACATGTGGATTTTCGCTGGCTCAATAGTGTGAGTAATTTAAGTTCACAAAGCCTGATAAATGGAACCGTGCTTAATCTGTGAACCATGTGATGGACAATATGGCAGGATTTTGCACAATGAACTTCTGAAACCAACGACAATAATTCAGTTGTCTATCCTTATCTGGTTCCTGTAACAGATGGTCAACCGTAATCCTATATGGCTTTAGGCGTGCACTTTTCACAGCTCTCTGACACATTGAGTAGCTGTACCCTGTCTCCTGCGACAAACGTCTTAATGATTTTTTGGGTGACTGATCCAGTCATGCTCTTATGTGAACAACAACTGTGGGAAGCCTAGATGAACGAGTTTTGCCTTTTTCACTCACTAGAGATCCAGTTGTTTTCAATTTGTTTACCGGTCCCAGTATTGTGTTTCTTTGGGGAGTATTCCAAACACCAAATTCTCTCTGGTATGCCCTTTGAGTAGCTGTAATTGAATTCGTAATCCAGTATTGCTTTACAAGGAAGAGTCGTTCATTTAATGTGTACTCCATTTTCACGTTGACTAGAACAAAACCTCAACAACAGTTGCCAACAATAAAACTAACAATTATGAATAAAACATGAACATCTGCGCATGTAGTGACAGACAATCGAAACTCCAGAGCATTCAGCTTAATTTGGTGCTAAAATTGGGGTATTGAGTGAATTTCAAACAGAATAATTAAAGAAAGAAATGTGTCAGTTCTTCATAAATCACCCTGTATAATCTGAGAGCACTATAATCCCTTGGTTTCATCAGCTTGCCAACATCCTACAGAATTTAATAGTTGATGTGAATGAGTAATTCCACTTCAAGTCGCACAAATTTTCACAAAATCTGGCCATCGTGTCTCTGATTTACTTCAAATTTTATCCATGGATTACAAAAACAAACTGAATTATATTTTAAATCGCAATATTCATTAAAATATTGTGCAATCCAGCTTGTGAAAAGCGGCACACCTCTCTACCTTTAAATTAGAATATCTCACAGGCAAAAAGTGATAAAATTATGTTATAAAGTGCAATGCAAAGCTTAATATGTAATCTTTTACTTAATATTTATTATAATTGATATAATTAACTATTTACATCAATTTTTAAAATCCATACATTTAAAAACCATATATATCTATTAACCTTTAAGTTTAAATTTCTATAAAAATTATAAATAAATTCCTTGTAGTTTTTTGTATAAATTTACATAAAACAAAGATGGGATCTTGTGTAGTTAATTTTGAATAAAATAACTTAGAAAGCGGTGCATAGCAGGATTCCAGTGCAGCATGGCTGGAGAGTAAATAGTTGCAGCAGCAGCAGTCTGTCATTGGATGCCATGTCAATTGTTCACAGCACTTTAGTTGCACTAGTTTATTCACAGGTAACTTAAATTTGGCATACAGTTGAGAAACATTCGAACTTTCCTTCTTACCCTATGAGAGGCAACTTAACTACAATTTAAATTTGCACTTCTTCCTCTTCAGGCCCAAGTGAATACCATCTGGTTATTGCATTATTGGTTGATGAAATAAATGAATTTAGCTCATAGGTACCAGGGATTCCTTTTGCATTGCTGTTCTTGCCTTAAAATGGTCACTATGTTCAAAACCACTGGATTATTCATGTCATTGGCACTTTGTGGCACATAATCACTGTTATCATTGGGTACTTTTTTGACTAAGCTTAATGATTTCTGCCTTGTGTTGTGCTTGGAAACATTAAATGGATTGAAGCAATAGTCATAGCTCTATTTCTTCAGTTCACTCAGTATGCACTTTCAGAAATCACAGAGCTAAGAATGAACTTCTAACAAAAAAAAAGCTGAACACAAAGAAACATTTAAAGTGAAACAGCTGAGAGAAGCTTTATAGAATATCAGATATCAGTTATACCCAACGCCGGAAGTGATAGCCTATCATACTCAATACTGCGCAATGCGTCGGCTGGTGTGGCGTGCTGCTGCAGTGTAAAGCTCTCAGTCAACAGTCTTTGTTCTAAAACCCTGCGCACTAACACAAACTGTTTAAACGCGTACTTCTAAGGAAGATCCCATCCTAATATTAACAGATTTAAAACAAAATATATCACAGATTCCTCCTTTACTTTTTTCCAGATTTTAATATTAGGGTGGTATATGATATTGCAGTTTGAAATATTCATACTTAAAAAAGTTATTGTTTTTTTTATTCCGAAAAAATAGTATTTTGTATAAGGAAAACCACAATGCTTTTATCTGCAAAACGATATATTTTATCCTGACCATTCTGTATTCCGAAAATAAATTACTTTCATGTAACGTTGTGCGCATATAAGAAAAATGTTAAGTACGCTGTAAATTCTAAAATAATTTGATTTTCTGCAAAATGCATGTCGTTTTATTTTGTGTGGAACACATAAAGTAAAATTTAGAAAATTCAGAGAAAGTGACGTTTTATGTGTGTTCGATTTGAAGTGGAATGATTCAAATGTGGAGCTTGTTAGCAGAGTATACATTGTAAGCTTATATATAAATTAAAACCACATTTCACCTGCAAAGAATCAATAAAGATAAACTAGATAATGGTAAAAGCTTATTATGTTTTTTTTTGTGAGTGCAATAAATGTATCAGCATCTTGGTTGTGTTGAAGTACGGAAATGATATTTTTCTAAATGTTGTTAATATTATTATTTTGATTTTCTGACCAGAAAAACACAACTCTTACTATTGCTGTCACATGTAGGCACATGACACTTAGGAACCTTTTGTAATCAGGCATTTAAAACAACACTACTTACATTTCAAATTATTAACTGGTCTGATATTAAAAATTACAATTATCTTGTGTTAATTCCTCTTGAAGAGAACTTTCATACTACATTTGTTAAAAGTTTGTGGAATTTATTTGCAAAGCTGTATATGCAATTTGCATTTGTACATAGGCATACAATTTGTATCAATACTGCATTTGAATCAGTCCACGTCAAATCAAAGGATTTTTAACAAAATTTGACCATCATGTGTTTGATTTTTTTAAACTTCTCCATACACTTTCTTATGGCATATGTGTGTGTTTTAAAATACTATTTAACAGTAGTATTATGCCTGTTACTAGGTAAATTTTCAGAAATAGTACTCTCCTTGATGTGTTTAAATGCAGATAGTTCTGGTCCTTTTTATGTTAGAGACTTTGTTAATATCTCATTTGAAAGCTCAGAGAATATACTTTCTTTCTATATCATATAAATCATTTTAAATTAAAACATACATATTTAAGTAACATTGAGTCAAAATTAACCTTAATGCTTCACTAACTTTACTTACATGTAGAACATGTTTCACTGACGTCTGCATCATCAGCTACATTCGACTGCCAGAATGATTTGATATGTTCCCTTTGTACAAGGAATACTCAGTAGAGGACCACTGATGAATTATGGAGTGGGTTGTCTTCGGCAGGGATTTCAAAATTCATTAGCATTAGATGAATTATGGAGTGGGTTGTCTTCGGCAGGGATTTCAAAATTCATTTGCATTGACTCATATTTTTTTCAAGAACATTTTCTCTGAAGTTTCAAGTTGTATTGGTCTTTGTACTTGTTTCGAAAGATGTAAATTGTTTTCAATGTTGTGGTTGAAGTTCCAAAATCACAGCATTGAAAACAGTATCCATCTTTTGAAATAAGTACAATAGAACTTGAAACTTAGGAGAAGTTCTTGAAAAAATATGAGCCAACACTGATGAATTTTGAAATCCCTGCTGAAGACAATCCACTCCATAGATTCATCAGTTGGTCCAGTAGGAAAGCCTCAAGAGCCTCAAAGGGAACACATCCAATCATTCCGGCAGTTGAAGGTAGCTGATGATACAGATGTCTTTAAAACACGCTCTACGTGTAAGTAAAGTTGGTGAAGCATTAAGTATTAATTTTGACTCAATGTTACCTAAATAAGTCATCATTTCCCTTCACTGTGTACCACTTCTAGTATGTTTATTTATCAGAAAGATACCTAGTTTTAAAAACTTCTATTAATTTCAGAATTTAAATTTAAGTATAATACAACTATTTAAAAAACTGAAAAAAAATCACTTCTAGCTTCACATTGTTTATAAGAGCAGTTCAGGTATCATGAAGGTATTATTTCTGATTCATTTGGAATTAAGTTATTTACCTAGTCGTACTGCACAGTGAGCTTGACCCGGAATTGGTGAACATCTGGAGAGCCGTGCTGTCATGCTGAGCTGGGATCCACTGTATTTGACAGTGAATGGAAGGAACGATGCACAGAGCACCTCAGTTCGTTTCTAGGACAGTGCTTCCAGAAAAGAATCTATAGGCCCAGATCACATCTAGCACGGTTCATTTAAACAGAAACCTTTTTTCCTTCTTTTTGAAATGGATACAGTTTCACTACAGCTTCCGATATTGTTAATGGTAATGAAACAATGTAGCTTTAATGTCCCTGTTATTGGGTTTTGGTTTTCATATCTTGCCTTCAAAATATCACTCTGTTTTGCTGATTTACAGTACAAAAATTAAATGTAAGTTTGTAATATGATTCAGCATCCAATGAATAAATTATGAGGTGTTGTAATGGGATCTTTCCCGGCTGGAGACTGGCTTTCATTGCTAGACATTTAATAGTGCCCCCCCCTTTTCCATCACAAGGCCCCTTGCCGTGTGAAGCAGCACAGAAACACCATTCGGCACTTACTCCAAAATCTTCCTCATGAAAGCACATGTTTACAAATTTTTTTCTGTTCTTGTACTGAGCACTAGCGCCATTGGAAAAGTAAATTATTTTTTCCACATCTCTTTATTTCATTCTTCAGGATGTTTGTTAATTGCAGTTGGAACAGATGAACCACATTTGTTTTAAACTTTCCAATATGGCAATAAAATGTGTATGTTTTAAGCTATTGCTTTCTTTAAAGTAATTTACAAATGGATGGATTGTTGCCTGTTAACCCCTGAATGGAATCTTATATGGCAAAAGCATAGTTTTCTGAGAAATCACAAACTACAATACATTCTCTAGGTTTCAAATGTTTTCTTTGTTCAGACAAAAATGCAGAACTCTTCATTCCATCAAGCATCAGTTTTACACACTCATGATAAACACAAAATTAACAGAATGCATACATTGGGCATCTGGAAGTATACACTGTTTAGGTCTCAGTTGAGCAAATTGAGAAACCTATTTTGATATCAGGATATTTATCTTTAAATCTCCGTAAGGTTCGTTTTAGATTGCACAAAATCAATCTCATGTGTTTTTGAATTCTGTCCTCCTCCTTAGACGAAAACATAATCCCTTTTTTTCCACCATAACCCTGCTTACATTGTCAGAAATGTAAAACTGTAATACTTTTACTACCATGAATATTCTAAGAGGTTACCAAATTTGGTTCCAGGAGTTGAGAAAATGCCCCTCTATGAAACTAAAGGTTTTGCTGTCTATAATGTGGTTCAAAACATTATTGTAAACTTTTCCTTAATTTGGTTTTAAGATCAGGTTTTGAAAATAGTCAAAATATGAATTGATAAGTTTCTATCATCTGTACTATGAAATCTATCAGCTTCTGAATTAATTTCTGAATCCTGTTTTTGTTCTGGGCCAATTCACTTTCAATACAAAATAGCTTCTCCTTAAGTCTTCCTGTTATTTTTTGTAATTTCTGGAATGAATATCTTTTTTGAGACAGTTTTCTTTTCTTTATGGGTGATTCGCCTAAAAGTGTTACTAAACTGGTATTAAGGTTTGAAATATCTACACTTTTAGATCTCATTCACATCACTACTTTGATCTGAAGGTGAGTTATCAATTTCTGAGATACTTTAATTTACTTGACCTGCCAGGTTTTCATAGACCCAGAACATTACATTCACAAATGTCACTCTTGTTTTCACTCATATCTGCAGTTTGAAAATTTCTTATATGACATGAGGCATACACTCCTAGTTGTGGGGACAGTTCTACATCCTGCATTTTCAGTTTTAAAAGCATTTTACAAGTCACTGGTCTCAAATTCTTTTCTCATAAATATTGTTTGCTAATTTTGAACAGGTTAAAGCAACAGTTGTATCAATTTGTAGCAGTACCGGTACTACTCATTAAATATTTAACGAATATATAGGCAACTAAGTTCAACAGATTAAACTCGCAAATGACACAGTGGTCTCTTTCCACAAGCTAAATTATTCTGTACTGGTCCTGTGTGGATGGAAATGTCCAATGTGGTTTGCCATGATAAGGATTTGTTTGTATTTTAAATCTACCCTCTCCTCTTCTCTCACACTCCAGGCGCATGCTGCTGTGCTATCTTATCAAGAGGAAAGTTCCAGCTGAGAAGATATTTTCTTATAAATATCTTTGAATGTATTTCTTCCTGAAAGTTTGCACACATATACACTAATAAACAGAGAATACATTTGTATTTAAAAAATAGTTTTAGTTTGTCGATAAATAACACAGTCAAATTTTAAAAGTACAAATTTCTGTTATAAATAACTAAACTGTTGAATCAGATTCAGTCTAGTATATGTTTAACTTAGGTTCCATAAGCTTTAAAATGAGTCCAATATGAAGGTTTATTTTTTTGTTGGTTGTCCTCCATGGTGTAGTGGTTACAATGCTAGCCTCTAATTCCCGAGGTTGCAGGTTCAAACCCGGCAGAGGGCGATGGATGTTTTCGGGCGTAAAAATACTTAGCATGGCTTCCTTCAGAAGGGAATCAAAGCCAGTGGTCCCATGTAGTAGATTTACGGCACATAAAAGAACCTCAAGCCTGATAAAGAGGCCTCTGAGCAAAATTACCAGTCTTTCACGCTCAATGTAGAATGGGATGTTAAGGACCACATCAGTTAAAAGAGCATTCGTAAATAAAACTATTTAAATTTTTAAATATGAAGTTTGTATGAGAATTTGAATGGGGGATAAAAGCGATAATGTTTGAGGGTGCATTCACTTTGTTTGAAAGTTTTGACTTTGGCTGGTATTAAAAACATTGAAGTTAGGGACCAAACAAAACATGTGTCTTCTATTTCAAAGCATCAAATGCATACAAAAAATTTTGAAGAGATTTGATGACTTGGTGTTTCATGGACATTTGATTTGACATGGAATGACTCATTTTCCTGTCCCCTAGCACTGGTTTGGTATGGTTAGGTACACATATCTGGGCATACTATGCCACTAATGATGATGCCCTGTCACAACCCTGTATTTTACAAATGTGGTTTTGTTTAATTTATCATTTTGGATGTTGCAATTTAAGAGTCAGCAGTATCTGTACAACTATTTAAATGCTAAACTCAATGCTATTTAATATCACTCACTCCTTAAGAATACTGGTATTAAATTTTACCTCATGAGATTAAAGAAGCTGCTTTTATGAAAGTGTTTACTACCTATGTATGATACTGTGCATCTTTTCATACATCATTCATTGTGAAATCTGCAAAATAAGAGCTATGGCTGAATGATTTAGGTATTTCCATTTTTTTTTTCTTTCTTTAGCCAATTTCTGGTCTTTAATTAGTTCTGAAGAGACTCGTGTATTAAAAAGGTCATTCCTCTATCCTCAGCAGTATGTTCATTTGGTGTAGTGAAACTTAAAATCCAAGAACTGTTCTGATATTAATGAAATAGGTCATTTAAAGAAGATATCAAATCCTTTTAATTCAGGAGTTATCTTCCTATGACAAATTCAGCGATAGTATTGGAGGAACAGTATAGAAGTTGTGTCAGCAAATTCTTTTTGAAATGCCCTGGCCATCTCAAGCTAAGCACTAATGTGGCATGCAACTATCTCCTTTATCCAATTTTGAAGATTATGATGCTTGGACAGTGATATCCTAGCAGAAAAATAAAATATAGGATAATTTGTTTGCATGCAGATCTTAATAACTGTGAAATTGGCCTCTCTAGGCTTGTAAAGTAGTGCATTAAGATTTGCAGAGAGTATTGAAATGCATTACAAGTATTAAGAATACATTTTCCAATTGCTAACATTCCATGTATCCCATTTTTGGACCATGCTTAAACTTTTTGTTTTTCTTCTCACTAAAGTTCTTGGTGCTTTTTTAATATTCTACTTGTTGCTCTTTCAAAAAGATTTTTACTTCTGTGGCAATAGACATTAATAAAATGCAAGGAGTAAACCATTAGATTTTTTTTATTATGAATACAGTACTTTGAGTGTGTAATGTTTTCACAAATAGAATGTTGTAAATATGCATGTACTATGCTTAATGAGTTAGTATGTTTCAGAAATTTGAATGAAAGATTTAATATACATATTTCACATTTATACATAAGTCATGAACTTCATGTTTTTAATTTGACCATTTATTGTTGGTAGCTTCTATAGTGTTAGTAGTTGCATTATGCTTATTCACATTTATGACTAAAGAGAAAAGCATTTCTATGCACCCATAGTTTGAGCTTCCATAAAGGATGTGTCCCATTTACTAGCTTCCTATTTTTGTATTTAATCATCCTATTTAACAAAAAAAAAAAAAAAAGAGGAAATAAACTGGTAAGCACAGTTTGTATGACAACTGAGACATTTACCTAAAAGCTGAGCAAGGAGTTGTTATTTTGAGGTAAGTTGTTAATATTTTATAAATTGTTTTTAGTATTCTTGTGCTAAACATTAGGGGTTAATGAAGGGTTATATCACTAGAATGCAGTAAGTACTCCATCCAACATTGTTGAACCCTCTTAGAGCAGCACATTCTAAGCAGTACTGTAGACAGCAAAATGTGTGTTTGCATCATCCCTGGAATATTTTTCATAATATTTTAAGTCACCAATCTTTTCCAGTAGACTGACCATTAGTTCTATCAGATGCTGATGAATTTGAAAGAAAACTATTTTAATTTCACTCTTAGAATGTCATGTAGTTGTATTTGCACATCCTAAACAGGCAGATTCCTAGCATTTCTATAGCGTTGTAACTAGATTATATTATAAAAACAGAACTTGGTTTCACACATGTAAGTATAAATAAAATACATTAAATTCAGATCTTTGAGGTGGTTCTTCCTCGTAATGACTGGTGGATGCAAGGCTGTCATGCACTCTATACCATTTCATTTCATTCATGTCAGTATTTTCTTGGCCATATCATTCATGTGCACGGTCATCTTTATTTCTCTTATTGGCCATTCCACTCATGCGTTTGATCCCTATTCTTTTTTGTTTCTCCTTTTCTTTTTTTGCTTCAACAAATTGAGTTTTCATTAATGGACACTCTTAACTACTATGGTTCTTAGCATTCCATTCTATATTGGGCTTGAAAGACTGGAAATTTTGCTCAGAGTCCTCTTCATCAGGTTTGAGGTTCTTTTACGTGCCGCAAATCTATAACACGGGACCACCAGCTTTACTTCCCTTCCGAAGGCCTTTTATGCCCGAAAAAAATTCTATCGCCCTCTGCCGAGTTTGAACCCGCGACCTCGGGAACCAGAGGCTAGCACGGTGCCCCTAGACTACGGAGAATGACTTTTTTGTTTCAACCTCCGTCTTGTGCCTTCTGAGGCACACCCTCACACCTCATTGTTCAATAGTGATGTAATAATGTCATTCTCTGCACATGAGTCCCTGTTGAATGTGTAATCCCACGGCGGGGCAATTGCATGAGCTGCTAACTCCGATGGCAGTCGGGATGTCTCTTGTCACACCGGGAATTGTGACCCTGGGCTGACATTGGTATCGATACACCACTCACCCAAGATGGGGTAGCAATGTTAAGAGTATTTTGCCCGTCATGAAACGTCTCTCTCCAACACCTCAGTGCTGTAGAGTTTTTGAAAGAGAAGTAACACCGCCGCCATAGTGCTAGTGATTACCAGGCAGAGGGGTTTTAGTAAGTAAACAGCATGTGTATTACCGCACGGAGGTGACGTTAGGTATTGTGACGAGCATTCGCCTCCCCAAACCAAAAGACTGTTTCCTTGGGACTATTCCATTTATTTTATGCATAATAGACCAGTGGAGAACTGTTGCAGTATGTCTAAAGTAAAGAAGAGTTCATACATAAAAAACACCATCACAATAGACATGGTTTGGCACGGAACACTCTGACACAAATGGCTAAACCATCAGATGTAACATTAGAGGTCAAAGGACGTTTAAAACGGCATGTTAAACAAATTGTAATTCAACGAAACAAAAGGGACGTGTTACATCATTAGAGAGGAAGAATGAGGAAATTGGATTTTCGACTTCTTCAGCTCCAAACTATTTATCAGAATTTTTCGAGGATCTGTCATATGCTAATAAGAGCGGATATTGAATTAGAAAACTTGCGGCTTTCGATGTAAAAGAAAAGACAGTGTAACTCAGATTTTTGTATATCAGTGTCTTAATTAAATCATGTAGCTTTATAATAAACTATCAATAGTTAACATGCATTTTTTTCTTCGTCTTTTTGTAATATTTCTTAATTCTAGTCTACCTGCTGTCTACCTGAAGAAGGGTGTGCTGCCTTCAAACTGTACATCATATTTGTTTGCAGAGAACGCTGCCAAGTCATAAGCGCTTTCTCGTTCTCTCGCCACCAGACCCTCGGTGCGTTCCTAACTAGATGGTTTACTTACTAAAACCCCCTCTGCCTGATGATTACATACGAAGAGGGCAAATCTTTTCCCAGCGTGAACCCACTTATAGTTCAAAATGGCGTCGATGCAATCGCTGGAGCCGTTACATCTTGCGCTTATCTGAGGAATGGGTCGCTTTTGGTAGAGAGTAACTCTTCTTCACCTACTAAGACCTTACTGCAGGCCTCCATTCTCCACGACTACAATGCCCATTTCCTCTTCGAGATGTGTCGTCACTACTCATGTCGTCCTTCGTGGTCTAGGAGTACCATGTTAGCCTCTAGTTCCGAGGTCGCGGGTTTAAACCCGGCGGAGGGCCATGTATTACTTTCTCTACTACGTATATTAAGTAGGGGAAGCAGTATTCCACCCAAAAATTCGATACTGAAATTTTACCGGAAGTATATGTTTTGAGACCCCCTGAATCCAAAAAAAGGATTTTTGGAAACATGTCCGTGTGTGTCTGTGAACAGCATAACTCAAACGAACAGTCGGATAAACACCAAACTTGGTATTTAGGTTCAGTATCTTCCAGAGATGCGACACGAAGGTTTTCAAGAAAATCCCCCCACCCCAGATTACCCTTTACATGGAACATTTTTCGAAATTTTTAATTTTCTCAAAAATGGCCGATTTTGATTAAAATATCATATGTTTAAGATGTTTTCTGACAAATGAAATGTATATCTCGAATTTCTCCAAAAGTATTCATTGTGAACGACTTTGGCATAACTTGTAAACCATAAGAGATAGACAAAATTTTAATACACAAAAAATGTAGATCGGTGAAAATACACAATTTATGTCATACATTTTTTTGTTGAGTGAACCATTTTCGAGATATTGCTTGTTATTCCCTTAAATTTTCCAATACTTTTTCTCAAATGGGAATTCCTTATTCATTTTTTTTTATGTCCTGGGCATACAAAGAGAATGGAATGCGCCACATAGCAACCAGCTCTTAAAAGATTTGACTATCGCTTAAAGCATATTCCCCTTGCATCTACAAGAAAATTAGCAATAAGATTAACATCTCGATTAACATGAAGCATATGGAGAATAAGCGTTTGTAAAAATAGTTTGTACAAGAGCAGAGAAAGTCATGTGAGTGTAACACATCAAATATTTTTTTTGTATTTTTTCGGTCGTAAAAAAATCCTTAGCATGGCTTCCTCTGGAAGGGAAGTAATGCCGCTGTCTCGTGTTGTAGATTTAAGGCACTTAAAATAACTTCAAGCCTGTTAGAAGATGCTTCTGAGCAAAATTTCCTATCTTTCACGCCCAATATATAATGGGACCCTAAGAACCATAGTGACTGTGCGGTGTCATGATGATGACTGTACCTTCGCACCTGTCCGCGTTTATTGTAATGGAGATTATTCAATCCCGCTTCCTATCTGGCCGCGGTGTTTGAATGAAAATGCCAATCAGGAGCTCCGAGTTAAGGATAAATTCGTGAAGCTCGGAAACGGTATCTGGTCCCCACCGTCACTCCTGAGATCCGGCAATTTTAGTTCTCTAGCTGTTGTACCAGTACAGCAAAGGGATACCGCCACGCAGGCATACACTATGACTACCGCTTCCGAATCTAGCACCAAACCGTCCACATCAATCTCCAGCATTAAGGCTTCTTAAGCCAGCCGGAACTCAGCCAGCACTGAGTCGAAGCCAAACATGGTTACCTTTAAGTCTCGCCAAAGAAGTTTAAGACGCCGTACTCCCGGGAGAATTTTCTGAAAGTTCCACCGTTACATGAAATAGGCAAACAGCAGTCTTCCTCTCCATCTCGGAGGCCTCAGTCCTAATATGCTCCTGGAACTAGCCGCGCTCGGTGGGGTATCCTCTCCATTTATCACAGTAAAGGGATTCTCGGCATTGGAATCCGTTTCAAACACAATGCGTAAGCCCTTCTTCCGAGGAGTCTGTTGACACGAAAAGAAAAAACAAACAATCAAAAAACTCCGAGCCACACATGAAAGGAAAACAATTCCCTTTGAACCGCCGCAATAAATACAACGCCTATGCGCACCCAATGACCACCCTAACGTGAAATGTACGTGGTATACGTACGCATATGGCGAACTACAAATCGTATTGAGTTCTTACTCTCCATGTTCGTTGCTTGCAGGAAACTAAGCCTAACCTCATGCAATCGTTGATATCCGTTCCTACATCCCGGTAGAGTGATCCTGCACCGGAAGAGGGCATTTCTGCACATAGAAGTGTCAGCTCCTGATCGTGACGACGTTTATTATTTGGTTTTTCTTTTTCGCTTTCATCCCCCTTTGCCATTGCGGACATTGCACATCTGATGTCCCAGCTCCCAGCGTCCTAGCTTATGCGGGTAGATTCTAATCACTCTCTTTGGGATTTACATAAGGCTACGCGAGGGAAACACATCTTGCCGAATTTTTCTCGCAGAACCTCGTTTCTATTTTAAACCACGGTGTTCCCATTTATTTATTCCGATTCTTCTGGCTTTGTCTCACACTTGCGTGTATCGGTTTGCTCTGCACAGCTTGCAGACAGTTTTCAGTGGAACGTTGTCTCTTGACAACTACTTCAGTGATCATTTCCCCTTCGTCATCGGCTTGCTATCTCATCCTGTTTCATGTTACTTTTACCCACTTGTCAAATGAACGGAGCAAACTGAAATCTTGATTCAATCCTAGGCGTTTTCGAAGACCGTCTTTTCTATAGTCTTGACCAGATGATGGACCATTTGACCGCTTTCAAATTTTACCACAGCCGAACGTTTTATCCCTGTCTTTCCACCCAAAACGTTTACTGGTTCTTTAGTGGACCGAGAATGTCGGGCGACTGTTCGTTCACATAGAGCTGCACTTCGGTTTATCAGCGCCCATCCTACACTTTAAAATCTCGTCTCTTATAACAAATTCCAAAAGGCTCGGCACATTGTTCAGACTAATAAGGATGATCTTGGACTCGGTTTGTAGAGTATTTTAATCGCTTCACGCCTTTTTTCTGCGATGTGTATACGCTTCGTTATGGGATTGGAACGTGGCAGTCTACTGTACCGGCCTTAAGATAAATAATGACACCATCATTGCTCCAATTCACACTCTGGATAATGCCTTGGCGGCTGTTTCCAACTCACCCAATTACTACACGGCTTTTCGCTCTATTAAGAATTTGAATAGCATGATCTCTCTTATAAATCTTTAAATCGCAGGTGTTACAATGCGTTTATCACCATGCAGGGTCGAGCAAGCTCTATGCTCCTCTTGGCACTCAGCTCTTGGAGTGGATGGTATTCATGCCTTCATACTGCACCACCTCTCCTGCTGGTAAGCTCTTTCTCACGCGGGTCTATATCCGTATACCGCAAACCGCTTTCACCACCTGTGAAGGATCGTCATCCATCTTTCAGTTACCAGCCAATCTCCCTTCCCAGTTGCATTAGCTAGGCGATCAAGCACATCAACGGTTCACGTGGTGGCTTGAGTGTCAAAAGCTTCTTCTAAAACGTGCGGTTTTCGTCACTATCTTTCTACGATCGACAACTTAGTTTCGTTATCCACGTACATCATGGACGCCTATCTGAGATGATGATGATGGCTGGTGTCTTTTTCTAACTTGTGAAAGCCTTGATATTTGGTGAAGGGACTTCTTATCCTCCATTTGTACTCGTCTTCCCCTCTTTGGGAGTTAATGAGGAATAGGGTATTTCAGATATCTTTCTACGATCGATAACTTAGTTTCGTTATCCACGTACATCATGGAGGCCTATCTGAGAAAACGACAATGGCTGGTGTCTTTTTTAACTTGTGAAAGCCTTGATATTTGGTGAAGGGCATTATTCTTCTTACCCTCCATTTGTGCTCGTCTTCCCCTCTTTGGGAGTTAATGAGGAATGGGGTATTTCGGATATGAGTGGGTGTGGTTTCATCCTCTATTTTTACTCAGGAGAATGCAGTACTGCAGGGCGAGGTATTAAGCGTCTCACTTTTCATTGTTGCCATCAATCCTATTCTGGGGTTTGTTCCACTTGGTGTTTCGTCTTCATAGTTTGCAGATGATTTCGTCATCTCTATAACGACAGGTATTTCATCTCCTTCAGCAGTATTTGATGTTTACCTATCCTCTTTAACTATTCAAAAAGCAAGTGTTAAATGAGCATATCGTCATGCTAGCGAAAAAATAAGAACTTGGTGTAAATTACGCCACTGAGAAATTTATGTTCAAGATTGTATTAGTTTTTCTGGCAACTTTGAACCCTAAAGCTATTTTCTGTATAAGCCAGTCTAAAAGTCTAAACCTTTCATTTGCTGTTTCTACGAATGATAAACACACACGTATCTGTTGTAATTAAGTGGTCCTTCTAACCACATTACGTTACTCAAGATAAGCTTTGGCTTTGGAATGATTTGAAATTAATCAAGGAGTGCTTATTTACAACATTGGGAAGCAGCAATTATATGCTTTTGATAACAAGCTCTTATAATGGAAAGAAAAGAAAGAAAATCGGGACGTTATATGCTGGCTTTGAAATTCCATACTGTAACAATGCGCGCGGCCGGTAGTGCCTGCGACGGTTCGCCGGAATAGTAGTGAGTATGGAATAAAAATCCCTTTGTTCGCTGCTTACCTGTTCTGGAGCGTCCGTTTCGGGCATGTTCTCGAGGTTCCTTTTCTAGAAGTTTTGGCTTTGTATGCGGGACGTATATAAGGGGCCGCTCTTCCAGAGCGGGCAGTCAGTGTTGAATTGAGTCGAGTGTTGAGTTCTGTTAGAAGCGCAGTGCAAGTGGACAGTGCAGTTTAATTGAGTCGCGTAGTTTAGCAGTTCAGTTGTGATTTGAAGCGACGGATCAGTTGTTGCATTCGAGTGTATGCCAAAGTGACTCAAAGTGTAACGTTTGTGTTTGGTTGAGTGAGTGCCTTTGGTAAATAAAGTGTTTTCGCAGTAACTGGTGTTCTCATTTGTTACATGTGTCAGGAGTGGGATTTAAAGGCCGCAATGGAGCAACTACTTGAAAAATTAACTGAAGCACAGGCCATAATTCCGGAGTGAATAAAATGGGATAGAAGTGAAATCTGAAATAAAAATATGTAAATTCTGGAATGAAGAAGATGAGACGAAAATGGAATCTGAAATGCACAACATGGGAAGTGAAATAATGACGAACTTCGCAGTAGAGAAGATGGAGGAGAATCAATTCCGGAATGGGAAAAAGCAGACAAATGACCAAGATGAAGACGAAGCTATCGGCGAAAATTGACGAAAACCTGGCCGGCGTGAAGAACGACGTGGAAGTTCTCGGCGGAAAGATGAAACACTTTGGCCAACGCGTTAACACCCTGGAGGACGTCGGGGGACAGCTTGGTGTCCTAGAAGGAAGAGTTGACGGTAGTGCCATGGTAGAAATGCTTAGCGAAACACTAAAAAACTTGAAGGTCAGGAGGTCAGAACGCGACACGACATCCACGCGCGTACAGACACACAAATACGACGGAACGTGAACTTTCGAAGTCTTCAGCCGACAACTCGCCGCCGTTGCTACCCACAACCGATGCACAGCAGAGGAGGAAGCCACACAGCTAATAGCCAGCCTCCAGGGATGGACAGCAGAAATTCTGAATGCGATTCCAACGTCGGCGAAGTCCGGAGACATCTGGAAGGTCCTCGAAAACCGTTTCGAGAAACATCGCTTCAGCCTATCGTAGTCAACTCAAGTCATAGCTGCAACAGCCAGGAGCGACGATGCAGGAGTTCGCGCTGTCAGTTGAACAGCTAGTGAATAAAGCTTTGGTGGACCTCCCGCCCAGTTTCGTATCCCAGGAAGCTACTTTGTCGACGGGGTGCGTAACGCCAAGATCTAGAGCGTCATATGCTCGGCGATTACAAGACCATCCACGACGTGCTAACGGCTGCGTTGAGGATGGTGGCTGCCAAGGTAACAGAGGCACTTACCTCGAAAACCAGGAGCATTCGATATGTAGGGTACAGAGGCTCAACCCAAGGACGTGGACGAAGATTTTCAAGTGGTGTATGCGGGGGTGTGGCCAGTCAGGACGCCTAGTAAAGGACTGTCTGCACCAAGACGGCGAGCAGGCGAGAAACGAATAAGCACCGGCATGGGGAGGGGCACGTTGAGACCGTCTCCACTACACCCCCTGATTGACGCTGGGTGCTTTAGGCAGAAGAATGAATGATAGCGCCGCCGCGAAGGCTGGATACAAGGGGAGCTGTGCCGAGTACTAGTCGACACAGCTGCTGCCGTGACCGTAATCAGACCTGACGTGGCGAAGTGCTTACGGTAGAGCAAATCGAATCGGCCCTACTAACTAGTGACAGCATCGGGCGATATTTTGCATGTGGAGGAGGACCTGCTTAATTGACCCTAGGGCGGAGCATCGTAAGACTGTAGGTGTTCATCGCGGGAATTTGCTGAAGATGTGATACTGAGACTGGATGCCCTCAAGCCACGAGGCGACAGTCAACATCGGCAGGAGGGTCTTGAGAATCGGCCAAGACGAGGTGAGGCTCCGGAGCCCCAACGAACATCCGGGGATCTCCAAGGTGATCCTAACGGAGAATGTGGTTGTACTTGCAAGAAGCGATGTGATGGTAAAGACGTGTCTGGAAGGCCAGGGCTCAAGGAACTGGCTTTGGACTGGATGACACAATGGATGGATGGATTATGCGTTGCCAGGGCATTGCTACCTTGCCGGGAAGGAGTGCCAGTGAGACAGCTAAATCCATCGAACACCAATCAGGACGTACGGACCGGAACGGAGTTAAGGAATTGCGAGCCTGCTGCGAGTATATCGCTATGCGACGGACCCGGGAAGCCATCACGTCCTCAAGATCTGGGGGCCCGGCTGGAAGACTTTTTGAAGAGGGCGGTCAACCATCTGACGGCGGCGCAACTGAAAAAGGTTCGGCACTTAGTCAATACTAGTCAGTCAAGGGGGCGGCGATTATAACCGTACCGACCGAGAGTACTCCACCACGTCGACACCGGAGATGCGCGGCCTATCCGGCAACCACCAAGACGTGTTCCTCTGGCAAAGCAGGCAGAGGTATGAGACGAGCTGGTTGTGAGATCTTGGGGCATAATCGGGGATTTCGACAGCTCTTGGTGTTTCCTGTGGTCTTGGTGAAGAAGAACGGCGAGTAACGCTTCTGCGTGGATTATAGGAAGTTGAACGCCGCTCCCGAAAGGACTGTTTTCGCTTACCTGAATTGACGATACTCTTGGACATTCTTACTGGTGCCCAGTGTTTCTCGACCTTGGACCTGAAGTTGGGATATTGGCAAGTGGCTCTGGATCCCAGAGAAGGAAAAGACCGCATTCTCGACAGGCCAAGGGCTTTGGCAGTTTACGGTTATGCCCTTTGCCCTCTGCAACTCGCCAGCCACTTTTCAGCGCTTCATGGAATCCGTAATTAGGGAATTGACTTGCTACGCCTGCTTGCTTGCCTGGACATGTCATTGGCTGCACTTTCGAAGATGATCTGGAGTACCTGACCAAGGTATTACAGAGACTGCAAGTAATTAATCTGAAACTGAAAGCTAAGAAATGCCAACTCTTCTGCAAGGAGGTCAACTACTTGTGTCATGTAGTCTCAACAACTGGAGTGGCCACGGACCTGGAGAAGGCTCGGGCTGTGAGAGATTGGCCTCGCCCGAAAGATAAACGAGAGTTGCGCAGTCTTCTGGGCCTATGCAACTACTGCCACCGGTTCGTCAGAGGCTTTTCCAACATCACGAAGCCTTTCACTCTGATGGAAGAACACCGGCCTTACGTGTGGACAGAGGAGACCGAGGATGCGTTCCAGGTGCTTAAGTCAACGCTCTGCAGTGCACCTGTTTTGGGTTTTCCACAACCTGGCGGCGACTTTATCGTGGATACTGGTGCCAGCAACAGTGGTATTGCAGGCGTACTATCCCAGGTCCAGAATGGGCAGAATCGGGTAATAGCGTATTATAGCAAGATGCTCTCCAAGGCTGAGAAGTACGGCGTTACTCGAAGGGAGCTCCTGGCAGTTTTGAATGCGTTGGAACACTTCCATAAGTACGTAGGCATTCCACCTGAGAACTGGTCACTCCACCCTCACCTGGCTATTGAGCATTAAGAAACTGGAGGGCCATGCAGGCCGTTGGTTCCAGAGGCTGCGTGAACACAATTTCACATCAGAGTATCGGAGAGGCAAGAGCCATTCCAATGGCATGTCAAGAAGTCCCTGCCCGGAAGATTGCGACCAGTATACGAGAGTGGAGAAGGAGCGTGCGGCAGTTATCCATAGCTTTCGACGGTGCCTGCAGATGGATGGGATAGCGCAGGCCTGGAGGGAGCAGCTAGCGAATGCCGAATTGTGGCCGTATCTGAGAGAAGTGGAAGCAGAAAGTAGGCCGAGCTAGGAGGACATCGCACCCAGGAGTAGTATTGTTCAGATTATGAGAGTCACTTGAAGGGAAGACGCGGAGGGAGCAATTGATCTTTCCTCGAAGTAAGGTGCTGGAGATCGTGGAGGAAGTACATGCGGGGACTTCGGGAGGACATCTTGGACCCAACCGAACGATTGACAAGCTCTGACAAAGGTACTACTGGTTGAGACCATGGGCGGACGCTGAGAGGTGGTGTTGCCAATGTCATGTGTGTGTGTGTGTGCGCGCGGCAAGTCGCGATCCACAGACTAGGAGCCGGGGTCGCATGCAGCAGTACAACGTGGGAACACCATTTGAACGCGTCGCTATCGATATAGCGGGGTCATTTCCTGTGTCCGACAGGGGTAAGAAGTCTCTGTTGGTCATGGATTACTTCATCAAGTGCCGGGAGGTGTACGCCATTCTTAACCAGGAGGCCAAGACGACCGCGAACTGCTTAGTGGAAGAAGTCTTCTGCCTATTTGGGGTACCGTTAGAACTATACGCGATCAGAGCACAAACTTCGAGTCGAACCTGATGAGGGAAGCACTGGAGGAATGCACAGGACGCGTACAACGCCTCTCCACCCGCAGTCAGACGGCATGGTCGAGTCTTTCATCAAGACCCTTGAAGAGCACCTGAGGAAGGTCGTGGACAATCACCAGATGTTAGGGTATCGCTTTTCTTGCTGGCCTACCGCTCATCGACTCACGGCACCACCGGATTGACACCTGCCAGTTTAGTCTTCGGCAGGGAGCTGCGTCTTCCATGCGACTTGATGTTTGGGACACCTCTGGGTCGGAACAGCCAGCATTCGACTACGTGGAGAACCTCATAGACCGTCTTCACCACGCCCACAAGAGGGCCCTTAACACATCCAGGTAGCGACCGACCGGATGAAGACCCGTTGCTACCGCCAGGCTAGCAGCCAAGGTTTCCAGCAAGGTGATTTGGTGTGGCTGTATCGCCCACCCAGACCAAGGGGCATTGAACGAAGCTCCAACAACCATGGCAAGAACCTTAACGCGTGGTGAAGAGGATCAACGATGTAGTCTCACATCCAGAGGCTGCCCCAAGGGAAAATGCTGGTGGTACACTTAAACTGTCTAGTCCCCTGTGACATTGCTGGTCGGGATTACCCCCTGAGGAGGGAGCAGTCTGACCGTCCACGCGTTGCTATCTGCGGGCTGCTGACACCTCGTTGGGGCCTGTGATGGGTCGTTGGAACAATAGCATGTGGAATGAAAAACCCTTTGTTTGCCACTTACCTGTTCTGAAGCGTTTGTTTTGGCATGTTCTCGTGGATATCTATTTTAGAAGGTTCTGTTTTGTATGCGGGATCTATATAAGGAGCCACTCTGCCAGGATGAGAGTCATTGTTGAATTGAGTGAGTGTTGAGTTCTGTTAGAAGTGATAGTGCAAGTAGACAGTGCTGTGTAATTGTGAGTTGTGCAGTTCAGCAGTTCAATTGTGATTTGAAGTAACGGATCAGTTGTGTTGTATTTGAGTGTGTGCCAAAGTGACTCAAGTGTAATGTTTGTGTTTTGTTGAGTGCTTTGTGGTAAATAGATAGTGTTTTCGCAGTAACTGGTGTTGTCATTTGTTACAATACTCTTTTCATGACATTATGAGAAATAACTGCATAGCTAGAGCACTTCAAAAAATGACAAATGTTTTAAAAAGTTCAAACCAATAACTTAAAATATCTCAAAAATGACTGATGCCACAAATAATAAATTTGTAAATAACTTTTAAATTTTAACAAGATCTAAATTTTTGTGCAGTATGTTTTCATCCATTTCTTATGGTTTACCAGTTACTCAAAATTCTACAAAATTCATTCAGAATGGACTTCAAGGCTATTCATAGAAAATTCAAATAATCATTTTATTAGTCCTGTAAATATTTTAAATATATAGTATTTTTAATCAAATATATAGTATTTTAATCATCTTAAGAAAACGGAAATAACAAAAATCTTTCCTTGTAGAAGGTAGCATGATGTGGGGAAATTTTCTTGAAAATCTTTTGTCACATGCTTGGAGGATGCTGGGCTTCAAATGCCTAGTTTACTTTTTAACCGACTTTTCATTTTTGGGTTGTGTTGCATGCATATGCACACATACACCTTTTTTGTGTACCTATATTCAGTATCGTGAATTGTGTATTTCTGGTGAAATCTCAATTGAATTTTTGGGTGTAATACAGTGCTTCCACTTTCAATAGGTAGGTGGTAGAGAAAGTAAAAATTGAAATCTCACCCCATCCCTCTTCTGCTATAATATATTTTCTCTTATGGAGTACACTAAATCTTACACAGCCTGGTATTGCAGAAAACCTCTTGTTCCCATTGCATCTATAATTTAGCTTGACAAATACCATACTCCAGGTATGCACTTGTAAGTCCTGGGGGTGTAAGCCCTAATAAGGTGAGGATAAAGAGAAAAATAAACAAAGAAGAAATACTATGCAGTTTTTAGTTATAAAGAAGATGGTGTAAAATATTGGTAAACTAAAATACTACTACTACTACTACTGCTACTGCTACTGCTACTGCCACTGCCACTGCCACTGCCACTGCCTCTGCCACTGCCTCTGCCGCCGCCACGGTCTAGGGGTACCATGTTAGCATCTAGTTCCTAAGGTTGTAGATTCAAGCCCAGCGGAGGGCGATGGGTTATTTTCAGCACAAAAATGCTTAGCATAGCTTCCTTCAGGAGGGAAGTAAAGCCGGTAGTCCTGTGTGGTAAATTTACAGCACGTAAAAGAGCCTTAAGCATGATAAAGAGGCCTCTGAGCAAAATTTCTGATCTTTCATGCCCAATATAGAATGGGGCGCTAAGAACCATAGTCATTAAAGAGCATCTATAAATAACAAACTCAATTCTTCATCTTATTTTTCTTCTACACTTCAAGATATAGGCATTTACTGCCTGTTCTGTCCCCCAAAGATCTTCCATCCATCAATGGCAAAGTTATGGAATAAAATTAAAGAAAGTAAAAATATGCTGAAAGCTGGAAACAAAGCATTGTAATACTAACATATAAAAGTAAAGGAGAGATGAATTAACGAAAGAATTATAGAGGAATTAGTCTATTTCTATTTCAGGAAATATTTTCACAGGATTAATGGTCTAAAGATTATAAGAGTGGACAGAATCAGAGAAATACCCAAGTTTCAAGCAGGTTTTAGGAAGGACAAACATACAGATACAATATATTAATAATTCAGACAATAATTAACAAGTACTTAGTAGGAAAAGTGGAAGGGTTGATATGTTTTGCTGATTGTGACAATGCATTTGATATCATAAATCGTGAAGCACTAGTGTGAAAATTACGTAAAAATGGTGATGAATTTATCACTGTAATAATTTCCCTAATTATCTATTAGGGAATAAAATTTTGTATAAGATATGGACAAACAAAATTGAGTTAAGAGAGAACTGAACAAAAGCTAGGTTCAAGGCAAGGGTGTAAACTCGGCCCCATTTTGATTAATTTATTTATAGATATACTGGAAAAACTTGGGAAAAGCAATCAGCACTGTCCTATAGATGGATGGATGGATGGATGGATGGATGGATGGATGGATGGACGGACAGACGGATGGATGGATATTTTATCTTGTCTTGTCTTGTATAGCTAGTAAGCCATAACATAAGTCATACAATTACAACTTAAAATTAGGTTCATGCAAATCATAAGGGCACATTTTGAGATTAGATTAGTGCTTATGTAAAATTATTTACGTAATTTAATTTTATCTGTCCCACGTATGGGAGCCAACTTGAGATAGATTTTTGCTTCACGTAAATATGTTTACGTAAATTATTAGTTGCTTTTGAGAATTTGCAGCATGCTTTGGGCGTCAGTTTGAATTTTGTTAATTACATAATAGTTACTGTTATTATGCAATATGCTGCTACGTATGAGAAGCTGATTTCAAGATGTGTTTTTGTTATTACACTCCAAGTTTTACACTATAATATTTAACTTTGTTATTAAAACTGCTTCTATATATTATTAATGTTTGAATTTGCCTCGGCTGCATCAGTAATGTTTGTAGAGTCATTTATCTTAGGCAAGGTGTGGTATGACAATAATTGTAGACATCACAGAATTTAAGTTTTTAAAATTCACTTCTTTTATTAATCCTTGCACATTTTTATAAAGCACTACACTTTTTAGAACTGTGAGAATCTTTAATACTTTCACTTAGTGCGTATACATATTTTACGATTCACACGTAATATTTCTGTAGAGAATACATCTTCCATCTGGTCACTACCAAGGTTTGCCAGCAACTGAGCAACTTTCAACGGTTAAACCTGTAAGCTTCGGTATTTCAAGTCTCTGATTGGCTAATTCTAGTCAAATGGAATATCTGCATTTTACTTTAAGCTTTTCTTTGCTGTTGATTGGCTAATTTTAAATTGTCACAGAAATTACAGTATCGTTGCTTTAATCTTGACTAGTAACTTTCAAACTCTAAAACTCATTATTGCCACAAGGTTACCTCATTGTTAGCAACTTAAAACATATTATTTTCACAACCCTTGCATTATTAAAGTATAAAATGTATTCACATAACATTATTAAAACATGTTTACAATAAAAATAAACATTTGCAATGACTGTCACATGCAATTCAAATAATTATTACATACATATTGTTTCAAGGCGGGCTGTTATTGGATTTACTTGTTATAAAATACAATTGAAATTATTCAGGTATTAAAATACTGCCTCAAATTGCCCTCTTTTAGAAATATTTAAAATTTATTCTTTTTGTCTTGTTCTTTAATTTTGAAATATTTTCTAAAAGTCACCTGAAAGAAGGAAACATAACTTTTATTATTATTGCACTTCCTATCTTTCACTGTCACTTTTCTCACGTTTTCCTTTAACACTGGTTTTTCACTACACTCGTGTATAGCAGAACACTTCATACAGGTACGCTTGTTTGACATTTTCCAAGGTTAATGACCTGGTATAAGATTAATGATCTGAGTGAAGTTTGCTCATTCACTATCACATCCACTAGTAAGCATTTTATATGCTATACATTTTAGCATATAATTAGACATATTAACACTTGTTAACCTTTCTTTACAATTTGTTTCTTAAATATTTTAATATTTCTTACAATTTCTAACATACAATATAAATGTAGTTGCTATTCAATTTTTCTTACTAACAATGAATTTCTTTTTTTTATTACTTCTGTTTATCTAAACTCTCCTTTGTTATTAACCGTTTGCTACATTTAATAATATTATTTTAAATAGTACTTTACAATTTTAAATTACATAGCTTTCCCCTTTTATGTTCCAGATACATTATTTTCTTTCTCTTCTTGTGCCTCAGATTGTTTACTTTTATATGGCTTTAACATTTGTTTGTGGAATCTTCCAATTATTTTATTTGTGTTGTTGTTCCTAAGTTCATATGTATCTGTTCCAAATATATTTATTACTTCATAAGGACCATGGTAGCTCAGAAATAATCTCCAATATTCTTTACGTAGCTTATTTGATAATCTCTTGTTCTTCACTAATACTTGATCTCCTATCTTTATTTTCCAAACTCTTCTTTTTCTTTCTTCATGTTTTTGTTTTCTCTTGAGGGCTTTTGCTTGTATTTTCAAAAATGCTAATTTGAAGATTTCCTCTTTTTCTGGTAATTTAACTGCTTGGTCTTCAATAACCTTTGGTATATTATGGCTCAAAGTATTGTACAATTTTCCATGATGAAGTTCTATTGTTTTAAATCCTGTAACTACATTTATGGATTGATTTAGTAGATTTTGAATAACACTGATGTATGAGTACCAACTACTCTGCTTGTTATGGCACACTACATGTAGATAATTTGCAATTTCTTTTATCTCTCTTTCTACTGGATTGGCATTTGGCCTGTATCGTGATGAAAAATACTGTTTGACTCCCAAATCTTTAATTCCATTCATAAATTTAGAAACTGGTAAACACTGATGCATTGTCACAAAGTATGGCCTCAACTATTCCTTCCTCTGGGAAATATGATTTTGTTAGTTTATTTAAGCATGCTATGCTGGTTGCGTTCTTTGAGTGCATATATTCTAACATATTTGCTAAATACATCATAGCATACAAATAAAAATTTGTACCCAAATGTACTTACAGGCATTGGACCATGTAAATCTAAACTTAATAAACTTCTTGGTTTGTCTCTAAGTACTAAGTTTGTCATATAGTCATAAGCAACATTAATTTGTTTTGCTTTATGTCAAAGATCACAACATGATAAATATTTTCTTACTTTACTTTATGTCCTAATTTAGAGATGTATAAATTTTCCAAAATAGTTAGGGTTGTCTTCTCTGTACCTGCATGTATTAATCCTAAATGAAATTGTTCTATTATTTCCAACTCCATGCTTGTTGGAATATATGTTTTCCACCTCTTTATTTCCTTTCCATGTTTCTTATATAATACACCATCTTTAACAGCAATTGTACTGTTCTTTGCCTCTTCTATCTTTGGAGCTTTTTCTTTTAAACTTGCTAGTTTAATGTCTTTGTCTTGCTCTTCTTTCATATTTTTAAATTGGTTCTTCAATTCTTTCTTAATTGGAATGTCAATTGTAAGCGCTTTAATTTCATACTTTTGTCTTGAACAGCTTTCAGGAAATTGTTTGTTGTGACTGATTCTTGATATTAAATCACTGAATGTATTTTGTTTGCCTGGAATATGTATAATTTCAACATCAAATTCCATTATAGCATGAATCATTCTAGCTAACTTCCCACTATATAACTTACATTTCTGAATGAAAGTTAAGCTAATCCGATCGGTATATATTTTCACTTTCTTCTGAAATATATATGTCTTGAATTTCAGTAGTGAAAATTATAGTCCTCCAATTTCTAACATTGTTACTGATGCATTTCTTTCTATATTGGTTAAGCCACATGATGCAGTACTTATTACATGAAATGTGTTGTCATGTTCTCTTTGTCCTAGTATTCCTGCATATTCCTGACAAGATGCATCCACGTACAACTCATAATCTAACTCATCTCTTGGACGTTCCAACAATATTGCATTTGCAAACAGCTTTCGGACATTTTGAAAACATTTTTGTAGCTCTGCTGTCCACTTCCATTTATTTGTTTTCTTTAGAAGTTGTCTTAAAGGTTCTACTTCTATAGCATAACATGGTAAGAATTTACTTGGATAATTCCAAATAAACGTCGTAGCTGTCGAATATTCTTAGTTGGTGGTATTCTTAATATGGCTTCTATTCTTTCTTCATCTGGTTGAATGTCTACTTCATTTATTACATGTCCCAAGAATTTGATTTCAGGTACACAGAATTTTGACTTTTTGATATTTACAGTCATGCCATGTTCATGTAATTTATTTCACACCTAAATTACATTTTCTAAATGTTCCTCAAAGGTTTGACTATTATTAGAAAATCATCAGTGTATCTGATTAAGAAATCATCTGCTGTGTTACCAAAGATACTATGTATTGCTCTCAGGAATCCACTAGCACTATTCTTCAATCCATATGGATTTACACAATACCTATATTGTAATCCAAAAACTTGAAAGGCTGTGTAATCACGTACTTTAGGATCTAGCTCGACTTGCCAAAATGAAGCTGTAAGATCTATGGAAGAGATATATTTGCCACATGATAACTTTGCAATTGCTTGTTCTATACTTTCATTTTGACAGTGGTCTGGTAGCATGAATTTATTTAAATATCTTCCATCTATAGTGATTCTTAAACTATTGTCTTTCTTTGCTGTCCAACAAACACTATTTATATACTGTGAATTGCTAAGCTCAATGATGTTATTTTCTAGCATACTAGCTATTAATTTTTTAGCTTCGTTTCTTAGATTCACTGGTAGATTATTATACTTTCTTCGAAATGCTGGTACATTTTCTACTGTGAATGTGTGAACATATGATGTACACCGTCCTGGAATTTCACTGAAAACATGTTTATTGTCTTCTAATACCTTTTCCATTATTAACTTTTCATTGTCAGTCAGTATTGTATTTGTCATGTGTGTCTGTGTGTATCTTCCTGTCTTCTACCTCTGTTGTATAACTACCTTCTACCTGCTCTAGAATATCTTCTTCTTCCATAGATTTCTTTGCATAAGGGTTCCATTTGGTAAGGTCAGTGTTCTGTTCTTTGAAGTTAAGGGTCAATAACCTTTCATTGTTTTCCCTGCTTGCTTGGACATTAACTATTTGTATGAAGCATTCTTCTTCATATACTGCATTTTCTTGTTCCATTCTTTGTACTTTACATACTTTATCTTTAATAAAAGGCACATAAATCTTCTTTTCTTCTTTATTTAATATAAGTCTGTCCTTCTTAAAAACAACTATCGCAGAGAACTCTATTAAAACATCACCCAATTATAACTTCGCATATCAAGTTTGGAACAATTAAAAACATGACCTCCAATGTAATATCTGCTATCTGTATAGGTATCAATGCTTGTGATTTGATAGTTTGGGTTATTATACCTATGGCTACCCTACATATTACATTGCTTATTGGGGCTATCATGAGTTGTATCCCTTCATTTAACAGTTGTTCAAAAAATTTCTTCAAGCAGATAGAGCTTGATGATCCTGAATCTACTGCAACATTTACTTCCCTTCCTGCTATAATAGTTTGTATGTACGGTGAATCATATTTGTTTTCACAATTCCCTGTGTTTGTACTTAGACGATAACAATCAAAGTGTGTAGTTATTTTATTCTTGCCGCTTAGAGCAGAAGGTACTGTATTACCAGAATCTATGTCAGGCAATACATAACTTAGTTTTCCTGGTGAGTATGTTCAATATTTATAGGATTGCCATGTTGTACCGCAGTTACTATTATTTCATTATCATTGATATTTGTGTATGAGCCACGCCCCCTAGCTCTTGTTCTCCCTCTAATATTGCTATGTCCTCCACGTGTATATTCTTCAGGATGATTGTTGCTTGTTTCATTATAGTTGTGGAAGTTTCCCCTGTTTTGCATACTTCCTCTATGCTTGAATCTATTATTACCCCTAGGTGAAGTAGAATTCTGTTGATTCATTCTTTCCATTCTCACATAATTTATGTGTTCCTGTCTCCCTTGTTGTCTTGAATCTCTGATTTGTGTGTTGTAATTGAATCTGTTCTAACCCTGAAATTCATTATTTCTCCTGTTTTCATTGTGATAGCATGTATTGTAAGGCATATCATTATGCCTTTCACACCTGATTTGTCCATCTCGCTTGTGTGGACTCCACATTTCATTACCATTACTATTTCCCTGCTGTTGTAATGATGATATTAGCTTTGTCATCTCATAAATAGTTTTGGGTCTTGCAATTACGATGTAGTTTTGTATGTGTAGAGGGTAGTGTCTAATAATTAAACTAATAAAATCCTCCTCATGCACGGCTGGAGTTAAATATCTAACATATCCTGCATATTTAATAAGATAATCTGTCATTGATAAGTTATCATTTCTATTGTACTGTGAATAGCTTAGGCTTGCCCTAATCTTATGTTGCACAGTGGTATTCCAAAATTTATTCATGAATAAAATTCTGAATGTTTCAAAATTCATTTCACTGTCTGCTACCATATTGTCACTCATCTGACAAAGTGGCGTAAGCGCCAAAATCGAAAAAATTGAGATATTTCGCCTGTACACTCCATTTGGCTGTATCTATATTCTGACAAACTGGTGTACCTCCATCTCTAATGGTTACTTTGCAGTAAACATCATTTTACCGTCGTAAATGCCATTGTTCACTCAATCTTTTTCAGACGAACAGGCGTATGAGACTCACAAGTCACTTACGTCTCTTCGTTAGATACTACCATTATTAAAATTGGTTGATACGTCTATGTGCGTAGTGCCATTCTAGACCAATTTTTGTCACCTGATGCCAACAATTAACATGTGTTTATAAATTTGGACAAGAAAAACCTGCTTCAACAATATTGATTAATCTGAATACACCTGCAACAAACTAATGCAGTCTCAGTAAAGCAGCAGTCTGTTATGAACATAGACTTATTAGTAAAGCAGAGAGATGGATCTACGAATGTGGTATAATGCAACAAAATTTAATCCATTAAAAGTGATGCGTTAAAGGTAGATGCTAAAATTAAGTATAGTGGTTATCAGACAATAAGTATTATTATGGGAAAGTGATTCAGATGGATCATTCAGAGGAAAATCGGAACGAAAAATCAGGAACGCAGTCTATGGATGTTGTTCTCAGGTTTTAAAGATCCACACACAAGACAGTTTTGAAAATGTAAATGCTGCATCTGCAGACAATACTAATATAAGGGAACAGTTTTCTCATCAAGAAAAGGAAATATGCCAGCTGGAGTAGTCATTTAGTGACTGTAATAATAGTAACTATGATCCACCATATGGTGAAAACTATCAGTTTCTCAATTGCAAAAATGAAGGTTCTGGGATTTGCCCACTTTGTTTAAGTTTGCTGTGTACAAAGAATTCAAATAACAATGATGAATGCACTTACCTATGTCCAGAAGAGTATTCTTAAGAATATTTACATCCAGTCCTGACACTGTCTAAAATGTATTCTATGCATAATGAAGATAACATCTCACAGCCCAAAGCCAGTTATCAAAAACTTACTCCAGAGTCTCCAATGAGTCTATCATTCCAGTATCCTAAGGAGGACTAGTACAGTTTGTGTGCAACTTAGCATCGTGTGATGCTGCAAAGAAAATGGAGTTGCAGGACATGTACGACAAACACACTGAAGAAAAGAATGCTGTAAGAAATAAGAGAAACAATGCTAAAATAGCTGCCAAAGAAAACCCAAGATAATATTCCTCTGTGGTATTTGATCTTCAGCAAGTGATTCAGCTGCACTTTTCCAAAAAAAGTGCTGTATTCTATCGAATGCATTTGTCAGCACATAATTTCACGGTTTACATTTGAATCAAAGAGTGTCTTTGCTTTCTGTGAAGCGAGACTATCAGCAAAAGGGGATCATCTGAGATTGCAACCTGTGTGGGAATCTACCTTCAAGATCTTGATGTCCATGGTGTAAAGGATGTCAGACTGTTTGCTGATGCCTGCAGTAGCCAGAATACCACCGCAGTGACATGTTTTTGTACATTCTAAGCAACTCAAAAGAAAATTCACTGTATCAACTTATGCTTCTTCGAACCTAACCATAGTAAAAACGAAGGTGACTCTGCCCACAGCACTATTTCAAGAACCCTGACTCAGGCATGGAACATCATACCTTGCCAGCTGGTACCTATTGCGAGATTTCGAGTGCTGCTCCGTATGAAACATTCTATGAGGGTAGAATATTTCTTGGACTACAAAAGCATTTCAGAGAGCCTACGGATCCGATCCCCGAGGATTTCAATCTGGAAACAAAGTGGATTGGACTGCAATCAGAGAAGTCAAAGTGACCACAGACGATGCCGCTTGCGTCTTTGTAAAAACAAACAGTCATTTGGCCAAACATAATGAGCGGCTATCTCTGAAATCCAGGAACACATCACGGCGTTTGAAGTTTCCTCTGCCTCAACTTAATGCCACCTCTCCAAAGCTTTCGGCCTTGAAGTGCAGCGATCTACAGGAGTTATGCAAAGAGTCAACACCAGTAATAAGAGATGCTGTTTACAAAACGTTCTACAAGGAACTGCCACCCTTTTAAGTTGTATTAACCCATGGACATTTTCAATACTTGTTTGCGTTTCCTAAAAGCATTTGTAAGCAAAAGAAAACGTTATTGTATGTAATTTTAAAAAAAGCAATAGCATACATATTAATACTTGATATTGCTATGGTTAAAGAGAATTTCCTATCTGTTTGTTTCCTGAAAGCATTTGTAAACATATTATTGTACATTATTCATCAAAATATTGTCATTCAAACAGCACACCTATATGCTTGATTTTGCTATTGTTAAAATAAGTTCAGAATTTGTGTTTCTTTAAAGATGTCTAAACAAACAAATATATTATTTGCTAAATTATTGCAGCTAATTAAAAATAAGTAAAATACGCTTAAATACTTGATATTATTGTTGTTAAATAGGTGGGTACCTCTATTTATTTTATTGACTTCCAACGCTTTACATTATACTATGTACTTAGAATAGAAATATATACGTGAAAAATATACATAAAAAGAAATAAGTAATGATACAGCCCAAAACGATAGCATATATCAGCATAATATATTGATCATGTGTATGGTGTAAGCGCCTTACTATCATGGATGAAATCTTTCAAACCGACGTATCTCCAAATTAGGCCTTTTTGGCCTATATGGTATCCAAATTCTAGAGTCTAACATTAGTCCTTATTAAGAACAACTATTAAAGATTTGAATCACTGTATTATATTTGATGTATCATTTTATGCTTTTGAGTCGTAGGTCCCTAAGTAAACACACTTTTCTTTAATCTGCTCTCCTGTAAAATTACACTTATTTCGCTTACGTCTTTTCGTCTTTTTAGCGACAATATGTAACCATTTTAAAGTTTTGTTGTCTAAGCATTTTCTAACAAAGATCATTTTTAATGCTTCAGGCACATTTTTCAATTTAAAATATTCTATAAGAACATTAATAAATTGTACTGGACTTGAGGAAGCATTAAAATTAGGTAATGGTAACTCATTAAGCACAGAATAATAGTTTGACATCTGCTTTGGTACATGCATATGTGTGTCATCATTATTGTTGTGTGTTTGAGAGGCTGATGCTATGGAAAAAGCAGTAGCGTCTCTTGTGTTGTTAGTTAACAATGGTGATACACTTCTTTCTGTACTTGCATTATTGACATGCATTTGGTTAGCATTTACAGAACTAGTTACATTTGCATTTACTCTTGGCACACTTGTACTTAAGTTTTTAAAACTATCTCTAAGTTTATCAATTTCTTTACTACTTTCCTGTACTTTATCTTTGATTTCATCTATCATTGACTTTACTTGTCCTGGCTCTGTATTTGCTTCTTTTACTGCATCTGCATTTGTTTTTACCATTTCATGCATTTTATTGATTTCCCCAGTTAAATCTATTTGTACCTGTACAAGATCTGCATTTGTATTTTCTACCATTGTTTTCAATTCTTCACCCTGTTTATCTAACTTGTAACAAATACCCTGTTTAGTATCAGTGAGTTTTAACTCCATTTCAGTTACATTTTTGTCAGTATGACTTGACAATTTCTGTTCTAGCTGTTTACAACCTTTGTTTACTTTTAAATCTATGTCTTTTTGAATTGCTTTGGAAGATTGTTCTAGCTTTATTTCTAACCTCTTGCTTTCAGCTTTGCATTCTTTCATACAGTTTTCATTTGTCTAGCTAGATCAATTTTAATACTAGATAGCTCTGTATTTGTTTCATTAACTTATTACTTTGTTCTTTTAAATCTCCTCTGATTTCAGTTAACTTATTATTTAAGTCTGCATTACTTTCAGTTATTACTTTTAGCATGCACATTATTTGTTGTGAGAAATTTTCTTGGTCTTGTGTTCTAGATGTGTGAGGGATAGTATCTCTTTGTTTTGTTGTTTCCTGCACAAACATATGTAAAGGTGATTGACCTTGCATACTACTGCTATCTCTTTCTACGTCTACCTCTGAATTTTCAGATAACTGCTCTTCTACATCTAACCTATCTGTTTTCTCTAGCTCTGATTGTAAATCTAAATTGCAATCTGTATTGGATCTAACCTCAACTACTTCCATACTTTTATAGTTTTCAATTTCCATCTTACTTTGTATATTTGCCTTTGAATTGCTTAATTTTAGTTTTCCACTTCTTAATAACATGAATTTTGCTCAATAACAACAATATATTTTCTAAACTTGACAATTATAATATACAATGGAATTTCCTGATCTTTTGTTCTGGCTGTTATTAAACTTTTATACTCAGTGTTCCCATGCAGATTGTTGTTGAGATGTTAACCATGTGCCCCTTACTCCTGAAGAATTGTTGCTGTCCTTGGATTTTGTTAACGATCTTGAAATTCTGAGACGTAGTCTCGTGGTTTCGTTGATTCTGGTTGTTTCGTCAATCCTTTCTTCTCTGATGTCACAAATTCTTGTCGATTCTAGCTCCGCAGTTGGATGCCAACTTGAGATTAGATTAGTGCTTACGTAAAATTATTTACGTAATTTAATTTTATCTGCCCCACGTTGGGCGCCAACTTGAGATTAGATTAGTGCTTACGTATAATGATTTACGTAATTTAATTTTATCTGCCCCACGTATGGGAGCCAACTTGAGATAGTTTTTTGCTTCACGTAAATATGTTTACGTAAATTAATAGTTGCTTTTGGGAGTTTGCAACACGCTTTGGGCGACAGTTTGAATTTTGTTGATTACATAATAGTTATTGTTATTACACAATATGCTGCTACGTATGAGAAGCTGATTTCAAGATGTGTTTTTGTTATTACACTCCAAGTTTTACACTATAATATTTAACTTTGTTATTAAAACTGCTTCTTATAAATTATTTATGTTTGAATTTGCCTCGGCTGCATCAGTAATGTTTGTAGAGTCATGTATCTTAGGCAAGGTGTGGTATGACAATAATTGTAGACATCACAGAATTTAAGTTTTTAAAATTCACTTCTTTTATTAAACCTTGCACATTTTTATAAAGCACTACACTTTTTAAGAACTGTGAGAATCTTTAATACTTCCACTTAGCGTGTACACATATTTTACGATTCACACGTAATATTTCTGTAGAGAACACATCTTCCTTCTGGTCACTACCAAGGTTTGCCAGCAACTGAGCAACTTTCAACAGTTAAACCTGTAAGCTTCGGTATTTCAAGTCTCTGATTGGCTAATTCTAGTCTAATGGAATATCTGCATTTTACTTTAAGCTTTTTCTTTGCTGTTGATTGGCTAATTTTAAATTGTCACAGAAATTACAGTATCGTTGCTTTAATCTTGACTAGTAACTTTCAAACTCTAAAACTCATTTTTGCCACAAGGTTACCTCATTGTTAGCAACTTAAAACATATTATTTTCACAACCCTTGCATTATTAAAGTATATAATGTATTCACATAACATTATTAAAACATGTTTACAATAAAAATAAACATTTGCAATGACTGTCACATACAATTCAAATAATTATTACATACATATTGTTTCAAGGCAGGCTGTTATTGGATTTACTTGTTATAAAATACAATTGAAATTATTCAGTATAAAATACTGCCTCAAATTTAATTAAAATTATCTTAAGATTACTTTTAAAATACTTAAAATTAGTTAGATTATAATATTACGAGGCAAGGAATTAAACAATTTCAAACCATAGACCATAGGAGATCTATTAAATTTTGTTGAATGATGCATTGGAATGTTAAAATTATGTCTTATATGTGTATCATGTGTATGAAAATCAACAATTTTTAAGAAAGTGGTCTCTGTTAATAAATATCAACCTATATTGATGAACAAAGAAATTCTGGGTTTGTTATATGTAGATAATTATAGGAGCCATCACAGTGTAGTGGGCAGTTACTGAAATACATAAATTCTGCTCAGAATGGGGGATCAGAGTAAATACATATAAATAAATGTAAAGCCGTAGTCTTTAAAAAAGGAAATAGATGAAAGATGGTACATGAATAGGCAACAGTTAGAGAGGTAAAGTAGTTTGATTATTTATGAGACTAAGTAGTAGTCGTAATAATAATAATAATAATAATAATAATAATAATAATAATAATAATAATAATAATAGAGAATGGAAAGAGTATGGCAGGAAGGTAGTTGTTAAAGGTAAGTTGGTCATGACAGGATTAAGAATTATTAAATACAGTGCGACTTTTTATGGAGAGGCTACAGATCTTGCATATATGTGCTGTGCACACTGTCTATTACACAGGGGTTTTTTCATTTCGTAATTCCCACATTGTTACTCATGAGTGATAGTAACATGCACTATAATGAGCACTAGCCTTGTTATAGTGTTGGAAGTGATGTCCATCGGCGTGAAGGCATTCCTGGCATTTTCGAATGAAATTTCCATTCACACGCATAAGTTCTTCTTCCGTAATGTTCATAGTTTCTGTTTTTATATTGTCCTTAACTTTGTCTATGGTGTGGGGATTGTTCCTATAAACTTTTTTTGAGGGTTTCCCACAAATACATGCACCAATTTTGTGAATTTTCTCCTTCGTTAGAGTGTTTCATTTTCACTTCTTAAGGCTGGGTCACAACCAACGAGAACGGTAACCAGAACGAGAATGAGAAAGTTGAAATACATGTATTCAAATGGGAATGTTCAAAACCGACGGGAAGTCTTCCTGGACCCGGGAACGGGAAAGAAGAGTTGCCCAACTTTTAACGTTCTCGTTCCCGGGCACAGCATATTAGATCCCTATTGTGCATATTAGACTCTTCACTCTAGAGGTTATTCTAAGCGGCCGTGACATGAAACAGTCACTAGTGCTCTCTATAGTCGCAAGCTGGAAACATGAAACTGGAAGGAATTAGTAGTAAATGTGCTTCCTAACCTCATCCTGACACCCGCAAATCTAATCAGCGTTGGTTCCTTTGGTGAAGGGATCATTTGTAGTTTGTTTATATGTAACTCAAAACTGGCTATTACCTAAAAAAAAATGGCAAAAGCTACAAAGAACAGCTAAAACCGGTGGAAATGAAAAAAGAACAATAAACAATTTTAATGTATGCCATTAAATAAAGGGATAAAAGTTTGAAATAAGTAGAGGGATCAGAAATGTAATGAATATGCATTTAGATAATGTTTACTCTATTGAATTTTGACGGTGGCTTGGCTAAATTGGAAGTAGGTGAAAAAATGTCATTGGTCAGTTAAATACAAACAAAATCCCAATGCGCAAAATCGACTTTCACTTTGTGATCGATATGCATCGATATGCGATAGCCCGTTCTCGTTACCGGGCTGTTGTGAATCAGAATTTCTTGCTTCCCGTTCTCGTTTCCGTTCTGGTTACCGTTACCGGGTGGTTGTGAACCAGCCTTTAGGTTTACCATTTAGGATCCCATTGTCCTAAACTTATTAACCAATGTCTAACAGTTTCTTTAGTTGGAACTGGAATACCTGGAAATTTCTTCTGAAATTGTCTACATACCTGTCTACATGATTCGGTTTTTATTATGTAACATACATAAAAATGTATTGTTAAAGCGTGAATTTGTCAACAGGAATTGCAGTGGACTAATAAATAACAAGGCATTAACACACTTAAGCAAATCACACACAACACAGATGTCTTGAAAAACTTTCACCTTTGAGACGCACAAGCACAACTCTCCTTACAGCATGAAAACAAAGCAGCAACTGAAGCACAGCTGATAAGGATAACCTTGAGTGCATCATGTGCCCCCAGTTGCACATCAGTAAAATACTGAGATCACTGCAGTACAGCCAGCATATTGCCAGTTTGTGGCACCTTAAAATGCCGCACAATATAAGCTGCCAGAAATTTTGGTCAGTTGGTTGAAGAGGATGTATGAACAAAATGGCTGAGTAAAAAATGATATATGTAGTAGAAATGGAGGGGGGGTGTATGAGAATTAGGCAGTAGAATAGATCATATTTACAGAATATTCTTAGATCATATACAATAGATGGGTTCAATCCTGGAAAGAATTTTGAAATGTTGTTGTAGGTGCTTACAAAGGGAGGGTGAGGACTTATTAAAGATATGTGTGAATCAGCAAAGCTTATCTTCAAAGAAGCGTAGTTGGTGGACAGGGATAGGAAGAGCTATGGAGATGTTAGGGATTGGGAATATATGGCAACTGGAAGAAAACTGGATGTGTCTTTTGGAAAAAAGGTAATGAAACAAGACATCTGGGGCAGTCCAGAAAATAAAAAAAAAGTCCTTTTATATAAAGCAATAAAGAGACATTGGGCAAGAAAAGGCTATGCTGACTTTTGTAATAATCAAGAAAGAAAAGAATTAGCCTGGATGAGAATGGGGACATTGCTCCTAAAAGGATTAAGGGGTAGAGAAACAGAAATATGTTGTATAGGGATAACATGAAATTATAGTCCACTGTTTGGTAGAATGTAAAGAGTTAAAAGAATGGAGACAAAAAATTTGGGACTCAAAATGGGACTGAACGGATAAGAAATAGTGCCCATAAACATTTTGACAGTAAAGGGAGAGAAAAGAGGTAAGGCATGGGGAAGTTTTTAGTAATGATGAAAATAAGGAAAGAAATTCAGGTTGGGGAGGGGAAGGAGATTAAGAAAAACAAGCAATAAGGAAGTTAAAGGGAGATAAAGGGCTACTCCTCATGCTAACAACCAGAGCATCGAGTAGAAGGTTGCTTATAAGAGACAACCAGGCTATGTGCGTACTTAGGTTAGTCAGAAGTAAGTAGTTTTATTGTAAATATGTTCAAGTATTTGTATATCTATAAATACTAAATAAGTAATAATGTAAAAAATATTAATATCATGCTCAAAGCTCTTACTTCTTTTGGGTTGAATATTTAACATGCATTTTCAGTTAAAATATTTTCCTTCTAGATCTAGCATTAATGGGGAAACACCAATTTTACCTGCAGTTACAGCTCAATTAATATCCTCCAGTTCGATGCACACAGAAAATTTTCTGCATATGTATGTAAACTCACATGGCCATATGTAGTACTTAATTTTAATTTGGCCTAAGAATCATCACACAGAAAGTCATAAGATTTTATGGTTTTGAAGCACTTTTGATAGAAAACAACACACTGCAGCAGATTTGCGCAATTTTATACAAGGCTTTGACAAGGAGCTCCATCATGCCTCAAGTTGCACTTGCATCAAGTTTGTCTCTTTGGTTATCTATTTACTATAGTTTTAGTGTGTTCGTTTGGATCATAGTTTTTCCACTGAATTAGAGCAGACCACTCCACTTCTACATCTTTTTCCAATAGAGTGCATCAAGGCCTAAATGCCAAGATCCATACTGTTTAAAATCTATACTTTGGACCTTCCTGATTTTTCATATTGCAAATCAGCATTGCACTTGATGCAGCATGAACCTGCATCAGGAACTTTACCTCCTTATCAAGACAAGTTTAGCTGCATCCAGTCAACCTTCTAAATATTTTCAGAACAGTCTTCTCTTTCTGCTAATGTGTACCCAGCACATCAAAATGAAAAGCTGTCAGAAAGAAAGAGCTGTAATTTGTATACATAAATTACTAAAATGTTAAAAAGAGTTTCCAAGGTTTATGTACTAGAAATACAACCCAATTGGAATTATAAAAGAGCATACTTGCTAAGAAGGCTTTGAGTTTTCATTGAGAATGCCGTGGAGTAGAAAATTGTTGTTACTCCATAGAAAATGTATGTAAAACAAGACAGATGGTGTGAATATTTCATTTCAAGCAATGTTTATAGATGGTAATTATTTAGCAACTAAGAAAACAGTACACATCAATACAAAAGGGAATCAAATGTGCTTATAACAGTAGAATATGCATGCAATAGCATGCCAAAATATTTAAATAGCCCTCATGTAAGAAAGTTTACCTTTTTAACTTGCACTTAATATTAAGTATGAAAACACACTAGGAACATAAGGCAGAAGGAGTAAGACAAATTAGCGGTAGCTTGGCACTTTTGCAGAGACCAACATACCATAACCAGAAATCTGAAAATACTAAAAAATATTTCAGGAAAAACAGAACTTACAGTTTGGTAAAATGTTTACATTTGGAAGAACAGGAACCATGTTTTCAATTTTGAAATCCTGCCAGAGAACATGCTTATGCAGAGTTTCATCCATCTGCCACCAGGGACAAGGCCAACCGCTACAAGGGATGATGCTGGTGTTAGACCAGAAACTTATGAGGAGAGCACTTAGCTCCAGAAACGTGTTTTCCATTTCAAAATTTATTAAATGTAGTATCACAAATCGATTCAATAATTAATCTAAATTAAAGCTTACTTTTAGTACCTTTATGTGTTGTAATCAAGCTCATTAGAAGGGTGTGCTAAATAATTTTAGCGAGAGGAAACATCAGAAATTAGAAATCAGTCAACTGATGGTTTGTGATTAATATCTGAGAAGCTTATTTTTCTCAATGGTCCACAGACTGTGTGTCTTTTCCATAGCAGTTAACTGGGTGACCTGAGTGTGGGGAATCTTCATTTTTACCATGTTCACTTCTACTTTGTTGCATATGTTAAAGGAGGACTGAACTAAGTTTTTTTAAGATTCCTAACAATAAAATGTAAACAATTCTGAGCACAATGGTGAAAATTCATCATTCTACGACATCTTGTTTTCATTCTGGAAGCACTTTTATGTTTAATCCTCATCTCACAGTGACATCATAAGGCTAGGATTGCGCTATGCTACTCATTGTCGTTCGCATTACTTAGTCTTGTGTTGCATTTAATTCCTGTTGTTATGTGATTGTAGGACAGTTTTCCTTTCTTAGTGTTTTGTGAGGTGTAAGGTCAACAATGCCTACCTGCAGTGCGTATGGTTGTGCAAATAATGCCAGCATAAACAAAAATGTTGGTTATTACTCATTCTCTGATAGAGACAAGAATTGACATGTATACAACAAATGGGTTGCTAATATGAAACAAAAACTTTGTGCCAACCAAAAATGCTAATACATATCAAAGAAACTAATTTTAATTAGTCAGATGTTATAAAAATAAGAATAATGAAGAATGAGAAATGCAAAAACCTTAAACTGAAAGATAATGTGATCTCTTCAAAATTGTTAGGACAACTAGAAGAAAAACCTTCCAAAAAAAGAAACTCAAATTTTCTTTAAATAAAGCAAATGCTACAGCTAGTCGATAATTCAGAATTCAGTGATAGTTCTCAGCAAGAAAGTGAAGCTACACTAGTTTCTGAGTCTTTACACTTGAGTCTTCAGCTCTTGGAGTTGAACATTGGTACTGCAATACAGTGCAAGTTGGGAACTGAAATTCTTATTACTATAAACGGCGCTAATCTGAAGCAAAGTTTGACTTATGAAGGTGAATCTTCACCTGTAAATGATGAAGATTATAAACCAAGTGAATATTTGAGGGAATGCAGTAGAGATGGAGAAAAAGATAAAGCAGAAGATGTAGGTAAGTCCAGGAAATATTCTGTTGTGTTTGTATGTGTAAATGCTCTCTTTGCGGTATTCAGTATTTGTCACATATGTGTGGGCCTATCACAGGTAGAAAATCTAATACACAAGGGGCATTAATGCGAATTAAAACTCATTGTGTGAATGGGCACACTTATAAGTGGCACTCTGGAGGCAAAAGTGGCAATCTGAAAAGTAATGTGTGCAAAGCTTCAGGCATGTATCCTTGCAGAATTACATTTAACTGTTTCTTGGCATTCTTAAAAGCAATAAAAATATTAGTTTTTCTAAATCATATTTTTATAGTCATGTTAAAAATACTGTTTTACCTTCTGTACACAAAGTCTGGTTAAAAGAAAAAAAGTAATTTTGCTATTGCCACAAATGATTTAAATTTATGTTATGTGGGACAGACAGTACGACCCCAGGATTTTGTGTTAAATATGTGACATATTATATAATGAATTTGGTAACAAAATAGTAAACTCTATAATTGTACAGAGAGGAACTGTAAGTTGTGATATTGAGAAGTATACTTGCGAAAATCTGCTGACATCCATGAATGAATCTCTGCTCATAAAAGTGTTCCTGATAGACAGATACATGGGTATGATAGACAGATACATGGGTATTAGAGCTTTGATGAAAAAGAAGTTTCCGCATATACACCATGAATTTGATGTATGAACATCGTGCTAAATCCCATATGAAGATGTTTAATAAGATTCCAAAATCATCAGTCCTTAATGAGTGGAAACATTCTATTTATAATCATCTGTGGTGGGCATCTTCTACTTTTGAAAGTGACAGTATACTCCATAAGGAAAAGTCCACATCAATTCTAAATCACATTATTGCTATCCATAATTGGGTAGGATTTGAGAAATTTCTTTCATGTGCTCATGATATGTTAAGTGAAGAAAAAGTTAAAAACATAAACTGGCTATGTAAGAGATCTATAGAATATAGTAACATGTACAGTATCATAAATAATGGAAGATTTTTAAGTGACATGTATATTAATAATTTTCAGATTCAGGAAGCCTCAAATCCTATCACAATGAGTGTTTGAAGTATATCCCAAAACAAACACATTTTTCATTTCTAGACATGTAAATCAGATCAATGATAGCTACTGTAGATCATAATTTTCACCAAGGGAAAAAAGCAGTGGACAGTTGTGTGGATTATTCTAAATCCATTGAAGACTGGGTGTATAAAGAGAAGTATGAGAAAAAATGTCTGAGTGGAGACAAAACCTTGTAACACAAATGATGAATGAAATAAATGAACACAAGTTTCAATACGAGTATGTTGTACCAGGAGTTACTGACCGTAGTGACATACCTTGTAATATTGCCTCACTCCAGAAGAATAAACCTAATAAACAGAAAATGGAAGGCCAGTACTTCTCGCTACTCTCTCGGTTTGGATTACCTTTGTGAGAAAACAGTGAAAAAAAGGAATAAAATATGTAAATAATGAGACAAGTTCAAAAAAGTGTAGTTTTAAAGTATGGGTATTCAAGGCACTACAGTGACTACATATTCCAAATGAAACTTAACCCTATGATTGATCAGCTGCTCCTGCAGGAGATACCTGCTTCAAGATTGCTGGCTAACCGTATGACGTCACCATAGTGTACTGCCGGTGTGGAAAAATCCTGCAGATCCTGAACGGTAAGTTGTATTTTGTCCTGGTTTTCATCATTACTATGCACAGTCCAAGATCTTGTAGAACATTAAATAAAATGGACATGTGAATTTTTAGTTCAGTCCTCCTCTAAGGTTTCTGTATTATGTTCAAAACTATGCTGCCTTTATATTATTAAATAACTATGCAACCAAAAAAGAGTTACAAAGCTTTAAAATTCCATCTTCTGTGATTAGCTAAAAATTTACTTGACCATTTTGATTAGTGATTGTTCCACTGCTAAAGGGTACTTATAGGCTATGCAGCATTTCCAGATCCTGGAAGACTGTCAGGAGGTGGTTAAGGAGGTCAGATTTCTGCTGAGGTTTCACATCATTTTTCATGAATATCAGGAAATTTTTCATTGGTTATTAGGAATAACCAAGGATGTATGAAATTACAATTACAAGGGGCAAAGCAGAGGATTCATTATAAAAATCTTGATTGCTGCAGAATAATTTCATAAAGAATGTGGGGGATAAATTAATGAAATTGTCAATTTGAGTTTAAAAGGCTATCCATGCAATGTCAGGTAAGGCAGCTAGTGAAATATAATTATAATAGTGATGGGACAATATCAGTATTTCTCGATACTCAATACCGATACTGACCTTTGAGCTCCAATACTCACTTTAGCAAAAGCTGTAAAGGTGATAACTTATTCACTGAATTATGTTACTATTTGTAATTTTCTGTGTTTAAACGCAGTAACCAATTTTGTATTGTATGCTAATTTCAAAATTTCCTGTTTGAGATTCCCCAACTGGCAGCAACGTTTTTATCTTGATAATGCTGCAGGTTATATCATCCCTATTGTTAATCAAGGCTAACAATAATAATAATAATAATAATAATAATAATTTCTTTGTTTCCCTATGTATGTAACTATATGTCGTGCTGAAAATTTTCTTTTAAAGGATTTTGTATCGTAGAAAAACAAATACTAGCAATTCTTCCTTGTTCTGCAATCTTGAAAACATAAACTAATATACTCGTATATTTTACATGAAACCCAAACAACTAAACATAATATTTGTAATACACCATTCTACCACTATTCACAATTACACATAAATATGCAGTTTTTCATCCAGTAATAAATAATTAGCCATATAACACTCGGAAACATAGTAAGTTTGTGGATTAAGCCTCTCTGCTACCCATCCTCACACATTAGCATATACATGTTTAATACAAATGTTTTGACTTACGTAAACACAAACTAAAAAATTTAAGGAAAGAACAAATATTTCTATGCACTGTATTATATCACCTCATAAATTAATTTGCTTCTGCTGGATTCACAGATTTTGGTCACAAGAGTAGGTAAAAGTAATGGCTAAGAATGAGTCACCAAGCCAGGCTATTAGGAACGTGATTTAATGTGTCAGCTAAATCAGCTTCATTTACAACTAGGTTAACACTGTGTGTTACGTGAGTACATGTACTCCTTCCCCCATTGTTTTGAATGTTTTCATTTAGACACAAGCTTCTGGAATGTTGCATTCATTCAACCACAGAAAACACAATCAAGGTCTATCAAGAACTATAATCCAGCAACTCTTCGGTGACTCATGTGAGGCAATAACGTGAAGTCTCAACTCCTTTCATTCCTTATCTAGCATAAAGTTAAACACAGCAACTTTCAATAATGTAAAACCTAATAATTTAAAACTATTGAAGATTTGTCTCAAAGTATTAGATATACATCGATACCACTGAGTATTGAGGTATCGATGGTATCAAGGTCTCATCCTAAATTATAACCATAGATAACTATTAGCCTAGTAACTGTAGTTATTGCTTAATTTGGAATCATTTCTAAGCATAAATTTATTGTGAATAATGTGTCATGGAGAGAAGAATCACATTTTAATGAATGTTATACTATATAAGGTGTGCATGAAAATGTATAATGGGTTGAAAGAGCTGTGTGATCTTACCTATGGACCATGATTAAGTGTGATTTTTCTTGTTTGCTCTTGTTAATCTGATGCTATCTTTCTTCTCTATAATTGTGCATCTAAATAGCCAGGATGAAATGGAAGTGGTAAATGTTAATTTGACAATCTCATTGCTGTGAACAGGAGGCTATTGAAAACAGTATATAGAGAAGAGAAAAGTATAAAATAAACTGTAATTTCTGGATGTCTGTGGGATAAGTGGCTCTAGTAGACTCCAATTATGTAGTGGACTTAGCACTAAATGAATAAATATTTTTATTATTATTATTATTATTATTATTATTATTATTATTATTATTATTATTATTATTATCATCATCATCATCATCATTATCATCATCATCTATATAGCACCACTGTTTATTTTTGTTCAGTTACCAAGAGATCTGATTGGGAGCAACCTCCTTTCTAGATAGCATGGTAATGTTTTTGTATTTATGTTTTCTGTTGATTTGTTCATAAATATTTGAACAGTGCTGTACTCAAAATGACTATTTCAGTAAATAAAACATTAAAGTGAAAGAAATAAGTGAGTTAGTAATCTATGAAGACATATAAATAACTGACTGCATATCAAAGCCTTTTTCTTGTAGTTAAGAGCAGTCTACCCAATTTCGGACATATTCCATTCCAACACATTTCTATACTTAGATGTTACTTCCAACACTTGTGGCATTATGTCTAAATCAGCTGTCAATGTGAAACTTTGCCTTTTAATTTGTACAATTTATTAGAAATTCTGTTCTGTTGCTGAATTCCATTCTATTCTCTTTACATGACCATGAGGAAAAACGAATACCAATTTACCATTTGAAAAGAGTATTTTGCAATCCAAACCAATAACAAAGAATATCTCTGGAATGGTTAAAGCCACAACAAATGCTTTGTTTTAATGAGCTCTACACTTTTGTGTTGTACATTTTTGTCTATCCCTTACAGTTTACTAGTTTTACAAAAGTGTATAAAATTAATTCAGAATAAAGTGGACTTCATATGCTATTCTTATAAATTCAAGTTATGCATTTTGTTTATCATATAGATGTCTTTATGGTATTTTAATTAAAATCATAAACCAGTTTTGAGAAAATCAAAGTAATGGGAAAACTTCCAGTAAAAGGTAATTGGAGTGGGGTTTTTCTTGACAATCTTCGTGCCATATTCTTTTAAGATGCTAATTTTAAATATCAAGTTTGTTTTTATCTGACTTTGTTTCTGAGTTATGCTGCTGTCTCTCTCTCACTCTCACTCGCACTCGCACTGACCTTTTTCTAAAAATGCTTTCATTGGGCTCAGAAAACCTCAAAACATTTATTTATGGTGAAATCTTGATATTAAATTTTTGGGTGGAATGCAAGATCTTCTGCTTACTGTAGGTAAGCAAATAGCCATAACATTTATGGCTACAGGTTTATTATACATATTGGTATAAATAATGTAAATAAATTAGAAATAATTGTTTATATTATTATGCAGTGTTGATTAACATTAATGTTTATAGGATAAAAGCTTAAGCATATTTTGTTGGTAAGTGTGCAAAATATGCTGAGTCACAAAATAGTAATTTTGAGGAACTCAAATTTGAAAGTTCAAATGAAAATCCAAAATTTAAAATAGAGAAACTAAGTAAAGTTTTCTGGTTACCAACATTATTATAATCACCCTTCAATTTGTGGGTGTAAATACTGTATATAAAGTATATTACATCCAAAAATATAAGGACTGAGAGAAAACTAACTACTTAACACAGGTACACATCCACTTTCAATTGCCATCTTTTTACTTCCATATTTGTTTCTATATACACTGTTTTTTGAACAAACTACCTTGCATATAGATGGTTTGGTTGGTGGCAAGTGTAAGTTACAAGCACACATTGTTTGCTATATACATTTTCACAGCAATTACAGCTGATTTCATATATCCTTATTTTGCTGGCCAAAATTTTTTAAATTAGTGAAGTTGTGACTGTTTCTTTGTTCAATTATGAATTCACTTTACTCTGCTTCCCAGAAAGTTAATGATAATATGAGGAGCGACATTTCAAAATGTGATAAGTCCACTCCAGATGTAAACTCAAACTAATATACATCTGGAGTGGATTAACACATCATATTTTTCTATATTCAGAACTCTTAACAAATCCCTGTGCTTAGTTATAAATTACTTTAAAACTTTACTCAATATTACTTTTTCATACTCCTGTAAAATTTGTATTTGTGGACTTATCACATTTTGAAAAGTTACTCATATGTGATCTCACATTTATTTGTTAAACAGTTTTATATTTTATTTTATTTATTTCAGTACTAAGTACAAACATGCATTGGCTTGGTTGTTAGCTAGTTATTTGACCAAGACCACCACATTCACAAAATTAACATATCTTAACTAATTATATCACACAACAATTTGTTCTAAAAAAGTACTATCAACTGTTTTCCTCTCCACTGACTATCTCCATTTCCTCTTCATCTTCCATAAAAACTCCCCAAGCCGGGTATCTTTGTCCGATCATCAAAAATCTTTCCAATAATAATGCTTTTATTCCATTCTAGCCACTTTTTACTTCTTAAACTCTATCTCCACTCTGTTGTTCCCCTTCACTGAAAAGTAATGAATTTTGTCTCCCCCCTACTTAAAGGGCAAATACCTGGTATAACAACACCTCTCATACCCTTTAATTTCCATATACCTATTTGAAACCAGGCTATCCCTTTCCTTTCATTGTCTTTGCAAATTGAAATATACTTTTCCTTATCAGGATCAATGAACTTTTCTTCCTAGTCTGAGAGAACAATGTATGCCTATCCCTGTTCTCCAGTCTTAATCTTACTTCCACCCAAAACCCTCTGGTAAAATTACCAATTTTAAACTAAAAGTTCTGTAAAAGTAATTTATATAAACATAGGCCATCAAGTGCAAAACTCGCCTTATCCAAAATTTAAAACAATTGATTTTGACATGGGATTCAATACTTATTGTAGTTCTCTGCCAACTGGTGACTTTAGGTTTAAACAAAACTCATCTAATACACCTTTAAGAGAGCCCAGAAAACTGCTGTTGAATCCAAAACTCATCAAGTCCATGGTTATGGTTGTTGCAGAACTCGTCTAATCCATCTTACAATTCACAGCAAAACTCGGCTTATCCAATACTTGTTTTACTACAGTTGTGCTATGTGAAGAGCAAAACTCGCCTTATCCAACAATAAGAAATATATCAGTTTCGCTTCTCTATTTCCCTGCATTGGCAGTCCTGCATGATTCCAAATCTTTTTAGTTCAGTTTTGACTAGTCTAAGGTGCAGACATATTATGTAGTCCTCTGATATCCCAAAATTGGTGGAAAGGGGTAGAACTAGGATAAGGGCATCCCATGAATAAAAATGTGAAACAAAGAGGAGGGAAAAGTATGTATGGTCGAATTACAATTAAGTAGTATTCTTCTATTTTAACAGACTCATAAAAGAATAAACAGATATGTGTAACAATACAGTCTCTATTGTTAAAGGTATTCAGCAAGCTTCGGCCCACTCATGCCTGCCTGCAATCACAGCAGCAAGTCATTCTAATGCAGTAGCTTGACACACAAGGAAATTCCACAAAGCCTTCTGCAGCTGCAGTTCTAAAATTAAACAAGACTGCATATACTGATTTGCTGTTCAACTGATATACATAAACGGCAGCGTGCAACCAAAGGTGGTTCTTGGAAAGGTTTTACAACAAAGTATCTCATGAACCATAGAAAATCCTCTAGTTCAGGTGTGTCAGAAAACTTTGGACATTTTGCAAATATCAGAAGACAGAGTGCAGCGCATCTGCAAAAGACATCTTGAAACTGGAGTGACACCAAAGGAACTCTTGAGGGTGACACAAAAAAATAATAATAATAAGAGAGAATCTGTAATTAAATTCATACCAAAGTTTAAATTCTTGACGTCCATTATTGTAGGAGCAAAACATCAATGCTGCAATACTTACCAGGCGGATTAAGCATTAACAAGATGAGACATATGTATAATGCAGAAGCACCTAATTCATTGAAAGTATCTAAGAGTTTCTTCTGCAGTAGTATTTTTATTACAAAATTTAACATCGACTTCAAAAGTACTGTTTCTGATTATGCTCACTTTGTCTTTCTTATGACAAGAAATTAAAACTGGAAACAGATAGACAGCTGAATGAATACATACACTTAGAGCTAAGGCTTATTTTTATCTTCTGAAAGAATATGATGATAAAGCGGCAGCATTTTCATTTGATTATCAGAAATATATGATACTGCCAAAAGTACAGGATCAGGCAACATACTACAGCAGGTAATTTTCATGTATAACTTCTATATTGTGCAGGGTTCATCCAAAACAACACTGCCAAAACAGAAGTTGTTCTAATTTTGTTCGACAGAAAATGAGTGTCTTAAACATTCAAGTGAAATTGTGTCAGCAGTATACTGTCATCTCTACAAATCCAATTATTCTGGAGTTAGGAAAGGCTATTTGCAGATGGCAGCTGTGGACAAAATAAAAACACTAATATAATAGGATGTGTATGCTTGGTATTCAAGCATCACAGAATGTGCAAGTGATAGAAATGATCTTTCTTATTCCAGGCCATTCATACATCCCTATTGATATTGTTTTCAGGCTAATAACGAAAGAGGTAGAATGAGAAACACTATTAGTAGGCCTAAAGAATATTTTGAAATCTATAAAAAATCATGTACAAGATTGGAAGTATGCTCTAAGGAAACATTGAAGTCTCCAGGATTCTGGCATTTTAAATTAAAGGCATCTAAACATATTATTTGACGTTCTACCTCAGGCAAACTTCTAGTGCAAGGTGAGGCAAATTAATGGTCTGACTTGTGTGTAGGGAAGACCATTGTGAAGCCAGGCAAAACCTTAGAAATGCTTATTACAAGGAATTCAGATGTAGGTGTACAGTAAAGGAGGAAATAGTTAAAGATGTCAAAAATTTATTAAAACAAACATTTTAGTGATAACTGGGAGGAAAATTAAAGCCTTGTATTTTACAAGAATTTAGTATCTAAAAGCAATATTGCCAATGACAAAGTAGATGTTGTTTGTGAGAGCTTCTTGGATAGTGAGGAAGGACAACTTAGAATTCGACATGTTTGTTTTTGAACATTATTGAATATTAATTATTAGACTACATTTAATACACATAATATGTAAATTTTACAAGTCATAATATATATATATATGATATGAAAACTGGTCAATTTTAATGAGCAAGCAAAATATGAAAGGAGTGATTCATTGATCTTCTGGCATGAAAATGATGAAAACATTTTTGAAAATTTAGTTTTTTTAACTAATGTGAAATCAGACGTGGTTATAATTATATATATTGCAAGAAGTCATTTATTAACATTATCAAACATAAATATTGAGAAGTAAATGTTAAAAAGTTTGTACTTAATTGTAATTTAGTACTGTGTTTCCACCAAAACTCGCCAAATCCACTACCATCGAGTGCAAAACTTGTCTTATTCAAAATTAAATATTGATTTACCACCATATTAATTGAGACTGATTTTCAAGAGAACACATGTGTCTTTAAGAGTCTAGTAGGGACATAGTCGCATTAAGAGAATTTTCAAACATTCTGCTGTTTGCCTAATTTTAGTTTTTCATTTTCTGAAAATTCATTTTACCTGGGTAAGTCGAGTTTTGCAGTTGACGGACCCATATAATTGATAAACTTGCATCTTTACCAAGTCAAACTAAACATACAACCACAGTTCTGTTGTCTTTTCTGTTTAAGAGGGAATGTAGATGAAAATGCATGGCTACAAACAATTAGCTATAACTTCCAACATTTTTAAGATAATATAATGAAACTTGGCATCTGCATTTAGAATACATTTGTTCACTAATACTGAAAATTTTAAAAAATTTCCTGGCATGTTAAGATCATCATTGCTAAACAAAATTTAAAAGTCAAAATTTTTTATGGTACCTTTTTTTGAAGTATTCAACCAGTTAATTGTAATAAATCTTTGTGCCCAAGATCCTTATGCAGTAATGATAAATTGTATGCAGCAGAATTTTGATTATGCTGTTAGTTTTTTTATTGAAAAATTTTAAATTTTGGTTTGAAAAAAATTCCCGAATTCATTGATATACATAATCATAAGTATTTGCTATTATTTTCAAAATATCAAAAATCTGCTGCATATAATTGTTTATTGTGCTCTTTTAGAAGTTTCTACCAAGTTTCACTGTTCGTCTTAGAGAAAAGGTATGCTGTGCAAAAATGTAATTTTTCTAAATAGTGCAGAAGATTACCTTTTTACTTTCTCTATACCACATACATAGTAGGTAGAGAAGATATTGCATTCAACCCAAACATTTGATATTGAGATTTCACCAAAAGTACATGTTTTGAGGCCCCTGAGTCCAAAATAAGCATTTGTAGAAAAAAGTCTGTTTGTGTGCGTGCGTGCTTGGCATAACTCAAAAATGAAAAGTCTGATAAATTCCAAACTTGGTATATAAGGTCGTATCTTCCAAAGATGCAACACAAAGATTTTTCAAGAAAATCCCACAACACAGCTACCCTTTACTGGAAAAATTTTCAAAATGTTTTATTTTCCTAATAATGGTTCTAATGATTTTGATTAAAATACCATATATTAAATATACTTACATGTCAAATAAAACATATATCTTGAATTTTCTGGGAATAGAATGTGAAGTGCTGTTCATTCGGAAGGAATTTTATATAATCTTGTATAACTGATAAATATTAAGCGATAGACGAAACTGTACTGCACAAAAAATGTAGATCTCTTTAGGATACAGTTTATTTCAAATAACCTTTTTGTGGCATAAGCTATTTCCAAGGCATCCGTTATTAATGGTTTGAATTGTTCAATAACCTGTCATTCTTTAAAGTCCTGTCGACATTCATGTGTTTCTTGATTGCAGGTAAAGTATGGAATCTTAAGGTCAGCATATAGTGTCCAGTTCTTAAACATTTGACTGTCACTATTCCTTTTGTACCGTAATGAAATGTGTAATGTAGCTATTTCTGCAAAGATTTATCTCGATTTAAATAACTAAATAGACAAATAAGCCATAGACAAATAAGCCATAGACAAATAAGCCATAGACAAATAACACCAATTCTTTAGTAAGAATAATTTGTATACCCACTAATAAACGATAAAGCACTCAGGTTTAGGTTTTGTTATGAATTAGTGGATTGGTGGGCGTGCCTGTGCAGTACCTGTATGCACAAGAACGTAAAAAAGAAAAGAGAGAGAGTGCAGAGAAAGTCGTGAATGTAACACAGATTTTTTTTTTTATATAAATTTTGTAATTCATGTAAATTCATGTCAAGTAGCATTCACTAATAGGATAAATAGTCCAACACACAATAGTGCATATAGCCTTAGCCTACAAATATTTGCACCAAGAAATGTTGCACAGCCCATGCTGTGACATTCAAGATAGCAGGTTCAATTATTATTTTTATTATGTTTCAACAGATTTATTCTAAGAAATAAATGGTATGTTAGTCTTTCTTTGTATTTTTGTAATTTTAACAGCTGATTTCACACAAAAAAAGTTTTAATTACAGTATTATATGCTACTGTACATGTTTATTTACTCTCTGAAAGAAGCAGCAGATTTATAATTTGATTATAATTGGCAACTCTAAAGAATAATTTTGTTTTGGCTCCCAGATATACAGCGCAGTCGTTATGGTAAAGCCAGATTGCGTGTATGCGTGCTCCACATACTGTCTATTACCTGGGGGGTTTTTGTTCCATAACTCCTGCATTACTTACTCATGAATGATAGTAACATGTCCTAATGAGTACTACTCTTGTTATAAATGTTGTTGGAAAAGATGTATCCATCTGCATGAAGACATTCCTGGCATCTTAGGATGAAATTTTCATTCACATGCATAAGTTACTCTTGCATAATGTTAATAATTTCTTTTTTTATATTGTCCTTAAGTTGTCTATGGTGTGGAGATTGTTCCTGTAAACTTTATTTTTTTTTTTTAAGGTTTCCCAGAATTAGATGCATCAATTTCGTAATTTTTTTCCTGCGTTAGAACATCTCGTTTTTCGCTCCTTAGGTTTAGTGTTTAGTGAGCCTGTTCTAAACTTATTAACCAGACACCCAACAGTTTCTCTACCTCGAATTGGAGTGCCAGGAAATTTCACCTGAAATTGTGTACACAATTACTTTTTTACATATGTATCATACATTTGTCAAAGCATAAATCTGTCAGCAGGCATTGCAGTGGACTAATAACAAGACATTATGTTTTGAACAAACTTTCACCTTTGAGATGCACATTGTCAACTCTCTTTACAGCATGAACACAGCAGCACATCTAATAAAAGATAACCTTGAACACATCATGTACCTCCAGGTGTGCATCAGAAAAGTACCGAGGTCAATGCAGTACAGCATGCTACGCATATGGCTGGTTTGTGGCCTCACTGCATATACTTAATGAAAACTTCAAGTCAAACTGCTCTCTGTCATTAAGACAGCCTCTATTTCCTAGCCAGAAGTATGCTGTGGCTAGACCCTGGGTGCTCTCTCTCACCTGTGGATTAGGATGGGTGTGCTCAGGTTAAATAATTGGTGGTATAAATTAAATTGGGTTTTATTTTTGGTCGCTCTTTAACTGCTGTGCTCCTTAGCGTCCCATTCTATATTGGGTGTGAAGGACTGGAAATTTGGCTCAGAGGTCTATCAGGCTTGAGGTTCTTTTATATGCTGTAAATCTATGACACAGGACCACTGGCTTTACTTCCCTTCCAAAGAAAGCCATGCTAAGGATTTTTACGCCCAAAAAAATTCCATCGCCCTCCACCAGGTTTGAAACTGGTATGGCGTGCATGGATGATGACTGGGCAGAGGTAGAAGCACCCAGTGTGATACCTGTTTTATAAATACATTACTATACTCTTAGTAATATTGAATTTTGGGGTTCCTTATAATAAACCACTTACACTGTTTAGAAGAGTTTGCAATTCTACTGGAATAAATAACTATATAAATTCAACTAACAAACATAGAGCTGGTACCTGTTTGATAAAGGACCATGGCACAGTTGCACTGCTAAGGTATTTCAATTTTTAAATGAATTTAGAGGTGAAAAAACAAACAAAATACTCTTGGAACATGTGCTCAAATGTCTAATCAATTAAATAAAAATGTTAGAAAAAAAGCAGTTTTTTGACAATTTGCCTACATCTCACCTTAAGATACAATTAATTTCACTATTAGAACTTTGACACACAAATATTGCAAGGATATTATTCTGACAAGATCACTTTTGTATATAAACAGGAAATTATCATCTTACTGTACAGACAATGTCTGTTAAAGTAGACCTAAAAGTAAGCCTGTATGAGGATAAACAAATGCAAATAATGCTGTTTAAAAAAATAAACACAAATAAAAAGAAAGAAAGAGAAAGACAGAAAAATAAAATTCTTAATGAACCTATAATACATCTTTGGGTGCTGTGTAGCAGTTAGCAATGTATTTTGTATTTTAAGGTAAATATATAACTGCTTGAAATGTTTAAAGTGATAAAGTTTACATGCTTTATGCTCTTAATTTAAGAATCATAAAATACATTCACCAACATAAGAATTAAGAAAAAGCATTTCAGATCTCTCAGTTTTGCATAAGTTAGCTGCCTTTGTATTGCAAGCTCGTTTGTGCATGCATGTGTGCGTGTGTTTTTTTTTTAATGGAAAAACCAGTCAAAAATGAGATGGAGTATATATCACAATACAATGAATAGATGCATAATAAATTTAAAGTTTCACAAGAGACTAGTTAATGTGTAATATTCTGATCCCATTTGTATCATTGGTGCAATATGAGAATGGATTCACTTGGCATCTCTCCTTTTCACTAAAATGTTATTCTTGCCTTAAATAGCATTACTAATTTTATTAAAAGTATTTTTTGCTCTAGTTTTCATCTTTTCTATTAAATCATACATATTGCATGAACTAATTGTATTGTCTATTCAGATTCTTTTGAGCCAGTGGAAGGGGGAGATAAGGAATTCGCTTGGTCAGCACAGTAGCTAGAACAAAGAACAGCCTCACAAAGCTGAACTGGCCACGTGTCAGCGGTTGTTACCTTTCCCTCTCCACTGGCTCAAAAGACTGAGCAGACAATATTTCCCTTCTTGTAGTATAAGAAAATGAAAGTCCTCAACACAATGGGGTGTACTGCAATGCATAATTATTTTCTAAAGTGCATGCTAAAGATATTTTCACATATTACCTTTTGCTGTAAAAGTAGCTTGGCTTATTTTATATCCTGAGCATGGTTTTTAATAACAACCGAATACTGATCCTGAGGTTTGAAACATCTACTACAGGTGTAGTAGCCAAGTCATGGCTCTGTTGCCAAACAAAACTTCTTTGAATTCAGTGATACTGTGAAGAGAAGGACTATTGGAGCAAGGAGAGTGGCCCACCCATTACTTGCTTTTTGCTCACACATCATACAATCATACAGATCGGGACATTGACATTGTATCAAGACATTGAGTTAGCAGCTATATCTTTACAACTGTTAACCAGGGAAGATGTAGAAACTTGTAAAGGACCTCATGGGTTAGGCCCACATTAGTAACCCAGCAGTTCCAAACGTTTTCGACTTGTGAACCCCTTCCACAAAAATACCTGAATTGTGCAAACACCCTTTTAAAAAAATCTCAATTGCAGAACTGTACTTACTGGAGATATACAAATAATTAAATTCCAAGCAAACGGTTTAATGGCCCTAATGTTTAGTTATGGCTTAACATACACACTGAGTAGGTCTAGCTGCAATATTAAAACATTTTACACTTCTTTCTTAACCTACGAGTTTTGATTATAGAATTAAGTTACTCCCTCTTTCTTGGAATTCAGTGAGATGAATGCTCCTGCTTTGCATTGCACAGAACTTTGAAGTCGGAACCACAGAAGTTAAATACATTCTCAATCCATTTTGGCAGAAGGCCTATTTCTGTATTTATTTTTTAAATAGGCATATGAAGAAAATACCTTTTTACACAAATATATAGACGAGAAAGGTAATAATGCTGTTATGGCTTTATTTGCTAGCCTTGGGAACTCCATCTTTAAACTTAGCCAGAAACCTATCAGTGACAAAGATCTATAACTGAAAGTCAGTGGAAATTTCCAGAAGCCAGTCTTTGTCATTTACTCTTAATGTGGATTCCAAAATTGTTCACTACTCCAAGGGATTGCGAATCCAATTGTTATTACTGGACAGAGCAAGAAAACAGTCGTTTTTGCAGGTTCTTTCAAATATTCCTTAATCATGTTCTTGACATTTTAGTCCAAAGAAATATGATTTTCTACTAGGAAATCATGAAGGGTATCAAAGCGCTCATTTTGATTGATATTTAAAATATTTCCCAAAAGTTAAATTTAAATGTTTGTATTTGACTCCTGAAGAGATACATTTAAATAATTTATTTTTAAGAAAATGTCTGCCAAATAAGCCAAAGTCTGAAGCCAGATTTTATCTTCCATGCATTTTGCCTTGGGAAAGCAATATCTAGTGAGAAAAAGATAAACTTTGTCTTTAAGTTTATATTCTGTAAACAGTTCTACCTCAAGATAGCCCTTGGAAGATTTCGTGAACCTCCAGAATCTCCGAGTATAAGAAGTTCACATATCATCTGAGAGTAACATGGCAATTTCAAAAGATACTAAAATATTATAATATAACTATGGCACCACAAAATATACTTAGTATTGGAGTATAGTTTGTGGGGTTTGTCTATCTAACAGGAAAAAATGGAAAAGAAAGCTGGCCTTTATGGAAGTAACTGTGGATGTTGTGGAAAACTTATGTTGGAAAAACCAAAGCAGATGTAGAAATTAGGCTTACAGAACAAAAACAAAGGAATAAATAAAGCAATAGTATACCATTTTTGGGAAGAACAACATAATATAGAGAGAAAATTTCATCTACCAAGAAGCATGCGAGCAGCAGAGTTAACCACGTGGGAGAAGATACATGTGGTGAAGTTTAGAAACATGCTGATGAATTTTGATGTTTCAATGGATGAGAACCGCAATTTGAAATTGGTCATACTACAAAGAGGAACCCTAGGCTTCTGCAATAGGATATCCAACAACATCTAGGCAGTCAAAAAGCTAACAATGTGCGCAACGAACATGCACAACATGTTTTAAGGTAATAATTTGTTTTATGGTACAAGGGTGTGACTCAATTTCATTAGTTTTAAATTTAATCAAATTTCATATTTGTCAGGGCACATTTTAAGTTTACAATGTGAAGATTTTCCCCCACCCCAAACAATTCTTTAATGAATTTTATTTTTCTTTCATTCTTTCAAAAACAGCTCTAGTAATTTTTATTAAAATATGAGGTTAGAAATGATGAATTTATGTATAGCCTGAATTTTCTGTAAATAGATTTTGAGGTTCCATCTTAATGAATTGTAAATAACTGCAGAACAATGACAGAGACAATCTTACTACAGAAAAGTGTAGATGTGCCTAAAGTATACAATCTTAATATGATAAACTGTTTAGTGACATGAACCATTTCTGAAATGCTTACTGTTTATTTAAAATTTTCCCACATTTTAAATGTTAAATGGTTACTTAATTTTGAAGATTGAGAAGCTAGTAACAGTTATGTGTCATAATTTAAAATAAAGAGAGTTGAAGGTTGTTACACTACATCACTAAAACATGAAAACATGCTGACGATTGGAGCAAACTGTCTCCCGGAACGCATTCAAGTAAGAACATTTTAGTGATGTAGTGTAACAACCTTCAACTCTCTTTATTTTAAATTAAATGGTTATTCTTTTGCATCTCATTAGCTTTTAAAACAGTTCACTGCTGTCCCAGAGTACAAAATGTATATGGCCAAAGTATAAGCTAGCTGAAACTATTTCTGGGGAATACTTAACAGTTTTATCAGTAGCAGATAGAGAAATAATTTTGTAACTAACTAAAAAATGAAATAATGGGTAGAAGCAGTCATATGATCTTACACATATTTTTTTCTTTATTTTATTTCAATTTTATGAAATTAACCAATAAAATACTTTTCCTCTGTGGTGTAGTGGTTACCTACCATATTAGCCTCTAGTTCTTGGCACTGCAGGTGCACCGTTCTAGAGGACAATACATTTTTATAGAGTCCTTATTATGGCTTCCTTCAGAAGATAATTAAAGCTTCTATTTGTGTGTTAAGTTTATATACAAAAGAATCTTATACCCTGAGTGAAACTGTCAAATATTTTCACACACAAAAAGTACCTGTTTCTCCCAAGCACCATCCTGAGGCAGTTAAGCTAATTGGTCAACACTGCTACTCTACTGGCATATAGGACAAGAGGAACATATATTTGAAATAATTTTTATTTGATTGAATACTATAATTAAATTATTTTGGCAGAAGTAAGTGCAGCAGATTAGGAATCTGAAAATAGACACTACTAGAAAGTTGAGTGATTACAGAAAACCTTGTACTATGCAAACCTCATAACCAAAACAATAGTTTAGTGTTCCCTTTTTATATGTACAAGGCAATCCATAAAATTGGAAAGTGGAATCACACCTGAAAAATTCTTTGGAATGGCTGGGACTCAAACCATGGATCTTCAGTTCTCCATGCTGATGCTCTTATCACTTGAGCTACCAGGGCAAATGCCCATATGTGCAATAAACCCTTTTATCTGATTCAAGCGTCCTGGCTTCAAGGAGATTTTAAATACTTGAGATATATCTCAATATTGCAAGTTTTTTTAATTTCTGGGCTTTAGAGTTAGCTTCTATTAGGGTTATATTTGCTAATTGTTCTTTCACATTAGCCATTTGTAGGTAGTAAGTTGAAGAGTTGAATCAGACTTGAACATTTGACTGCCACAGCCAGGATTCAAAGCAAAGATCAACTAGCCATGCCAATGCTCTAACCACTTGAACTACCATGAATTTTGCAAGTCTTATTTAACTTTTAGCTCACTGCTTGCATACGGTTGGTGTGAAGGGTTATCAAATATAAGTTAACCCTAATAGAGGTTAACTATCAAGCCTGGAAATTAAAAGCGCTTACAACATTGCAAGTTGCCTTTGAAGCAAGATATTTGAAGTATTTGAGCTTGAAGTCTTGCAATTCTCTTGTTAAGAAGTGTACCAGTTATCTCAAGCTTCTTCACATCAACATAATCATTGACTTCGTTGAAACTGTACACACACCAAATTTCAAATGCCCAATGCGTTTTAACTGGAAATTTGTCACCCAGTATGTTGTAGGCATAGAAACATGCAATCAAATTAAGTGTTGCATATTTGGAATATTGCAGTGAAATAATCAATGCATATAATCTGCAATAACAGCTTATAACAATATCAGCAGTGATCAATAGTCTTGGCAAAGGTATTAATATAGATTCTTCCAGAACCATGAAAAACAAAAACTTAAATTTCAAGTTTGTAATAATTTTCATAGAGAAATATAACTCATTAAAATTATAAGGATTTATATGAATCACAATGTATATCTGCAATTGCGTAATTCATACTGTAATAATGTTGCTCATGAAACCATACTTGTAAGAGGTTTGATAAAAATACTTTCTCATCATGCTGGGAAAAAATACATTGTGCATTTATTCTGTATGTATTTCCAGCATTAACCATAGTGATGCAATGCATCTTGCCTTTGGACAATCTGTTTTTAAGATTTATCTTCTGTTCCTGGAAGTAACTTCTTACATTGTGTTTTCTTTGATTTATGTGCCAGACAAATGATTTTTCTTTGAAATCGAATTTATCTTCAATACTCAATTATTCCTTTTTGGTAGTTATCTCTCTTGATATAGATATAGTAGTATGTGAAAGCTATTTGTTTGTTGTTTCTTATGCATGAGACATGAGGTACTTTGAGCTTTGGCTGTATATGGTATGTTTAGTAATCAATTTCAAATTTAAGTTAGTGACACCAACATGAGTATGAGCATGAGTTAGCTTCTATGTATAGTAGACACTGAGCACAGGAACTTCAAGAGGTAGGATAATAGTATACTATTATTATACTTCTTAAATATCTTAATCTTCTGTATAAAGAGCAAACAATGTTGAAAATATGTCTAGTGGTGCAGTAAAGTAAACTATATTTGTTTCAAATAGCTAGTTGCTCTTGTCCATTATTTTAAGACTGCATTCTATACCTTTAAATGCTGTTTAAAAACATCATTTGCATAGTAAGAATGTATCCTTTCTCTGTATGTTATATGTTAGTTAAGATAAGCAACCATAATTTGATAAATGGTGAAACTGTTTTGTTTGCTTGAATGTTACAGCTGAAATGCGAAGGCATCTAAAATTAAGTTTTGGCTCTTCATTTGGAAACAATGGTGGCACTTCTTCATATCAGCAGTTAACGTAAGTGCAGCTTATATAGAGACACACTGGTATTAGCTGACCAAGGGTAGCATTTATTTGTCAAGTGGCAGCACAGTCGTGGGCTTGCACCATGAAAACATACTTCCATGCTACACTCAGGTAGGCAATGCCAGCTGATTTCTCATTAAAAAAACACACACACACACACACACACACACACACACACGCACACGCGCACGCACGCACACACACACACACACACACACACACACACCTACCCACACACACACACACACACACACCTACCCACACACACACACACACACACACCTACCCACACACACACACCTCTTTTGGCACTATTTACTAGTGTGGCATACATCACTAACAATGTTTCTCTGCCAATATTTTTTAACAGTATAGTCTGTGTATGTATCCACGTTTCGTCTATATGTAATGTGGTAAACGCTCAGCTATCATTTTGTAATGGTAGTGTTAATGCAAGAAAAAGTTAAAGGCTACCGTTTCATATTATGCTCTGTTACCATTTGGTAGGTACAATAAGATAAGAAATTGAATATTATACTGTTTAAGTGCTGGGCCCATTTTACTCTACATACTTTCAATATTGAAGTATCCCCAGAGGTCATGAATATTTTAACATAGTTATAAATTAGAAAACAAATTTAATGGAATGAAAAAATATCTACATGAAACAAATTAATTTTTGCATTTCTTGCAGCTATATGAAAACACTGACACATTTCTTTCTTTAATTATTCTGTTCGAAATTCACTTAATGCCCCAATTTTAGCACCAAATTAAGCGGAATGTTCTGGAGTTTCAATTGCCTGTCACTAGATGCGCAGATGTTCATGTTTTATTTGTAATTGTTAGTTTTATTGTCGGCAACTTTTTTTTTAGTTTTTTTCCTTTAAATTAACAACTCTTCTTGTAAAGCAATACTGGTTTACGAATTCAGTTACAGCTACTCAAAGGGCATGCCAGAGAGTATTTGGTGTTCAGAATCCTAACCAAAGAAACAGAATACTGGGACTGGTAAACAAACTGGAAACAACTGGACCTCTGGTGAGTGAAAAAGGCAAAACTTGTTCATCTAGGTTTCCCACGGTTGTTGTTCACGTAAGAGCACGACTGGATCAGTAACCCAAACAATCATTAAGACGTTTGTCGCAGGAGACAGGGTACAGCTACTCAATGTGTCAGAGAGCTGTGAAAAGTGCAGGCCTAAAGTCGTATAGGATTACGTTTGTCCATCAGTTACAGGAACCAGATAAGGATAGACGACTGAATTATTGTTGTTGGTTTCAGAAGTTCATTGTGCAAAATCTTGCCATATTGTCCATCACATCGTTCACAGATGAAACATGGTTCCATTTATCTGGCTTTGTGAACTCAAATAACTCACGCTATTGGGTCAGCGAAAATCCACATATTATTCATGAAGCACCTATGTGCACCCTGTTAAAATTGGAGTTTGGTGCGCAATATCCGCACAGAGAATAGTGGGACCAATTTTTATTTTAAAACAATGTGAACACTGCAGAGTACCAATAGATTTTCATGGAGTTTGCTGAGCAACTAGATGATGTAGAGCTGAGTCAAGGATATTTTAAGCAGGATGGCGCTACATACCTTACATCAAATGAATCCATGGCACCAGTTGCAAGTTTCTTTGATGATCGGATAATTTCCAAGATTCTGTGGACACTGAGATCTCCGGATTTGACATTGCCGGACTTCTTTCTATGGGGTTACTTAAAAGACAGGGTGTATGCCACATATCTCCAGACATTGGATGATCTGAAGCACAACATTACACAGGAGATTCCAGCTATTGACAACAGAGTCCTCCAACAAGTGGCCAGTAACATGGAACAGCATGTTGAGTTGTGCCTTATGCAGGAGGGAGGACATTTTCAACATTTGCTATAGAGGTAAATAATCTCCCAAAATTCCTCTGCGTTTCAGGTATAATAAGTTGTCGCTAGCATAACTCGTTTTGAAACAATTAAAGAAATAAATGTGTCAGTTCTTCATAAATCACCCTGTATAATATACTGTGTGAGTCTTCTCATCCTGTGAATTGGTAACTAGGCAACCCTGCATTTTACAGATGATGCGAAATGCGGGTGCTGACACAAAATTCACGAGCCTGTTGATTAGGGCTATGGTGATGCTGCTGTTAGCATGCTCTAGTAGTGCAATGATTAATGTACTGGAAAATCATGGTGAAGATTGGAAGTTCAAATCCCACCTGCAAATAAATAAGTTTTATATTCATTTCTGTTTCATGTTTCGAGAACGTTCTAGCAAATCATGATTTCCTTCCGAATGCACTAGTAAGTGGATTTGCCTATAAATACGAAGTTCCAGCTGTTCGTGCTCACTGTGGAACAATGTTTTCCAATACAGAGTATCTGGATATGCTGTTAGTATATGGGGAAGCGCAGCAAAATGCAACAGAGGCACGTCGTCTATATGAACAGAGTTTTCCGCAGAGAACACTTCCTACAGATCACACGTTTTTGTAAGTTGCGAACTACCTTCTGGAATCAGAAATGGTGCACAAGACACCACATCCATGAAGAGATCATCCTGTCTGTGACCAAGCAACGACGGATCGTGTTACTGACTATGTCATTCACCATCTGCATTGTAATAGGAGGGACATTCACAGGCATTTCAATATTAGCCAATCTTCCACGTGGAGAATACTACATGCAAAGTTTCACCCTTATCATCTTCAACTACACCAGGAGCTACTGCAGTTGGACCATGGATAGAGAGTGGCGTTCGCTAGGTGGATCATACGACAAACTGAACAAGATCCACATTTTTTGGCAACTGTGTTTTTTAGAGATGAAGCAGGGTTCCACAACACAGGCCATATAAATTGCCACAACATGCATTACTGGAGCACTGTAAACACACATTGGATGCAAGAGACGGCCTTACAAGTCCAATGGGGTTTCATTATTTGGGCTGGTATATTCGGTGATCATCTAGGCTATATTTTTATGATGGCCAACTTGCTGGGAATCACCATATCCATTTTCTACAACACCAGCTGCCTACTCTACTGGATGAAGTGCCGTTGCAGAACCAACTAAGTATGTGATATCAACTTGATGGCACGCCAGCTCATTTGGCCCGTTGTGTAATGACTTATCTCGATGCCACCTACCCTGTGTGATGGATTGGAAGCCATGGACCAATAGGGTGGCCAGCACGCTCACCAGATATAACCCCATTAGATTTCTTCTTATGGGGTTATCTTAAAGATATTGTGTACCAGGAGCAGCCAATCACCCCTCAACAGCTCAGGAAACGCATCATTTTAACTTGCCGTGACATTACACTGGCCATATTGTGCTGGGTTAGGCTGGCAATGATGCTCAGGCTGAGATCTTGCTTCTGCCAGCATGGTGGCCAGTTCGAACACCTATTACATCCACATGTGTGATGGTCCGGCATGATGTCATAATCACTGTTAAATGTATTACTTTGGGAACCAGAGAGGTTCACAACGATCACAATATTGGCTTGCAAACGTTATAGTTTATATGTACGTACTGCATTTTGTAAACTCTCAGAACAATTTATTGACTTTCTTTTGTATGAAGGAATAGCTTTAAATAGTAAAATATTAGTTAATGATGCCTTATGTTTGTAAGTTATAATTACAATGTTATATGCATTTATTTATGATGCTCACTAAGCATATTCTAACAAGTAACAATTTGTGTTTTAATGAAATTCACATAATTAAACAAATTAAGTGAAAAGACACTTTGCCAAACTATCAGTTCTCTTTAAATTTACTGAACATAAAAAGTACCTTCAAGTGGCAGTGTTTGAACCTGGGACCTTTACCACTGAAGCCCAACATGCACACTGTTGCGCTACAAGTGGAAGTCACTGCACACGCAGGGGTGCAAAGCAGTCATTTTGGCAGAAATTGATATGATGCGATGCAGTGGACAGTGTTTACGGCATAGCCTGTACAACGCCAGGACTGCAGAACTTCTCAATCTGCAGGCTGAGAAGACTCACCCGGTATATATATAAGTAAATAAACAATAATAACAATACTAAAATTTAACAATATAAACTATATAAAGATATAACCAACACCAACAAAATAGTAAAATACCCGTAAAAAATCATGCAAAGCTCTATCCATAACTACAATTATGATGCATACAATTACTCTATAGATACAACTAACAACACTTGTGCACAAGACAATACAAAAACACAGAAAATGATGGGGCGCCAAAGTAAAAGGGGAAATAAAAAATAATGGGGAAAGTGCCGACATGGACACAAACAGTGGAAAAACACAAAAGAAAAGATTTGGCATGGGACACAAGAGAAAAGCCCAATTTGCAGGACCTTGTGACAGAAAAAAAAACCCAGTCAGGACTGCAAGGAGCTAAAAAGGTACCCATGCCAAAGGGCGATATTGCCAAGCTATTATTATGTAAAGGAAGAGCACTAGGCAAAATGAAATGCAATTGTAAATTAGCCCAAGCTGATTGGTGAAAACATCCTCATAGTCCAAAAGAAGTTGATGTATTTGACTTTGTTGTTCTTCTGATAAATGTAACAAGTTAACTTCGGAATACAAGGATAAACCTGACAGAGGCATTAAAGTAAATGACTGTTCATGAACCTAATGAAAAATTAATCCTTTGATTAGGATTAAATGCAAACCACAGCGTAAAGTTCGAAAAATCCATTAACATTTGTGAATATTGCCTAAATGTTGCTCCCAAAATAGGGAAGATGTAGAACAAGGCAAAATTTAACATCCCAAGAAAAACTTTGGTTTTTAAAATGTAAACATACAATCCCTACAATGTTCACCAAAAAGCCCAAAACAGCTGTAGCCTGAAAATTGTTTTTATCACCAGTAATTAATGCTGCCTTAGGCAGGGAATGAAAAAATTGTAAATCAATTAAATCCAGAGCACTGTCTGAATCCAATAATGCCTGAGTTGGTACATTACTGCAATGCAAAGAAATTACCGGAAACAGAACAATTGGCAAACCGTATATTAGTGGTGGTTGTTGTTCCAAAAGCTGAACCAACTGTAATTGTCATGGAGTATTCGGTATGGTTTTACTTAAATATTGCTGTCTACAAAAACAATGGTCAAATGTATAACCTGGTTTATTACAAAAGGCACAATGTAAAGTAATAACACGAGCTTGCGCCGAACCATTATTTACTGAAGTTATCAGATCTATTGCAGTTTTGTGTTGTCTTAGTTGCATTTGACTATCAGAAACTTAGCCTCGAGTTGTTGATCCCACACTAGTAGTCTGTCAAGATCAGCGAATGACGTCGGCTGATTTGCAAATGTACACCTTAAATGAGTTACATCTTTAAGGCCAGACACAGTAATATCACAGCTTTGAGTTTCTGTATCTTGCACCATAAATATTTTTGCATAGTTGCAAACTTGCAAAATAAATTCCATAAAATCCTCCTGTGAAGTTTCGACTGCATAATGATATTTCGCTAAATAAGAGGATTGTAATCATGGAGGGAAGAAAAATTGCAATACTGAAACATGGAAATCTAAGGCTATCTGTAATAAGTGTTCAATTTTACCTTCTACCACTGTCAAAAGAAGTCAGTAAAGGTCACGAGAATGGTAAACCGTGTCCATTAAACCTTTACAAATATGGATAAACAAGTCCAAGAAATTCAAGCTTATTGTGGTATATTAATACAAGATGTGTATCTTGAAGTAAATTTTGTACTGGATGATCAATCTTTAATGGTTGAAATTAAAATTGTTCTGAAATTGTGATATAGTTTGCGCTACATTATCCTGACACAACGATATAATAGATTCTAATGAAGCCCAACCTGTAGCTAAATCTGAACCTTCTTTAATCAGTGGGGCTAAAGTTGAATAATTTTGTAATAAAACAGCATAATCCCTTTAAGTATCTTGAACGTTTCCATTCCAGAAATCAAGAACGACGAACATTGCAAAAAATCCACCCTGTCTATGTAATGGGAAAAACATGCTCGCAAATATCGCCAAGCTACAGGTAAAAATGGTACATTTTGTTCCGAAAGAATAGTGGTAAATTCTCAAAACTGAAACTTACAGTCTTGTATGAGTGTCACTATTTCACTCTCGGAAAAATTTTAAATATCAGTGTAAGTTGTATAATGTCTTTCAACTGTTTTGTTAACTGTGGTACAGTAAATGATGTGTCCACACACAATCCACGTAATTTTAAATCAAAGATTAATTCATCTTTACGAAGTAATTCCAGGTTGCCATTTAGCATTTTGAAAAGATTTTGAATATGATGTAGGGTAAGTGTTCCTAAGTTCAGCCTCACCCAGTAGTCAACCTTCTTGTACTTTACAGCTCTATAATAAGCAAATTTATAATAATACTTTCCTTGTAACACCTCCCCAGTGGTCAGCCATATATATAGAAAATGTAACAATAAATGCTGCTGTCAGGTGTGCAAATGGAGGATGTTTACAAAATATAATTTAGTGGCAGTTGGAGAAGGAAGCCATTAAGACCAATTGGCAACCATTTTGGTTAACTGTGCTCAACAATCAGCAGTAAGTTCTTCTATACATTTGGGTAGGAAAACTTTTGCTAAGTCCAATAGGCACTTCAGAGAAGCTTATCATATATTAAACCCTATTATTTGAGTTTGATAGGTTCTTTCCTGTTTTATTTGGGGACTGAAAACTGGGCATTACAAGTAGGGATAATCGCAGTGTCCAATCGAGGAGGCTGACTATTCGATTTAAGTATGTTTCAACTTACAGACGTCAGATGGCATTCAACCATGTGGCCATCTTCCATTACATAGTGTTATGCAGATATGTCTGCAATGTTATTTTACCAGTAGTCAGCCACCAACAAATATCCAAGGCTGGAAATTGGATTCACCGTATCCTATACTCAGCCACTGTTAGAGGCAGGAGGCTGACAATAGGATAGAACTTTCTTTTCTTCAGCCTGCTACAATAAACAACTGATAATTACTCATTACAACTTTAGAGGATCAGTCAAACAGTTTGATAAGCTTCTTTATTGTATCCTTTTTAAAGGCCATTGCTTCACATTGTTATCCTTTCTTTACAGTTCCTGTACTGTTTGCTATCATGTGGTCATGAAATACTTTAACAAGTACATGTTCTTAAGATAATGTGCCTTAAATTACTATTATTATTATTATTATTATTATTATTATTATTATTATTATTATTATTATTATTAGTAGTAGTAGTAGTAGTAGTAGTAGTATTATTAGTATTATTATTATTATTATTATTGTTATTATTATTCTCTTATTTGGGCATTAATATTATACCCACAAATAAATATGACAAAAGCACCTGTATCCTTCACTCAACCACAGTAGCGGTTTCATGAGCCTATTATTTTCCATTTAGGTTCTCTGTCACAATGTCAAGAAGATAAATTCACCAGCATCCCTAAGAAGCTGCGACTCAAGCTCTTCGAGCAATCAGAGAAGTTAGTCGAAAATTTGGGGTTCCAAGGGGCTTATTACAAGATAGAATTCATAACAGGGTACCTGAGAGACCAAGAAAAGTGGGCCCAGCTACGATTCTGGCAGAAGAAGAAAAGTTAATGCTTGTATCGTGGTTAATGAACTTAGCAAAATGTGGCTTTGGTCATAAAAAGGGTGATCTTTTGAATACTGTGCAGCAAATTGTTTCCTCAAACAATCGTATAACACTTTTTACAAATAATCGTCCTGGAAATAAATGGTATGCAGCCTTTCTTAGGAGACATCCACAACTAAGTACTGGAACACCAGAGGATTTTACCAAAGGCTATGCTGTGGTAACTAAAGAAGCCATCAGGAAATGGTTCACAGACTTAGCAGATTTAAAAGAAATTAATGCCAAGGAGATTTTAAATGATCCTCGGCGAATACTAAATATTGATGAGACCAGTTTCAGCATGTGCCCTAAAATGGGTAAGATGATTTGCACTGAAATGTTGGAGGAATGTTTACAACATAAAGAAAGGAAATGAAAAGGAAACTATTACAGTTCTCCTGGTGTTAACAGCCAATGGGGATACAGTTATTCCAATGGTTTTCCCATACACTAGACGACCAAAAGATGTAAAAAGCATGCCAGAAGGATGGTTTCTTGGAAGGTCAGAAACTGGATGGATGGGAAGTGATGATTTTTATGAATACATCGTTAATGGGGTAAATAAATGGTTGAAGATAACAAAGTCCCTAAGCCAGTTTCACTTCTTAAAAAGCCACCGAACACATCTCACTTTACATCTGAGATAGGAATGTTCTTCAACTGTTATTTGGTTCACGTAATAAAAATACGTAACTTACTTTATCTGCCCCACAGTTGGGAGCAAACTTGAAGTAGTTGAATTAGCTCCACGCTTGGGAGCCAACTTAAAGTGTGTTGCTGCGTAATACATGTTTTTACGTAAATTTAAAGAAGGTTAGTTGTTCAACTGTTGTTTTATGTAAATTGTAACATTCTTTGGGCGTCGGTTTGAATTTTGATGCTTACGTAATATTATGTTTGAATTTGCCTCGGCTGCGTCAGTCTTACTTTAGAGTCATGTATCTTGGGTTGGCGTGGTATGACAATTATTGTAGACATCACAGAATTAAACTTTTAAATTAACTTCTTTTATTTAATTCTTGCACATATTTATAAACCACTACACTTTTTAAAGAACTGTGAGAAACTTTTATACATTCACTTAACACGTATATCGGTTTTTACTAATCACCCGTAGAGAACACATTTTTCCATCTATACCCTACCAAGTCTCGCCAGCAACTGAGTAACTCTCAACGGTCAAAACCCATAAGCTTCGGTATTGCAAGTCTCTGATTGGCTAATTCTAGTCCAATAGAATATCTGCATTTAACTTAAAACTTTTCTTTGCTGTTGATTGGCTAATTTAAAACTGTTATTGAAACTACGTCATCGTCGATCTAATCATGATCAGTACATTTCAAACTCTAAACACATTATTGCCACAATTACCTCATTATTACTCATTGTTAGCAACCTAAAACTTATTATTCTCACAGTTCTTGCATTATTAAAGTATATAAAGTATTCACATAACATTATTAAAATATGTTTAGAATAAAAATAATCATTTGCAATGACTTACATATAATTTAAATAATTATCACATACATATTGTTTCAAGGCGGGCTGTTATTGAATTTACTTATTATAAATAACAATTGAAATTATTCAGGTATTAAAATACTGCCTCACATCTGAGCAGCACATGTGCTGAAAGTGATATAGTTTTATATTGCCTACCTCCAAGCACAACACACGTTTTGCAGCCCGCAGATGTCAGTGTGTTCAAACCGCTGAAAGGCAATTGGAAAATGACGTGAAAGAGTGGCAAAACAAGCCAGAGAATGTCAACACTTTCTTGTCCAGGTGGACATTTTGTCCCATTCTTCAGAAAATTCTACGGTATGACACTCTTCCAGCTTCAGTTAAGAATGCTTTCAGGAAATGTGGGTTATACCCTTAAGATCTGGATGCGGTTGATTACACTAAATGTGTTCAAAATACTATTGAAACTCTAAATCAGAGACACCGCAGTATAAAAACTTGATTTCAAAGACTGTGAAACTGCCTGCAGAATTATTCAGGAAGTAAGGTATATGTTGGAAGAAAGGAATCAAGACCCTAATGAAATTTTGCAGGCAATTTATGGAGGAATGAAGAAATTTGATCAAGCAGCTGAGGCCATAAAAATTTTAGACAGCTATATACAGGAAGGTTTGTATGAATACATGGCACAACTTTGGTCATTAGAGAGCCCATTCTCACTCCAGAGGCTGCAACTTAGTTTTTTTATTTATTTATTTACGGATGCTCTTTAACTGCTGTGGTTCTTAGCGTTCCATTCTATATTGGGTGTGAAAGAAGGGTAATTTTGCTCAGAGGCCTCTTCATTAGGCTTGAGGTTTTTTTACGTGCCATAAATCTTCGACACAGGATCACCAGCTTTACTTCCCTTCCAAGGAAGCCATGCTAAGGATTTTTACGCCCGAAAAAAATCCATTGCCCTCCGCTGGGTTTGAACCCATGACCTCAGAGGCTGCAACTGATTGGCCTCTTGCAGATACAACTGAAAATATGTCTCATTTTTAATGATTGAGTCTACTGCTACTACCATTGGCACCGCCACTTTTTCTACTGTGATGCAGTAATTTGTATCACAAATTACTTAAATGTAAATAATGATTGTAATATGAATATGCATTTTTATGTGATATTGATTTCAGATGTTTATTAATTGTAATTATTATTGATAAGTAAGTTTATACGGCCTTACTGAAACTGTCAATAATAGCGCAATAATGCAGCGAGGGGGGTGAGCTGTTTATCATTATTGGGAACGAGGAAGTTACGTAATGTTGGCGCGTTTTCGGTAGAAACTTCTGGAATATTTTCTCCCTAAAAGCAATATGTATTCGTGGTTTTCATTGGATATTAAAATAGACGCTAATGTTGGCGCGTTTTCTTAGCCAATTGCAGTTCAGTTATAATCTTTAGGCATATCTTGATGCAGGCGTATAAATAGGCTAGGTTAGAGGTAACGTCAGTCAGTCCTTCAGTTCACCGAAAGCATTCATACATTACACGTCGTATTCAGGCAGTTCATCAAAATTCTTAGTGCAATACACGTCGTCTTAAGTTCGTCAGTTCGTCAAAATATTTGTATGAGATACGTCGGCTATAGATTCACAAGTTACGAAAATCTAAAGTATTATAAAGTTAATTATACACAAAGTTGAAATACGTGAATTAAAAGTGATAAGTATGAAGTTATTATAACAGTTTCAGTTTGGCGAGTATCTAGATCAATATGTAAAAGTGATAGTGAACGTGTTCGACAATAAAAATTATAAAACAAATTTCTTCATCAGTGTAATTTTTGGATAAAAGATTCCTTTCCGCTTCACAACCTGTATAGAGACACATGTTCGACCCAAGATAAGATAATAGCTAGCCGGAGGACATTTGAAATGAAATCAAACAAAAAAAAGCTAACACTGATGCAAATTGCTAACACAAGATGGAGCTACGAACCTAACAAAGAATGACGTCGCAAGATGGCTTCAACACTGATGTAAACAAACATTATAAGCAATACCGTCGCAAATTGGCTTCCCATACGTGGGGCAGTTAAAATTATGTAACCAAACAAAACAAAAGCAGCACAATATAAGATCTTCAAGTTCTAATAATTTACGTAAAAACATATTACGTAAACGTAATACCGTCGCAAATTGGCTACCACAACGTGGGGCTACAATAATGTTAAATAAATACAACATTAATACCGTCGCAAATTGGCTACCACAACGTGGGGCTACAATAATGTTAAATAAAGACACTCGCAACTGCTAGTGACTCTGGTATTACTACTACAACTACTGCTGCTTTTATTGCTGCCATACTGAATCTATATCATATACTCAGAATCCAATAGTATCCAAGCAAATTGAAACATCACTTTCCAAACCTAATAATTCTGAACCAGTTTCCTTAGATTCCAACTTCTCAAATAGCCAGACTGCTCCAGTGAATATTACTCCTACCAATACAGTGAAAAGAAGATTGCTATTTGATGGTTACTTATTCTATCCTGAGCCACTGCCAAGGTGTAAAAAAGACAAAGAAACAAAATAAAATTAGATCACCACCTAAAGCAGCATTATCGACTGCATGGAGAGAATGGTTTGTAAGCAAACACCAAGGAAAGAAGAAGAAGAAGAAGAAGAAGAAGAAGAAGAAGAAGAAGAAGAAGAAGAAGAAGAAGAAGCAGCCATACTTAGAAGGAAGGAAGAAGGTTAAAGGCTCTATAATGAGAAGAAAGGAAGTAAACCAAGATCACAAGAAAAAGAGATGTCCTATACCATCCTCATCATACTCATCCACACTGCCAGATACAGATGATAGTTCTCGAGATTGTAGCACAGTTAAGTGTAAAGAATGTGGAGATGATTTAGTTAGTGATGTAGTAGACGATAACCTAAAAAATATAGAATGTGACAACTGTCCAAATTGGTTTCATTTACAATGTACAGAATTTAGGGGGTTAACATATGAAAATGTTGCAAACAAAAAATTTAAATATAGATTTTGTAATGTAGATTATGTTGATTCAGAACTTATGCCTTAATATATCCTTGATGGAGGCATTTTTATCTATTTGAAGATTTTGTTTTCTAAAGTTTTGTTGTAGTTCCCACTCAGCTAGTTTTGTGATCTAATAATTTAATAATATCTATACAAATATCTTTTCTTTGTGTCCTAATACAAAAACTTAGCAATTCAGTGCCTGAGCACTGGAAAATGTGTCACCTTCTTATAAATTGATTACTATTGTAACATTATACGAAACTAAGGTTTAACATGAGAAATGTTCATAAAAGCACAATAAATGAGCTGCACTGCAATAAAAGATATAAATATTTGAGTAAAAAATAAATATTTTTCTCCGAAACTCAGTTTGAAGTTTATCTTAGATGGCTGACCACTGGCATATTTACCCTACGCAAACTCAAACAGGTAATACTGCATGTAGTGAAATGAGCATACAACCCGATGAGTGCAAGAGACACAAAGCATAACACAATTTAGACTAGCTGTAAGTGGAACAAAAAATGTAGAGAAATAAGTTCCGAAGCTAACAAATTACCAAAGCCATAAATACCTATATGAGAAGTATTAGATGCTTCCGTATGTATATAGACATACTTGTTAAAGAGAATATTTCATGCTAACCATTTCGTAATATGGTAGAAAAGAAGAAAGGATTCCACACCTATCTGCTACCTTTTTGTAATAGGTAGAAGGGAATTTAACCAGGAATGGGGGGGAATGATAATAATAACAACAATAATAACAATAAATTATTGCCCATAGACTCAGTTACAAGTATCAAGCATTTCAAGTACAAAGATAAAAGGTTGAATTACAGAATATACATGATTGTTACAGTAAGTTAAAGAAAATCATGACATTATATACAGACTCTTTCCAGCATTGTCAAGTACAAAGAAGAATATCATTAATATTATATGCAGGATTGTTTAAGAGTTTTTTTGTTTTTTTTTACACTTTGTTTGAATTTAATGCTGTTGCTTTCACTTTTTACTGCAATCGGTAGTCATATATAAACCAATTATAAAAGAATCATTGTTTATAGATTTTAAGTTATAACTATTTTGGTGCCAGTCCAATTTACGCCATGTGTAATGACCATGTATTTCACTATTTGTTTAGGTTTGTGCAGTTCAGTCAGACAGATTACTCTATATATGTACAAAGACACTTCAGTAAACAGTTTTTCCCTTTTGAAGACTTCCTTACAGGATTCACGTTTTCCCATTTGAACATTGTTCTGATTCATTTCTTTTGAAGTAAATATCTACACGAAACAAATCAATTTTACATTTCTTGCAGCTATATGAAAACACTGTATTCTCTTAAACAAATTAATTAACTTTACCAAGAACTTGGCTTTACTACATCAAGAATAACGTATAAGTCTTTGTTATCTCTTGTACTTTGAAACTTGTACAAATACACTTTATAAATACGTTTTATTGTTTTATTGTCCATAGACTTATACAAGTTTCAGACATTGTCAAGGAATCTACATTTACAATTTTCACCTATTGTATAGTACATGTTTGCTCTAGTCTGGTACTTTAAGAAATTCAACACATGTACTAGATAGTTAAATTTAGAAGAATTACTTATGCCAAAATATTCTGTTACAAAATTTTGAATAGTCTAAAATGGTGCGTGCGAAGCCACTTCCTAAACCCAAATTTAGTGTTTCTTCCTTAACGCCTGGCGAAAGGTGAATTCTTTTATTGTGCCTTAGAGTCGCCTGGGGTAGATCTGAGAGACAGCAATCACATGCATTGACATCATTTGCCAGGTACAGTGCCACCATTCTCTCCTCAGCCTGCCCTCTGTTAGTTACTTATGATAAGTGCTGGCAAATAATGCAAGTAAAGTGAAGTAGGTGGTATCTTCACTTGGGCAAGGCAAAAGGTGATGTGAAGCTTTGGCCGGTAATGCAGGTGCTGCTGCCAGATGCTAAGTCTTGGTGCATGCTGGAAGGATATTCCTATGATTAGGGGAGCCATAACTGGCTCATATATAAACAACATATATTTTATGTACTGGTTGGAAATGGAAGCAAAAAAATAACAATATCCATCATCATACCAGACATAATACCAATTATTTTAAAAGAGACTTTAATGATAAAAAAAAACATTAAATGTTCAAGGTATAATTTTGCATGGTAAATTTCCAGATGAGGTGACGCTGTGGCCAAGTGGTTAGACCGCTTGCCTCTCACCAAGGTGACCTTCAATCCCAGAGACCCAATGTAGAATTTGTAGTGGACAAAGCAGCATTTGTGAATGTTGACTCCGGTTTCGCCTGCCATTCGTTCCACCAAATGCTCCATCATCATTCCTTTAATCCATTTCACCGTCATTTCATGTCATTGACTTCCTCGCTCTCATATCAGTCATTGGGCTGATCACCCATCCTGCGTATTCTATGTGATCCAAAGTGTGTACTCGTTGACAGGCCTCTGACCCTAAGCACCCTTGTAAGTCCTGGGTGGTGTAAGTCCTACATACGAGGAGGGTAAACAGAGGAAGAAGAAGAAGAAGAAATTGCCAGATGATATTAAGCAACTAACTGGATCCAAACTTAAAATAAAATTAAAAATGTTCCTTAACAATAGATGTTTATATAATTTACATGGCTTATAAAAATTTTACAGATGTTATTTTTTGTATGTTTTAATTGTTTTTAGTTCACTCTATTTCTTTTACTTCTTAACTGTAATGTTAGCATTGTCTGAAAAACAATATTGTAAAAATGTTCTTCTTAAAGTTGTAATTTGAAATAAACAACTGCAATTTTGAATTTTGACAATGCCAGAAATTTGTAAAGAAGTATATCATTGTCATATTTGTTGTTGTTGTTGTTATTATTATTATTATTGTTGTTGTTATTGGTTTGTTTCTTGCCCTTTTAGCTCCAATCCCAGTTTATTCCATCATGATTATGCAATTATCTGTTCTCTGTACATTTTGCAAAACAAAATCCTAGTATCTTTTAGCAACTTCCTCAGAGTTTCCCTTCACCCTATAGTTTATTTCTGTTTGCAGAAGTTTAGAGCTTATGCAATGTAGATATTTCTTTTTGATACTCATAGTACTGTAGAAACTTTCTACTTCTTAAATTCTGGTCAAATTCATCGATGATTTCTTATTTTTAGGTACATTATTTAATCTTTCAGATTATTTTACTCTGCCATTCAGCTTCTTTGCTTTCTTTCTGAATTTTTAATATTTTCATGTGTCTCAAACCAAACATTTTTGCTGCAAGTTCTGTTGATTAATCAGCCTTAATGCTCTACCATGAAGAATAGTGCGCTTTGAACACATGTTGAATTGCACCCATTTAGATGCAATATCAGTATACTTCCTTCTCCTTCCGTTTCTGTTAACCTGTGTTTCCACTTGCCACCAAAATAAGGCAGATAAATGCTATCCTTGGCTAGCTAATATATAAGCTTAAAAAATTATTTTTCTTTCTTCTGTTTAAGTACCTGTCTTTATACCTGTATACAATGTATAAACAATTATTATATTATTCTTCAAAGTAAAGCAATAATGATACTATTGATATAAAAGAAAATAAATAATAGCTGTTCAACTCTTGATTCTTTTGCATATAACTATGACAAACTACAAGCAAATACCATTGAATACAATACAGGAAACTCGGCTGAAAAAGCGTGGACATGGAACACTAGCACTCTTAGTGCAGCAGACTGGAGGATTTGTATCAGCTGCATGGGGAATATGGAGAATTAGGTGTTAAGGTTTGCTTTAATGAGTTTTAAGCAATGACAGCCTTCAAGGACGGGAAAGTGTATGTGGTGTTTTATTGCCAGAACTATAATTGGCAAAAGAATGCAGTTTCTTTCAATTCCCTCAAAATAAAGACAGTTAAGTACTACTTTAAAGCTTAGGACCAGTACCCTCCACAAGGTTACGTTTTGTTAAATTTACAAATGTAAAGGATAATATGAAAATAAATCAAAGAAATGAAAAATTATTCACATATACGCTTATTAATTAAAAAATTCACATTTTTCAGGATGGGGTAAAAATAATTATGCTCTCACAGAATGTTATTTCTCAGTTCACAACATATATACAATAATTCAAGTGAAACTATGTATTAACCATTCATGAGGTTTTATGTTAATTATTTTGTTCTGTTAAAACAATTTATATTTTTTTTCCTGACAGAGAATTTGTCTTTATTCTATCATATAGTGTGCCATAGACATTGGAGAATCAAAATTTTTTATTTTGGGTTCTCAGAAACTTATTTCATTGGTTGCTGGAGCTAAAGCTATGTATACATCAAAACTGATTCTGAACAATAATAGTAAAAGATTACTATTTGAAATAGTTGCCAACATTCATACATAAAAAATCTGATGTGTTACACTCACATGACTTTCTCTACTCTTGTACAATCTATTTTTACAAACGCCTATTCTCCATATGCTTCATGTTAATCGAGATATCAATCTTATTGGTAATTTTCTTGTAGATGCAAGGGGAATATGGTAGCTTTTAAGCGATAGTCAAATATTTTAACGCTGGTTGCTATGTGGCGCATTCCATTCTCTTTGCATGTCCAGGATATAAAAAAATGAATAACGAATTTGAGAAAAAGTATAAGTATTGGAAAATTTAAGGAAATAACAAGCAATATCTCGAAAACGGTTCACTCAACAAAAGAAATGTATATGACATAAGTTGTGTATTTTAATGCGGTCTACATTTTTTGTGTAGTAAAATTCTGTCTATCTCTTATGGTTTACCAGTTATGCAAAAGTCGTTCACAATGAAGAATACTTTTGGAGACATTCCCAGAAAATTCGAGATATACATTTCATTTCTCATGACATTATCTTAAACATATGATATTTTAATCAAAATCGTTAGAGCCATTTTTGAGAAAATTAAAATTTTCGAAAAATGTTCCATGTAAAGGGTAGTCTGGGGTGGGGGGATTTTCTTGAAAACCTTTGTGTCGCATCTCTGGAAGATACTGAACCTAAATACCAAGTTTGGTGTTGATCTGACTGTTCGTTTTTAAGTTATGCTGTTCACAGACACACACACGGACATGTTTCCAAAAATGCTTTTTTTGGATTCAGGAGGTCTCAAAACATGTATTTCCAGTGAAATCTCGGTATCGAATTTTTGGGTGGAATGCAATACTTCCCTACTTACCATACGTAGTAGAGAAAGTAAAAACAAATGAGTGGTGCACCACAAACTCAATTACATCTTTAAGGTAATTTGCAATACTCTTTCCAATTAAAACCAATGAAGTACAATATAGAAAATTGTAGCTGTTTGTTCTAAAACATATTTGTATATAATTATAGTCAAATTATGCCTATGCTTGCAATGTTGGTCGTAGCTTATAGAGAATTGCAAACTCCAATTACAGATGTTTTTGTCTGTGCCTTCTGTCACATAATATAGAATGAAGGCTAACAGCATTTCATTTGGAAACTTTTGCAGACTGCTGAGGAGTGGAGTAAAGCAAAAGCTGAAAGTCTTGTGTTTTAAGCATGATTTGAATGGTGCACAGGATCGATTTCAGCTTTTCTAAACTTTGATAGATTCTCTGGGTCAAAATCAGCTTTTCTACAAAATACGCTTTGGCAGCTCGTGATATTTGTATTTTCAGCACAAAGAAATTGTGATAATTCGATTTTATTTGGCAGCACCGCAAAAGCTATGAATGATCAACTATTGATTTTCAAGTATATCTTATAATAACTGGAGTTGATACTCCTCCACTAATGTCAGCCTCAAATTTATTCACCATTTGATTTCAATACAGAAGTATTGGCTTCATCAAGAATACAATTATTAGTACAAAAAGAACAGGTCTAATTAGATGTAATACACAAGTACAGAAATCCTTATTTATTACATGAGTAGGTACCTAAACTAAATTTTGGAATTGTAAACATAGTATATTTCATAAGAAAGCTTATGAACTAATTCATTTCTAGATATTCTTCCACTGAATAAAAACAACCCTGTATTAAGGCTGGTTCACAACCAACAATAACAGTAACCAGAACGAGAAAGTTGAAGTACATGTATTCAAATGGGAATGTTCACAACCGACGGGAAGCCTTCCGGGGCCCTGGTAACGGGAAAGAAGAGCTGCCAACCTATAACTTTCTCATTCTCATACCCGGGCACGGCATATTAGATCCCTATTGTGCATATTAGACTCTTCTCTCTAGAGGTTGTTTTAGGCGGCCGTGACATGAAACAACCACTAGTGCTCTCTATAGTCTCAAGCTGGAAACATGAAAGTGTAAGGAATTAGTAGTAAATGTGCTTCCCAACCTCATCCGGACACCTGCAAACCTAATCAGCGTTGGTTCCTCTGGTGAAGGGATCATTTGTAGTTTGTTTATATGCAACTCAAAACTGGCTATTGCCTAAAAAAACAATGGCAAAAGCTACAAAGAACAGTTAAAACCGGTGGAAATGAAAAAAGAACAATATAAAATTTTAATGTATGCCATTAAATAAAGGAATGAAAGCTTGGCATAAGCAGAGGGATCGGAAATGTAATGGATATACATTTAGATAATGTTTACTCTATCGAATTTTGATGTTGGCTTGGCTAAATTGGAAGTAGGTGAAAAAATGTCATTGGTCAGTTAAAAACAAATGAAATGCCAATGCGCAAAATCCACTTTCACTTTGTGATCGATATGCATTCCCGTTCTCGTTACCAGGCTGTTGTGAACCAATATCTTGCATGGTGCATTGCTTCCCGTTCTCGTTTCCGTTCTGGTTACCATTCTCGGGCGGTTTTGAACCAGCCTTTAGGAATTTTTTCAAATCTTTTTTGAAGACTGTTAGGTTTTAACTTTTTTTAAATATGTGGGGAGTTTATTAAACAATTGAATGCCATTATAATATAAACTTTTTTCATATAGGGTTCTTTTATGACCTGTAATGTGCAGTTTAGATTTATTTCTTGTATTATAGTCTTGAATATCAGCATTTGTGTTAAAACTATTTTGCTGCTTATACATTGTTATCAGAGTTTCAAAAATGTGAAGCAAAGGAACAGTCAAGGTATTTAACAGTATGAAGTAAGGTTTGCAGCTTATGTTGCTGCAAAGGTTTAACATTATTCTGATTGTCCTTTTTTGTATTATAAAGATTTTATTTTTATAACTAGACTTTCCCCAGAATATTATATCATATGATAAATGACTATGGAAATATGCAAAGTAGGCCATTTAAGTACATCAAGTACATTTAACTGAAGTTTTAAGGCTATATAATGCAAAACATGTTTGGGATAATTTTTTAGATAGTACATTAATATGGATTCTCCAGTCAAGGTTACTATCAACCCAGATTCCAAGAAATTTAATTTTATTAGGCATTGTTATTAATTCATTTTCTAAATAAACTTTGGCAAAATTTAAGTTTTTGTTAACTTTATTATAGAATCCTAAGGCAACACTTTTATTTTTATTAATGATAAGTGTGTTGTTACTAAACCAATTTACTACATGATCTGTTGCCTTATAGATGTTAACTTTAAGTCCCTGTTTATCTTTACCAGAAATTAAAAGGCTTGTGTCATCTGTAAAAAGAGTAAATTTGGCATTAAGGAAGTCATTGTTTATCGCCAGGTCATTAATATACAGTAAAAATAGTAAGGGACCCAGTATCAGGCCCTGAGGTGCTACATATTTAACATTTTTCAAACCAGAACGTGAAGCTTTAATTTCTTTTGAATTTATTTCAGATTCGATTTCAGTTAGGTGTTTTCTATTGCTAAGATATGATTCAAAGCACTTTAATGGAATTCCCCTTATACCATAATTGCACAATTTGTAAATTAATATATCATGGCCAACCATGGTTTCCTGCATCTAGAATTTTGTACACTTCTTCAATAATGTTCTGTATTGCAGAATTTGTAGATTTCCCTTGCTGAAACCCATATTGGGCTTTTGATATAACATTATATTTACTTAAAAATGATATTACCTTATTGTACACTACCCTTTCAATTACTTTGGAAAAAACTGAAGAAATAGAAATAGGCCTATAGTTTTCTAGCTCGGATTTTGAACCCTTTTTGTGTAGCGGTTTAATTTAAGAGACCTAACTCCGAGGGGAAGCACCCTTATTTTAGAGATAAGTTGATTATGTGACACAAAGGTTTTACCAGATGTAAGGAACATGTTTTGATTAACAAATTTGAAAACTTGTTAAGACCTGGAGACTTTTTGGGTTTCATGCTTTTAATTATAGTGAGCAATTCATCTTCAGTTGTTGGTAAAAAAATATAGATTCACGAATAACATTTCTTGGATCACCTGACAGAAGATTATTAGTAAAATTTCCCTTTTTTCTAATATTACTGGCAATAGTTGAAAAATATTGATTGAACTCGTGAGCTACTAATTGAGAATGTGACACCAATCTACCATTTATTTTTATGCTAAAGTTCCTATCTTTCCTTTTATGATCCTTAGATACATGCTTAATAATGTTCCATGTAATTTTAGATTTATTTATAGAGTTAATCACTAAATGAAGACTAATATAAGCAATTATATTGTATGACCTGTAAATGTTAACTCTTGAAATATAAAGGTTTGCATCCTTGTTTGTGACCTGCATTTAAAAGAAAATGAATAAATTGGCATATTTATTCTGCTTTTAATAGAAATCACAACATGTGTCATAGCATCATTTCCACTTAGTTAAATCAGCTGATGTGTGTAGTCCAGCCTGCTATGCTAGATGGTTATACCATCGCATGTTGCCAGCCATTCCCATGTTAAATCGTCCGAGTTTCCTGTATTGGTACTGAATGGTATTTGCTGCAGGTTTATTTTAAGGTTTTGTTTGCCAAAATGGTATGCATACATCTTTACAGGTACTTAGCAACGAATTGGTGTACACCCATGGACAAAAAAAATGAGTCATGTTTTGAATGCCAAATGTTTATAAGTCCTACATGGCACAACACCTTGTTTACACAATACAGTTGTATAGCCACTACAGCAAGTTGTTGTCCAGTATTACTAAACATGCTACCTTCCATGTGTCTTCTCTGTAGCACTGTGGCGAAGCATAGGATGCTTCTGTGGTTAAGACTGCAGGTTCACTTCTTTTGCTTCTAGCAAAATGTTAATCAACACGTAGAGGCTGCTTATTTTCTATATACTGCATTTCACATACAGCATTCATTTAGATTAATGATAGAATAGTTATTATAATGCTTCTTTAAGGGCTTATTCTACCTAACTGCAATATGCTACACATGAAACCATGGATTTGCAGAAGGGGGAGCAAACGAATCAGGCCTGAACAGGTTCTCTTTCAGTGACAATGGCAGAACGCACACACAAAGACAAGCATAAGTAAGTCTCTCTTTGCACTAGTCCATGTAGCAGGCCTTTCTTCTTGTGAAGCTGCAGCTCGTATTGGGCTCCCTGCAACTACAGCACAGAGGTGAGTGTGATTATCCAGGTAAGGGATTGGACGCCGTCAACCTGGTTCAGGAAGAAGACATGTGTCCACTCCTGGAATGGATGCAGCTTTAATTGCAGTAGCAGAGAGGAATCCTTTCCGAACTGCTTCTGAAAGGAAGGCAAATTCATAATTCCCTGGATTACTCAAACAGCTCTGCGGCATATAAGCGATACAGGACTTCTTGCATTAAGGGCAGTTAAAAAGTAACATCTGACAGATGATCACAGATTGTTTTGCCTTGCGTTTGCAGAGGAAAATGCCAACTGCAATTGAAATAGCAAATATTCTCAGACGAGGTGACATTTTCTTCCACACATAAGGGAAAGGCGATTGTCTATGGTCCAAAGGGGTTCCAATATGATGCAAAATATGTGACTTCACAATTTCATCATATATGTATCTTGTTGGGGTTGGATATCAAGGGACGTTCTAGGTGTGTTGTGGCAGCTTAACAATACACTGAACAGTGCACAATTCACTGTAATACTTGAGAATATTTTGGTTCTCTCTTGAGGATAAGATATACTGATGGAATTGTTGAATTCGTACTGTATAATCATCCTGTCCACACAAGTTGAAAGATTTCAAATTGATTCTCAGAGAAGTAGGATATCAGAGTGATAGACGGCCTCCCTGTTCAACAGATTTCACTGTATTAAAAATGTATGGGCTGAGGTGAAAAAAGAGCTGAGCCCAAATTTCCCTGCAGATGCTCGAAGGACTCAAGATGGTTTCTGGGCACAAATTCAAGAAACCTAAGATGTTATAGCTTCTCGTACGTGTTACTGCAGGGATTTAATTTCATCTCTGCCCAAGATTGGGGCAATTATACATGCTGGAGGTTCATACTCCCAATATTAATTGTTTATTTTTTGTGTGTTTTAGTTTTAGAAGATAATAGTTTATTTGCATTTATCTCATCAGTTATTTAAAATGAGTGTTTTAATATAATTATGTTTTTGTGTTCACAGATATGCCTAAAACTTCAAATGCTAAAGTTATATTAATGCAATATTATGTTCTACACATCCAATTAATAAAATCAACATAAAAAACAACTAACACGAGATTTCAATCGAGGATCTTATGAGCACAACTGTGCCTTCTTAACCTCTTGGCCAACGTATCGTTCCATGTTGTGTTTTCAGTAGTTTATAAGCTGACCATTGCCTCACAGGCACAGACCCTTCCACAGTTCATGTACGGTGTAAGCACAGTTGTTACAAAGGTACACCAATCCCTCCGATCCATACATGGAATCTGGGGATGACCTTTTTTTGTCCACGGGTGTTCATTCTAAAGGAGGCATAGGAAAAGGTGTTCTTTGAAAACATATTAGAGCTGATCTCTTTCTGATTTTATTCATAAATACCAAACAACTATTAAATGTAACTTTCAAACTAAGATACAAAAAAATAGCATTTGAAGACTTTCAGATAAAACATTTAGGCCTTAAGTATGATCCTAGAAAATAGAGGTTTGAGGTATAATGTATGGAAGAATACAAGTTAAAGTGTTTTCATGTGTGTGTTATGTACGTATACTTAACTACAACTGCCCTACTTAACTGGGATTATATTTATGATTAATTTAGCAGCAAGGTCTCTTTCATTATTTCCTTTTGCATTGATTATGATTGGCACAGAGATAGACACATCTTCATTTGAACTGAAATATTACATTATCAGCTTTTTCCTCTTCTGCTTCTACCACCTCCATGGTCAGGGCCTTTGTTTGATCTTTAAACCTAAACATTTTATTCATGTACTTAAACTTCCTTTTGGTATTTGGTTTTCACTAATATTTTACCAACTGCACAACCAGTCTGAGATTTGTAGCATATAAAAGAATAAGTCATATTCATAAATGATGCATTTTAATACTATGAACTAAGCTGCCATTGTAACCTTATGTGTAGTTAACTGCTGCAGTATGCTTATTGTGGGAGAAAACAGGACCTAAGGCTGGTTCACAACAGCCCGGTAACGAGAACGAGAATGTTTATTGATCACAAAGTGGAAAGTCGATTTTGCGCAGTGGGATTTCAGTTGTTATTAACTGACCAATGATATTTTTTTCATCTGCTTCCAATTCAGCCAACATAATGTGGGTTAGCTAACGTCAAAATTCGATAGAGTGAACATTATGTAAATGAATACTTATTACATTTTTGTCTAGTCGTACCAAGCTTCTACTCCTTTATTCAATGGCATACATTAAAGTTGTTTATTTTTCTTTCTTCATCTCTGCTGGGTTTTGCTTCCTTTGTAGCTTTTGCCATTGTTTCTGTGGCAATAGCCAGTTTTGAGTTGCATATAAACAAACTACAGATGACTCTTTTACTAGAACCAACGTTTAATGCATCTGGGGTGTCAGGATTTGAGGTTATGAAACACATGTGCTACTATTCTTACAGTTTCATGTTTTGACTTTGCAACTATGGAGAGCACTACCATTTCATGTCACGGCCGCCTAGAATAACCTCTACAGTGAAGAAAAGGTAGAATCAGACGACTGAAAAATTCAATGTCAGCCGGGATTTGAACCAGAATCTCCCTGTCGTGCCGGTATGTTGCATAGGTAACTCAATGGTTAGAGCAACTGGACGGAGACCTGGAAATCCGTGCTTCAAATCCTGGCTATGGTATTGAATTTTTCAGTCGTCTGATTCTACCTTTCCAACACACTGTTTCTGTGGAAGAACAATTGATTCTACAGTGAAGACTAATATGCACACTTTAGATCTAATATGCTGTGGCTGGGAACGAGAACATTAAAACTTGGGCAAGTCTTCTTTCATGTTACCGGGTCCCAGGAAGGCTTCCCATTGATTGTGAATGCTCCCATTTGAATACATGCATTTCAACTTTGTTATTCTTGTTCTGGTTACCGTTTTCATTGGTTGTGAACCAGCCTTTATTCAGCATCATGGCTAAATGACTAGAGTATATGATAATAGCATACCCATTAATTACAGCTTTTTTTTAAATTTGTAGTTATTTATTATTACATACTTGTTTATTTTTTTAAATTTTATTCTTTTGTTTATATATATATATATATATATATATATATATATATATATATATATATATATATATATAAACACACATGCTCATTCTCACTTTGCAGAAAATAGAAACTTGCATTCTTCCAAATTTTCAAGTGTTGTGTTGCATTTTAAGCTTTTAAATTGTATTTTATTTCTAAAGCTTGAAGCTCCTATTAGTTTTTGAATGACCCACACACAACTTAATTGAATAGGAATTAAAGAATGTAAGCAAAATAGTTCATAATTGAAAAATTTGATTTAAATGTACAGGGTGAACTAGACCACCTGTAACACCCATTTATTTAAGAAAATACAGCATAGCTAAAGCATATGTGAACTTGATTTTATCAATCGACCACAAGCGGAAGTGGGGTCTGTGGCGTGTCACTTTAAAATTTCAAATGCAAGTTGTGGTCAAACATGGTACCATTAGATAGAGCATTTCAAAACGAACAAATGTTTTAGGAAACAATCTTATTAATTCATACCCTTTCAAGGAGAAAAGCATATGTCTAAGCTGCAGTTGTCCAGTTGCTTGTACACGTGATGAGCATGAGGGTATATCTCAGTATACATACTTACATACTCTCGGCAGCCACAAAATTTATACAGCAATCTTCCAATACCATCATATCACAATCTTTTTCATTTATGAAAACCATCACTATTTGTATTAGAACTAAGGTATTTGTAATCATTGTTAAATTTTATGTTTATTCCATTAACTGCAAAAATAAAGAAAACAAAATACTTGATAGTCATTGTATTGTACAAGGCCATATGAGCTTTCAGTGCCAATGTTAATTTTCTTTTGTAATATTTTTCAATATGAATGGTATTGCTATTTGTATATCTGGGGTTGGGGTGTGCTGTCGTTTTGCATGCTTTAATCCTTTAAAGAGTATGAATTAATAAAAATGTCTTCTATGAAAGTTATTTATTTTGATAAGCTCTATCTAATGGTATAGTAATGGACATCGGTTTTTTAATTCTGCGAGTTTACAAGGAAAAGAAGAATTTTGACGATTGCGTTGTGGGATTCAGTTTTTGTGTGTGGTGATGTGAGATGTGTTTTTGTACACAGAATAATGTTTGTGTAATTTTTAAAGGTGAAAATAAAATATTCCTTTCGGATAAACATTATAATTGATGTCACATGTGATGTTAAAGACTAACATGAATTAAACGAGCAATAGCTTCGAGGAAAGTAAGATTGAACCATTTAAAAGTGATCGATCTGAAACATGAGCTGGAAGAGCGCGATCAAGCATCTTCTGGAGCTAAAGTTGTATTACGGTCACGGCTTCGGGCGACACTCGAATCAGAAGGTAAGGATCTAGAAACACTAATTTTTTTAAATTGATGGATATACTAGTAGCCTTGCACAAATTTTAGAGGAGAAATTTCTAAAAGAAAGTTCTAAAAGCCAAGCGGAAAAGTTTAGATTATTGGAGAGAAGCCAAGCAGAACATTTTAAGTTACTGGAGGGAAGGATCGCGGAATGTTCCCAGAGTCAAGCTGAAAATTATAGATTGTTAGAGACCAAGATTCTTGAAGTTGATAAGGAACTCAAATGAATGGAAACATGTACAACTTAAAATAACAGCCATTGAAGACCGAATTAAATCACAGGAGGAGTCCATACAGGAATTCCTCTGAATTCAGATTGGAATCCGAGAATGTTTCAACAGCAATGTGTGCGAAACCGCCTCTGTATGATGGAAAAAACACATATCGAAAGCAATTTGTAGCCGCAGGTATTCCAATGAATGGAATAGAAAAGACAAAGGCACTGCCTTAGTGATTGGTATTCAAGGTGATGCTTTGAATATTCTCCAGGCGATTGCAGACAGTGAACAAAATAGCTATGATTTCTTGGTGGTCCGACAAGATGAGGTATGGTGATAAGCTTCAACAGGTGTACCATAGCCAACTTCGCAGCAGATGCCAGAAGCGTGGCGATACACTACAGAAGTTTGAGGCCAACATCGCACATCTTGTTCGTATAGCTTATCCTTCACCCTCAAATGATTTTATTGAGCAACTGTCTGTGAAATCCTTTGTGATGGGCATAACCGATCCAGAATCACAAGCTCTTCTTCTTGCGTACCCAAAGACATTAGACGGTGCCATTAGCTCATGCATTGCAATTCGAAGTGGCTATGCAAACCTCGAATGTACATGCGCAGCTTTGGTGGCTGGATGAAGAGGAGCCGTTAGACGAGAAAGTAGAGAGGATTGTTTCAAAAATTCTGTCCAGTAAGAATCGACAACCCTGAAAAAGGGAGATACACTGCGGAATTGTGGTGAGTTTGGACATATCCGAGACGAACGTCACAAAGCTTCTAGTTTTCAGGAAAATAATAAGGGTCAGTGCTAAGAGGCGAGCATTGAGGATCAGCGCTACCCTCAAGAGAGATATCACAGATTGCATCCATTAAATAGCCTCTTTGTCAACGGTACAGTAAGTGGTGTGGTTTTTTGCTATGCTTCTGGACACTGGGGCTACCGCCACTATTGTGAAGAAGACTACTGTGAAAGGTAACCTGCTACCTACGAAAGTTCTATTGGAAATCGCAACCGGTAAGCCAGTGAACACCTATGGCGAGATGAAGGTTGACCTTGGTCTGGGGAACAAGATAATAGAACATCGAGTAATAGTGGCTGATATCATAGAAGACTTATTCTTGGAATGGGCGTAATGAATAAATTTGGATCTACTTTAGACCTAAATTGAGGATGTTTGAAATTTGCGAATTAAGAAGTTGTTCTTCATGGACGAAGCAATGCAGCCTTTCAAGTAGCTTTAAGTACAGATGAGGTACTTCCTCCCAGAATAGACAATGTTATCATGGTTCAATTGGATTACATAGAGAAGTGACGGGAATTATCGAGCCCGTAGCCGAAGAGGAAATCTGTTGAGGAGTACCGATGGGAAGAGCTGTTGTTAATGCTAAGGGTCCCATTCCGATCAGAATGATAATCTAAATGAATTTCCAGTATCCTGGAAGAGAGCCACTCAGGTGGCGTCATATAATCCGATATCAACAATTTGTTGTGAGGAGATGACGAAGGATACAGAAAAAAATGCTAGTCACCTTTCTAAATTAACTGAAATTCTTCAACTTGAACAAACTAAGCTGGTCCAGGATCAGAAGATCAAGCTAGTTGAAATGTTGGACAAATATCAAGATGTCTTCACAAATCAGACGTGTCCATATGGTAGTTGGAGTGCAATGAAACATTAAACACCAGAAATGCACAACCAATCAGAAAGCGCCCATGACGCTTACCACTATTACGAAGAGACGAGGCTGAGAAAATTGCTCTTGTTATCTATAAACAGAGTGTCATTGTCATCAAACCGTCCGTCGTTCTGTGTAGCCTAGGGGTACCATGCTAGCCTTAGTTCCCAAGGACACAGGTTCAATCCCGACGGAAGGCGAAGGATTTTTTTTGGGCGTGAAATTATTTAGCATGGCTTCCTTTGAAAGAGAAGTAAAGCCGGTGGTCCTGTGTTGTAGATTTACGGCATGTAAAAGAACCGTAAGCCTGATAAGGGGACCTCTGAGCAAAAGTTCCGGTCTTTCACTTCCATTATAGAATGGGACGCTAAGAATCATAGTAAAAGAGCGTCCTTAAGTAAAACTCAATTCACTTTAATTAATTGAACCGTCCAATAGCCCCTGGACATCACCGGTGGTGTGAGTGACAAAAAAGGATGGATCGAACCAGATTTTGTGGACTACCGACATAGGAACAGCAAGACTATCAAGAACAGTTATCTTTTAGCTAGGTTAGATGACACTCTAGACACATTGTCTGGATTCTATTTACCACTTTAGAATTAAAAAGTGTGAACTGGCAAGTCGAAACGGAGTCCAAAGTTAAAAAAAAGACAGCGTTCTAATTGGAACGGGACTCTGGCACTTTACGTTATGCATTGGATTGTGCAACTCCCCAGTCACCTTTGAAACACTGATGGAGACAGTACTGCAAAGTCTCTCATGGAAAACCTACCTCGTTTATCTGGATGACATAAAAGTTTTAGGAAAGACGTTTGATGAACATCTGTCGAACCTAGAGGAAGTACTTAAGCAATTACAGGGCGCAAACCAGAAGCTGAATCTGAAGAAATGCCAGCTGTTCTGGGAAGAGATCCATTAAGTAGGGCATAACTTTTCAAAGGATGGTGTGGCAGTAGATCAGGAGAAGAGGTGCAGTGAAGAATGGTCTGTTCCTAAAGACATGCATAAACTTCGTAGCTTCTTGAGGTTATGCTCTTACTACCATCACTTCGTACCTGGATTTGCCAATATAGCCAAGCCTTTGATGAGACTTACCGAGGAAGGACGAGAATACACATGGGACGATTGTAGTCAGTTTTTGAAAAGTTGAAGATGCGGTTGGTCGCGGTGCCAATTTTCAGCTATCTCCATGTTACCTGCAGGCTTGTGTTGGACACTCATGCCAGCAATGTGGGAATAGGTGGAGTTTTGTCCCAGATACGTAATGGTCAGGAGAAAATAATAGCTTACTTTAGCAAGGTGCTATCTAAGGCCGAATGGCACTATTGTGTAACTAGACGAGAACTACTAGCTGCGGTGAAAGCGGCGAATCATTTTTACAAGTACTTGTATGGCAAAGATTTCTACTTCGAATAGATCATGGGACTTTGAAATGGCTGATGCAATTTAAAACCCCAGAAGGACAGATTGCCCGATGGATTGAACGGTTGCAGGAATTTGATTTTGAGATCGAACATCGAGCAGGGCTCAACCACAGGAATGCAGATGCCCTGTCGAGAAGTTGTCCTCCGTGGTACCCCCTAGTACCATGCTAGACTCTAGTTTCCGAGGTCGTGGTTTCAAACCTGGCCAAGGGTGATGGCTGTTTAGGGCGTAAAAATCCTTAGCATGGCTTCCTTCGGAAGGGAATGAAGCCGATGGTCCTGTGACATAGATTTATGGTATGTAAAATAACCTCAAGCCTAATAAAGGGACCTCTGAGAAAAATTTCTGGTCTTTCACACCCAATATAGAATGGGACACTAAGAACCATTGGTAGTTAAAGAGCTCCCATAAATAAAACTCAATTTATTTTATTTTCCTGTCGAGAAGACCCTGCCCATGGATTGCAGTCGACAAGAAGAAAGTGGGTGAAGCAAGAAGACTGGCTGTAGTTGATGACGCATGGCAGCCTATAGGCCTTCGCAAAAATCAACTTGCAGATCCAGATCCGGAAAGATAATATGTTGGAAGGAAATAGGACGCCGACCTATTTAGGAAGAAGTTGCACCGTTCAGTACCAAAGTCAAGTTATACTACGCTCAATGGAACTCCCTTTGGCTAGACAATGGTATGTTGAAGTGCTTTGTTGAGGAGGTGGATGGGAAATACAAAAGAATGCGAATTATTATACCTCAAGAAAGGATTTCCGAAGTCTTGCATTACGTGCATGATGGAAATTCCAGAGGCCATCTTGGGATGAACAGAACTCTAGCACGGGTGAAAGGAAGATTCTATTGGATAAACTGCAAGAATGTTGTCAGATTGGTGCAGGAAGTGTGAGGCCTGTGCTACAGGGAATGGGCCAAGAAGAAGTAGGAAAGCGTGTGTGCATCAGTACAATGTAGGAAGTCCATTTGAGAGGTTGACCATTGACGTAGCAGGACCTTTTCCTGTTTGTGATTCTGGAAACACATACTGGTAGCCTCAGACTATCTCTCCAAATGGCTTGAAGCCCTTGCACTCCCAAACCAAGATGCCACTACAGTCACCAGTATCCTAGTGAAGGAACTTTTCTCATGTTCTGGTGCTCCTTTAGAATTGCATTCTGACCAGGGTAGGAACTTCGAGTCAGCAATCTTTCAGCGAGTTTGGCAACAAATGGGAATATGGAAAACCAGAATGACACTGTTACACTCAATTGGATGGAATGGTTGAACAATGAATAAGACCCTTGAAAAACACCTTTACAAAGTGATAATGGAGAATCAATGTGACTGGGATGAACACCTTCCACTATTCTTAATGGCATGCTGGTCTTCAGTGCATGAATTGACAGGATAGACATCGGCCTGCATGCTCTTCGGAAGGGAGTTACGCTTACCCAGTGACCTGAAGTTTGGCAGCAAACCAGGCGATAAATTACAGGTTGGGGACAATTATGTAAACCAGTTGAAGGAAAAAATGGATCGTATTTATCCCTTGTTTGGAAAAGTATAGAAAATGCAAGCGATAGAATGAAGCAGGTGTATGATACACGGGGAGAAGAAGAGAGATTTCAAGCCAAGAATTTGGTGTGGCTGTTTAATCCATAGCAACAACATGGCTTAACACCCAAACTTCAATGATCTTGGGAGGGGCCATATGAAGTGATGAAGCGAATAAATGATGTTATTTACCAAATTCGCAAACTTCCCCAGGGAAAATTCAAGGTGGTTCACATTAATCGGCTGGCACCTTATAAAGAAAAACGCCCAGCAGTTGAATATTCAAACTGGATTTTTGGTCCCCTGTTGTGGGACGGGACAGTCTTAGGGAGGGGACAGTGTAACGGACATCATTCTGAATTCTGTGAGTGTGAAGGAAAGCAAGAATTGATAATGTTTGCATAATGTTTAAAGTGAAATAAAATATTACTTTTGGATAAATGTTACATTATCCTTTTAGACTCCTACTCCCATTTCAAATTTTAGTGATATGTCACTGGCCCCATTTCTGGTTATGGTTGATTGATGAAATCAAGCTTCAATGAAAGTTTGCATGTGCTTTAGTTATAAATATTTTTGTCTTGAAAATTTTAATGCCATATTTTTCTAAATAAATAACTGTTACATGTGGTCTGGTTCATCCTGTATATGAATTATGAAGTAAGTGCTCTATTTATCAATTTTATTGCAAATGTGACATCATGTCTTAAAATGGCAAGCACTAAAAGAAAATGTGTTGTTCCTAAAATGCTAATATTATGGGGTAAATTTTGCAGCACAGTTACTAATTGGAGTTACACCACATGATTTAACAAAGTAAAGTCACTGCATATTTTTGCTTCCAGCTCAGATTTGATGGACATGTAAAAAAGAGGGAGAATAAATAAAGCTTAAAATCTCTGCATTAAGATCTCCCAATATTTATATGGCTAAATTTGTTGTATGAAAATAGTAGTGTGACTGAGGAAATGGTGGTGTCTTCATTCACAAAAAATAAAAATGGGCATTAACAAGAAGCTAAATGTAGTAAACGTTACATTTTCCTCAATAGTGTCATTATTTTAAGTTTGGTGTTGTAAAGTACAAAAGTAAACTTTTTGACATCAGTAAAACAGATTATGACTAATTTTCAGTTAACAGTCACCTGCTGTTCTACTGTATTAAATGCACAAAATTGTGTTATCCCCCTCTGATTCCCTGCTAGTGACCTATATTGCTCAGCAACTAGCAATGACATTATGATTTGCAGAAGCATGGGTAAATAAGTGTAAAAATAAATGAACGCTGGGTATTCAGTTGTTTCTGTATGGTTTCTGTATGATTAAAAATTAACTTAAATATGATTTGTGTATACATATTTGTACTGTAAGGTTTCGGCTTCAGAATATTTTTTTGATACTTTCTAACAATTCTGTCACAGTTGCCGCCCCCTTCCAACATCATTGAACTCATCACATGAAGAGCCAACAAATGCAAGTCCAGTACGAGGGAGGACAAGTTGTGCACCAAGAGTCCACCCATTTACTCAAGACTTTGTGCCTGACAAATCAAGGTATCTGTTCTAATGTGTTATTTCATGAAAATATTGATTAACTTTTATTGGAGAGGTTTACTTGCTTTGGCAGATGGTTAAAATGTTAGGGTTGTCCAACTCCCTGTTTGACATATAAGTAGTAGTGATGTTATGAAATATCTTCTGTTGATAATTTTATGCTTAAAACATGCAAGCTTTTGTATACAGAGAAATGGAAATGAAGGTTGCAAATACAAACAACAAGCTGGTAAAGTGAATACCTTTTGAAATTTAGGAGTGTGTTCATGATAAGTACAGAATACAGGAGTTGCTTAGAGTCCATAATATTGTGTTATGAGGGCAGTTCAGAAAGTTCTTAGCTTGACTTAGAGATGATGCTGGCAGTATCAAATACAGCAGGTATGGGCGAGCCAAGTGTCACACAGGAGGGAGGGCCATATAAGAGCACTGTGACATAACATAGTCATCCCTCTATGGAAGGAGTGGCATTAATGCTGATTCTTAGTTTTGAAAAGCTGGAAATGCTTATAAATTAAGATGCAAGGTATGCATTAAATGACTGTGGTGTGGTGGTTACCATGCTAGTCTCTAGTTCCCAAGGTTGCGAATTCAAACCCGGCAGAGGGCGATGGTGTTTTTCGGGCGTAAAAATCCTTAGCATGGCTTCCTTCGGAAGGGAAGTAAAGTCGGTGGTCCTGTGTTGTAGATTTACAGCACGTAAAAGAACCTCAAGCCTGATAAAGAGGCCTCTGAGCAAAATTTCTGGTCTTTCACGCTCAATATAGAATGGGATGCTAAGGACCACAGCAGTTAAAAGAGTGTTCATAAATAAAACTCAATTCATTGCATTAAATGACAAACTAAAATAAAGTGCTTTATTCATTATTTTTCATACAGTAAAGATTTAAAATTAAAAATATGTCATACTTCTTATCTAATTGAAGAAATAAACTTGCAAGGAAAATGAATAAATAAATACTTGATACTTGCAGCTTTTACAGTAAATAAATATGGACTTGCTTCAATTGACATTAGCTTACTAATTGGAGTCAGGGATACTATCCCATGCTTTTTTGTATTACTTTGCAGAAAATATAAATTAAACAAATTCATATATTAAAGTAGTCATCCTCAGTGTTACTAAGGAATCATTAGCTATATTGAAAAATCATTTGTATGGTATGTAAACTAATTTTATTCTTATGTTTATGTGTGTATATATATATATACACACACAGGGTTATTGTAAATTAGTTACCTGATAATAAAGCAAATTATACATAGTTATCTTACGTAGTTTATTTCCATTTCATACATTGACATTAACATTAAGTTTTATTTGCAATGTTTACAAATGTTCAATGTGACTCCCTTTTGTCACTCGGCAGATATCCCACCTGTACGACAGTTCATCCCAGATACGCGTGATCCTGTCCGCATCTACCCAAGCTACCGCTACGTTAACTCGTTGATGAAGCTCATCGAGATTGGTCGGCAGTGGAGGGTTGTACACGTTAACTTTAATGTGACCCCACAGACTAAAATCCAGCGGTGTTAAATCGGGAGATCATGGAGGCCAAGCTATGTTCCCGCCACGTCCAATCCAAGCGGGAGTGGTGTGGGATAGGTACGTAGTGACCTCATGGTGGTAATGACGTCGTCCTCCATAGACTAGTGGTACTGTGCTAGCCTCTAGTTCCCAAGGTCGCGGGTTCAAACCCGGTGGAGGGCGATGGATTTTTTCGGGCGTAAAAATGCTTAGCATGGCTTCCTTCGGAAGGGAAATAAAGTCGGTGGTCCCGTGTCAGAGATTTACGGCACATAAAAGAACCTCAAGCCTGATAAAGAGGCCTCTGAGCAAAATTACCGGTCTTTCACGCCCAATATGGAATAGGATGCTAAGAACCATAGTAGTTAAAGAGCGTCCATAAATAAAACTTAATTTAATTTAAGGTGGTAATGAGGAGGTGCTCCATCTTGTTGAAAAATGAAATTATCTCTCATATCTTCTTGCAGCTGTGGCATCAGGTAGTTTTCTAACATATCTAGATATGTGAAGCCAGTCACAATCTTCTCATAAAAAAAGAATGGTCCATACACTTTCACGGAGCTTAGCGCACAAAACACATTCAGTTTTGGTGAGTCACGTGTATGTTCCAGGCATTCCGTCGGTTTCTGTGTACCCCATATCCTTACATTGTGGCGATTAACTGTACCACTAAGGTGAAAAGTTGCCTCGTCACTGAACACAATCTTATTAAGAAAACTATCATCTTCTATCCTGTTCAGCATTTCCACACAGAACTCATAACGTTTAAGCTTGTCATTAGCACTCAATGCCTGAACCAGTTGCAACTTGTACCCCTTATACTGCAGTCGTCGTCGTAAAATTCTCCATACTGTAGTTGTGGAATGGTCAGCTCCAAACTTGCTCTAGTTGTAGACTTCTTTGGACTTCGTGCATAAGTTCTTCTCACGGCTTCCACATCGTGGCCTGCTACAGGAGGGCATCCCTGTCCTTTCTCTTGGTGTCCCACACAACCTGTTTCTACGAATCGATCATACCCTGTTTTGATAGTTTTCATCTGCGGGGTAGTTTATTGATACTTTGTACGAAAACGTCTTTGTGTGGTAATTTGCGATTTAGTTTCATGAAACCACAGACAACACTGCGCATTCTCCGCACCGCTGTAAGACTCCATGGTGACTGCTTACTAGGCTCCAGGTGTTGTGAGTGCTTCACATTTTCCCTGCCAGACGAGCAAGCAAGTGCATGTAGCGAAGTCTGCCAACCATGTTTAAAATTTAATGATATGACATAAGGTTTGATGAACCATCGGAATAAATTTCCGTCAACAGTTTCGAAATAATTCATTCATACTTTCAGGTAACTAATTTAGAATAACCCTATATATATAAATTTGTTTGTTTTAGATAAGGGCGATTTCCATATATATTTGTAGACTAACTGGCTGCCCAGTATTGCATGCATAGATTTTTAAACTTGAATGATAAATCAGTTTCATTTACTTCCCCCATTGATTATTAAATTATTGTACGAGCTATAAGATTTTTGTGGTAAATCCTCCCTTTTCTCTCTTATAATTGTAATTTCGTACAGCCCTGGCTATTCTTATCAATGGATGAGAAATCCCCCGATATTCATGCAAAAGGATGTGAAACACCAGCAGAAGGTCTGAATTTACCTAATCTCCCTCCAACAGTCTTCCAAGTTATGGAAATGTTGCATATCCGTAAGCACCCCTTAGTGGTGAAAAACATCCTTGGTCAGAATTGTCCTGTAACTTTTTAGATAATTATAGCAGGTTAAATTTTAAAACTTTGTACCTTCTTTTTGGTCCCATAGTTATTTAATACAAAAGCGACATAATTTTTACATAATACAGAAACACTTAACATATATAACGAAATAAGATTCTACACTCCCAGACCACCAAATTAACCTCTTTGGAAAAGATGAATAGCCTGTGACCATCGAGGAAAATTCATGGGTTACATTACTGTAAACATTACTGGTTACATGGTTTACTGTATTGTAATGTTAGTAGTTTTCTCTCTGTATACAACTGTTTAGCATACCTTGATAATGAACTTGATTATGCGAGTGTATTACTTATAATGTTTGTTTACATCGGTGTTGAAGCCATCTTGTGACGTCATTCATTTGTTCGGTTTGTAGCTCCATCTTGTGTTAGCAATTTGCATCAGTGTTAGTGTTCGAAAGAATTTTAAGTTTTGTTTATTGTCCTCCGGCTAGCTATTATCTTATCTTGGGTCGAACATGTGTCTTGATCAGGGTTGTGTAAACGGAAAGGAATCTTTTATCCAAAAAGAACACTGATGAAGAAATTTGTTTTATAATTTTTATTGTCGAACACGTTCACTATCACTTTTACATATTGATCTAGATACTCGCCAAACTGAAACTGTTATAATAACTTCTTACTGATCACTTTTAATCAACGTACTTCAACCTTTTGTATAATTAACTTTACCATATTTTAGATCTTTCATAATTCTGCTGCGCGTAACTTGTGAATCTATATCCGATGTATGATGAACTGACTGACTGAAGACGACGTGTAGTGTATTGAAATTTTCGATGAACTGGGCGACTGAAGGCGACGTGTAATGTATTGAGATTTTCGATGAACTGAGCGACTGACTGACTTGTAATGTATGAATGCTTTCGGCGAACTGAAGGACTGACTGACTTTACCTCTAACTTGGCTTCTATTTATAATCCTGCATCCAGATACGCCTAAAGATTATAACTGAACTGCTATTGGCTAATAAAACGCGCCAACATTATTTTAATATCCAATGAAAATTATGAATACATATGCTCTAAGGAGAAAACATTCCAGAAGTTTCTACCGAAAACGCGCCAACATTACGTAACTTCCTCGTTTCCAATAATGATAAACAGCTCACCCCCCTCTCTGCATTATTGCGCGCTATTACTGACAGTTTCAGTAAGACATTATAAATTTACTTCCCAACAATATTTACAATCAATAAACATCTGAAATCAATGTCACATAAAAATGCATATTCATATTACAATCATTATTTACATTTAAGTAATTTGTGATACAAATTACTGCATCATATGCCCCACTAGAAACATAATTATAAATATTTACAACTTGTTTGGAAATTTTATAATTGTGTTTTTAGTCTCCTAAATCTTGGAACACACGCTATCACTTTCACTTTACACTTCACACGCATTTAACACACGACATATTTTTTTATTTTTTTTTTATCTCGCCACTACTTACTGGCTCTGGTTTAATTAATTTGGATATTATTCTGTCATCACAAAATTTTTTTTTATAGCAAATACTGTACCCTGAATTATTTAATTACTGTTACCAAATTGTTTACTTTCTTAAGTTGTTGACAAAAATTTATACATTTAAGATTTTTGTAATTGTTTAACATTTTTACCAAAATATTCACCCTCTACACAAATATATTGATATCTCTTAAATCTAGACAATGTTTCACCTTTTCTGTTTGCTACATAAGTATTTGTTTTTGTTTTTTTTTATTATTATGTTTACCCATTTTTGTTATTTTGTACTTTATTTTAACAATACTCTTGGAATTGTATTTACGTACTTTTAATTTAATATCATATTAAGTTTCAATCTTTACATTCTTAATTTTCAAATACTGTTATAGTTACAAAAAAAAATGTTATTTTCCTTTTAAAAAAATTTAATTATGTCCAAAATTTTATTTCTCCTTTCACATGACGTACATATTTATTTAGCTCTCTTACGTTCCAATACATTTCTCTGCAAGTCATCTTTAACTATCCAGCATTTACTTTACATCTCATTGCTATTTACCCTCCTGGATCAAATTGTGTGTGGCTAAACATTACTCGTAGCCGTATCCTAACCTTCAAATTTTTGTTCATGAATAACCTCTTGTATTCGTATGAAATTTCGTCCCATGATAACATTTGAAAACAATCTAAAGTTTCCTGAACAATACATCTTTTAACAACTTTCATTTTCACTTCATCTGCTATCTTTTTAACTTGAGAATACTCTGACAAATCTGTACCAAACTGTACTGGACTGGAGTTTTCATTTTGAACATCTTGGTACAATTTCTTTCTTTGCATTATTGACTCCTTCTGTATTTCTGATATTTCCCCTCTGAAATTAACTTGCGCCTTATTCACATCTACATTCATAACCTCATTTATCTCTCTTATCTCACTTGTAATGTTACTCATTCTACTACCTGACTCTGTACATTCTACATCAACATGTTCACTTTTAGTATTAGCCTCACTTTTTTTGTTACCTATTTCCCTGCTCATGTCTAGCATTTTCTTTGAAATTTCTCCTATCTCACTTACTATTACTTCCTCATTTTCATCTCTCATTTCTGGCATACTACTATCTAGCTTCGTAACTTTCTTTTCAATTTCTTCACTGCTTTGATCTACTTTTTGCTCTAATATCTCATTACTCCTACCAATATCTTCAATTGATTTCCTATTATCTTTTTTTATAGCTTCTCTCAATTTTTCATTATTCTGAGTTAGTTTTTGTTCTAAACTCCTATCAATATCTTCCCTCACTTTCTCATTATTCTGAGTTAGTTTTTGATCTAAACTCCTATCAATATCTTTTCTGTTTTGTTCAAAGCTCCTACGAATATCTTTATTCAAATTTTTCAGCATTTCCATAATCATACTAGTATCAAGATTAACATTTCCTGCTATTCTATTCTGACTTTCTGCACTAACATTTCCACCCTCAAATCCTAAAAAGTTTGAGCTATTTTCTGTAACCTGTATTGAATTACAGCTAACTGTTACATTATCTCCCTCCATAATTATTTCTTCTGTATTATTAGTAGCCATTGTTTTCTTTATCCTACCACTCCTTAAGTACATTTGAAGGTTACAATTTTGTTTTCTAAAAAAAAATTACGATACTCTGACCTTTGTGATGCTGTCTGTTGCTGTTACATTGATGTCCAGCTTCCTGCCCCTCTCTCCTAGATTTGTATGTCGCTTCGATGAATCTTCGTCGTTTTGTTGTCCTGTAGTTTGAATTTCCCTGTTGCCTTGTAATCTCGGAATTACGATCGTAGTTTGTCGTCCCTGTTGTTTCTGGAATCTGCGTCTTGTAGATCATTTCACTGCTGCATTCGTTCCACGTCCTGGTTCCTTTCCTGGTCACTCTGCTCCTTCCTGGTTATGCTGATCCTTTCCTGGTCATCGTGTTCCTTTCCTGGTTACTCTGCTCCATGTTCTGGGTGCCACATTTGCGAGTGTATTAATGTTGTTTTGTTTATCGTTATTGTTTACGTAATATGTTTTTACGTAAATTATTAGAACTTGAAGATCTTATGTTGTGTTGCTTTTGTTTTTGTTTGGTTACATAATTTTAACTGCCCCACGTATGGGAGCCAATTTGCGATAACATTATTGTAGCCCCACGTTGTGGTAGCCAATTTGCGATAGTAACATTCTTGGTGCTTACGTAATATGTTTTTTACGTAAATTATTAGAACTTGAAGATCTTATATTGTGCTGCTTTTGTTTTGTTTGGTTACATAATTTTAACTGCCCCACGTATGGGAGCCAATTTGTAACGGTATTCCTTATATGTTTTTATTTGTTAGCCCTACGTTGGGCGCCAATTTGCGAGTGTATTACTTATAATGTTTGTTTACATCGGTGTTGAAGCCATCTTGTGACGTCATTCATTTGTTCGGTTTGTAGCTCCATCTTGTGTTAGCAATTTGCATCAGTGTTAGTGTTCGAAAGAATTTTAAGTTTTGTTTATTGTCCTCCGGCTAGCTATTATCTTATCTTGGGTCGAACATGTGTCTTGATCAGGGTTGTGTAAACGGAAAGGAATCTTTTATCCAAAAAGAACACTGATGAAGAAATTTGTTTTATAATTTTTATTGTCGAACACGTTCACTATCACTTTTACATATTGATCTAGATACTCGCCAAACTGAAACTGTTATAATAACTTCTTACTGATCACTTTTAATCAACATACTTCAACCTTTTGTATAATTAACTTTACCATATTTTAGATCTTTCATAATTCTGCTGCGCGTAACTTGTGAATCTATATCCGATGTATGATGAACTGAATGACTGAAGACGACGTGTAGTGTATTGAAATTTTCGATGAACTGGGCGACTGAAGGCGACGTGTAATGTATTGAGATTTTCGATGAACTGAGCGACTGACTGACTTGTAATGTATGAATGCTTTCGGCGAACTGAAGGACTGACTGACTTTACCTCTAACTTGACTTCTATTTATAATCCTGCATCCAGATACGCCTAAAGATTATAACTGAACTGCTATTGGCTAATAAAACGCGCCAACATTAGCGTCTATTTTAATATCCAATGAAAATTATGAATACATATGCTCTAAGGAGAAAACATTCCAGAAGTTTCTACCGAAAACGCGCCAACATTACGTAACTTCCTCGTTTCCAATAATGATAAACAGCTCACCCCCCTCTCTGCATTATTGCGCGCTATTACTGACAGTTTCAGTAAGACATTATAAATTTACTTCCCAACAATATTTACAATCAATAAACATCTGAAATCAATGTCACATAAAATGCATATTCATATTACAATCATTATTTACATTTAAGTAATTTGTGATACAAATTACTGCATCAATTACAATATAAATACAAAGGAAATAAAACAAAACTTTCTTATTTGAGGGTTATTGGAAGGTTTTGACATCCAGAAACTTCAGTACATGCATTTATAGAATTAGAATAAAGGTTATTCAGAGGTTTTGACATTGTCTCGTTACATACACATCTGCAGTATTTGATAAATGGCAATTAAAGAAACAATTATAACACAGGATCAATTGTCACTTTTTAAACTCTGTCTTCTGTTTGCTGAAGTGTCACATAATTGCCATATATGTGTTGTAACAATTGGGAACACTAGTTGTTGTGAAAACACCCTTTATTTACATTAGGAACTCAATGTAGCACAAATGTTGCCTTTGAGTCACCTTGGCTCATACTCGGAATACAAAACAAATACATTTGATCCATAGAATCACAATTGAACTGCCAAACTACAGACTCTCAACTAAATCACACTGTCTATTTTTCACTTCACCACTTTTAACAGGATTCAACTCAACTGAACGAAGTAGTCCCTTATATAGGCCTCGCATATGAAGCAGAACTTTCAAGAACAAGTACCTATTAGAATATGCCAAAACGAATGTTGTGGAACAAGTAGTGGCACATAAAAGGGTTTTTTATTCCACATTTGCTATTATTCTGTTGTTTCTATGATGGCTATTATTCTGACTGCACATCGGAGATCACATCCAGGTCCCAGGTTGGGAGGCACTTACCAGCGGCCCCAAGTAGTGCCGCACGCATGGTCACACTGTTCTCTCCTCAGGGCTGGTTGTCCCAACCAGTACTGTCGTAGCAGGCTAGACGGTTCTAGATGTATGATCAGCGTCTTCCCTTGGGGCAGTCTCTGGATGCGGTAGACTACATCATTGATCTGCTTCACCATACGTTACTGTCATTGCCATAGTTTTTGTAGCTTTGGGCTGAATATGTAATCTGCTATCTCATGCACATCGTGAAAATGGTCCTCAAGGTTCTCCACATAGTCAATTGCTGGCTGTTCTGCCCCAGGGGGCTCCCAAATATCAGGTTGCATGGAAGAGACAGCTCCCTGCCAGAGATCAAGCTGACTGGTATCAACACGATGGTGTCGTGAGTCGACAAGCAGTAGACTAACAAGAAAAGCGGCACCCTGATATCCCAGTCCCTCTGCTGATTGTCCATGACTTTCCTCTGGTGCTCATCTAGAGTCTTAATGTACCGCTCACCATGCCGTCGGACTGCGGGTGGAGAGGCATTGTACATGTCTTGTGCACTCCAGGTTTCTCCAGCGCTTCCCTCAGCAATGTCTTGTGCACTCCAGGTTTCTCCAGCGCTTCCCTCAGCAGGTTTGACTCGAAGTAGGTGCCCCGATTGCGTGTAGCTGTAACGGTATCCCAAATCGGCAGAACACTTCTTCCACAAGGCAGTCCGCAATCATCTTAGTCTTCTGGTTAGGAGTGGCACATACCTCTGGCCACTTGGTTAAGTAATCCATGGCTGCCAGCATATGCTGTTACTCCTGTTGGACACAGAACGGTCCAGCTATATCAATGGCGACGCTTTCGAATGGTGCTCCCATTTTGTATTGCCTCCCGACAAGGCAACAATGCCCTAGTGATGCATAATCCCTCCAATGGTGTCTTCCGTTCTAAAACCAGGTTCCTTGAGTGCTGGTCTTCCAGGCGTGCCTTCACCACCACTTCATTTCTTGTGGGTACAAGCACATCCTCTGTCAGTATCACCTTGCAGATCCCCAGATGTTCGTCAGGGCTACAGAGCGACACCTCGTCTCTGCCGAGTTTCAAGGTTCTCCTGCTGATGTGACCATCATCTTGTAGCTCCTGAGGGCAACCAGTCCCAGTATATCTTCAGTCAATCTCGCAGCTAACACCTATAGCCTTACTATGCTTTGTCCAAGGGTCAACTCCAAGGCACATAGCATCACTCGAGGGGGTGGCGAAGACATCTCCATGCCCCTCGCCAAGCCGGTGCTTATTTGTTCCCCTCCTGTTTTTCGACTTGGTGTGGACAGTCCTTTACTAGGTGTCCTGCTGGCCACTCCCAACACACACCACTTGAAAATCTTCGTCGACATCCTTGGGTTGATCCTCTGTCTCTGCCATATAGAAAGCTCCTGGTCTTTGAGATAGGTGGCACTGTTACCTTGGTTATCTCCATCCTCAACGCAGCCGTTAGTGCCTCGTGGATGGTCTTGTAATTGCCGAGCATCAGACGCTTTCATATCTCGGCGTTAAAGCACCCCATTGACAAAGCAGTAGGCAGCTTCCTGGGACATATAAGAGCTTTGTTCACCAGCCGTTTGAATGCCAGGGTGAACTCCAGCAGCGTCTCCCCTGGCTGTTGCAGCCTTGACTTGAGCTGACTACGACAGGCTGCAGCCAAGTGATGATTCCCAAACCTGTTTTCGAGGGCCTCCCAGATGTCTCTGCACTTTGTTGATGTCGGAATTGCATTCAAAACGTCTACCTCCTGTCCCTGCAAGCGGCTATCAGTTGTGCGCCTTCCTCCTTTGCCAACCATCGGTTGTAGACGGCAACGGCGATAAATTGTCGGCAGAAGACTTAAAGTTGACCTTCCATCATATTTGAGTGTTTTGACCCATATGGATATCTTGTCCTTTTAGTCTTCTGGTAAGCATTTCTTCCACTATGGCATTCAGTTCCTTGGTGCTTCTGTTGACTATTCTTTCAGGGATGCTAAGCCATTCCCTGACATCCTCCAGAGCATTAACGCGTTGACCAAGGTCTTTCATCTTCCCACCAAGGTTTTACATACCTTTCTTCACGCTGGCTAGTTGCTCATCATTTTGGTCGAAAGCTCCAGCTTTATCTTGGACATTTCTGTCTGCATTTTCTCAATTCCAGAATTCACTCACTTCTCCATCTTCCCCATTGTGCATTCCATTTTCTCCTCCATTGCAAAATTCACTGCCATTATTTCACTTCTCAATTTTTCCATCACAGATTCCATTTTTGTCTCCATTTTCCTATTGCAAAGTTCACTGCCATTATTTCACTTCCCATCTCCTCTATCTACTCATACCAGATTCCATTTTTGTCTACATCTTCTTCATTTGGCCATTAATTTTTGTAGGACTTCATCTTGGCTTTTATATCCCACTTCTGTCACCACTGCAACAAATGAGAACACCAGTTACTGTGAAAACACAATTTATTTACCACTAGGTCTCAACGTAGCACAAATGTTACACTTGAGTCACTTTGGTAAGCACTTGGAATACAACACAACTGCAACTGATCCATAGAATCACAATTGAACTGCCAAACTATACGACTCAAACTGTACTGTCCACTTTTCTTACAGAAGTCAACTCAACTGAACTCAATATTGCACATCCTGACGGCGCAGTTCCTTATATAGGCCTCGCATCGAAAACAGAACTTTTGAGAACAAGAACCTACTAGAATATGCTGAAACAAAGATTCCGGAACAAGTAGCAGCACATAAAACTTTTCTTTATTCCACTCTCACTATTGTTTTATTGTTTCCACATTGGCTATTGTTCTGCTCGCGTTGCAGGCCACACCCAGGTCCCAGCCTGGGAGGCACTTACTAGCAGCTACAGGTAGTCAGCGCACATGGTCACAGTATATTCCTTGCAAAAAAAAAAAGTAACCAATTTTTGTAACATTTTATTGCAAGGAATTCTGTGCAGCAACTGTTTATATTCAGTGGAGTAACAACAACTATTTTTCTACTCCATGACACTCTCAACTAAAAGTTAAGACCTTCTTCTCAAGCATCTTTATGTGTTCGTATTCAAGTACAAGGGCTTTGTAAATCCCTTTTAATCTTTTAGTAATTTATGAGATGTAATTACAGGTGCTTTATAGCCCCATATCTGTCACAACAAATTGGGCTTCTCAATTATGAAGGAATTATTAAAATCAGTTTAGTGGATTTTGAGATTGCCCTATGTACACAAACACACCCAGACCTTCTCTGTTTATAATATTAGTATAGATTATAATTATTGTTTTGTTATACTTGCAACTTTGTTAATAGTATTTGTATTGTTTACAATCTCAGTTAATGTATTTATAGACTTTTGTTGTTTAGTATGCTTTGTTTATGGCAGCATCCCATATAGGGAATCTGTATTTGGTAATAAATTCTGTGTGTGTGCGCCTCTCTCTCTTAATTATTGCATACAGCAGTGTTCCACCACTGGATTAGAGGGCTGTTTGTGTGTCGTAAACAGTAAACGAGAAAGGGAGGGGTGGAGGTTGCTTTACACGCACTGACAAGAATACAGCGAGGGTAGTTCTCAAGTGGAATTGTTTAGGTGGCATAAAGTGCAATGTCATACATGTGCTTTCATTTATTTGATTTTTATAGTGTTACAAAATAAAGAAATTGAGGTTTCTACCAAAAACCGTTAAAAGTGAATGTTATAGAATGATTAAATATTTTGTATTAAACACTTAAATGCCAAAGGAAAAAAAAAGTTTGGATTTCACTTTGGAGGATTCTTCAGCATTTTCTATGGTGAAGAAATGGACCGCAGAGTTTAAACATGGCTATTCTTCCATCTTTTATGATAAATGTCCAGGTCATCCAGTTACTGCTACTGCAGAAGGAAATCCACAATGTGGCATTAAATGTCAGACAAATCAAGGTATGTAAACTTGTTGATATTGTCAACATCTCATTAGATTGTGTCTAGAACACTTTGCATGAGCATTTGCACATGAGAAACCTTTCAGTGCAATGGTTGCAACATCTATTAACCACTAATCAAGTGAAGCTGAATAAAAATGTCACAGAAGTGCTTGGACAAGTTCAGACACAACTTGGCCGACTTTCTGCGATGTCACATCATTGTTAAAACATGGATTCATCATCACCACCAGAGATAAAGCAGTGGTCCAAACAATGAGTGCAGGAGGATGAAAACACTGGTCAAGACTGTTCCTCCAGCAGGAAAGGTGATGGCCACTGTTTTCTGGGCTGCTCAGGATGTGATGTTGGTACACTATCTGGAAAAGGCCAAAACCATCAATGGAGAGCAATATGCAGCTTGCTGGAGCAGTTGAGGGTTGCTATGAAGGCCAAACATCTGCATTTGTTAAAGTAGAAAGCTTTTTTCCTCCTTTGAATGCAAAGTTGCATGATTTGTGCTTTGAACTGCTGCCAAAGATATGCAATATTCACCAGATTTGGTTCCCAGTGAGTTTTTCCTCCTCCAGAATGTGAGTAAATGGCTCCTTAGATAGAGATTCATCTCAGATGTGGAGATTATAAGTCGCTGCAGGGTTGGAAAAATAATTTTATACTGAAGCTATAAAAGAGTATCATAATTGCAGTGTATAAAGTTGAAAGGTGACTACACATTGGGGGGGGGAATGTAGGTTAAAAGTCTTACATTGTCATTTTCTGTTAAAAAAAACTACCATAAATGACTAACATGCAGATTGCATTTCCTATGTTTATTTGGATGTCTGAATAATAATAATAATAATCGTAATAAATACATATACAAGACCATTCTCCTTGGTCCACTTAATGCCCACTTCCTTTAAGATTATTCTTAGTGATATGAGTGATCCATTATATAGATGTGTCTCATAATTCTGTTTCATATGTTGTAGCACGAGCTTAGCTGTTACTCTTTCTCCTGCACGTAAATCAAAGAAGAAAATAATATGAGCATATTTGTGTTTGTAAACCATAAAGAAGCCATAAATAGAATTTGTCTTACCATGGTTAAGTCTGTCATATATATAAATCATCCAATAGCTTCCTTAGCAAAATCATCAATACTAGTTACATATCGAGGTCTATTCTTATGTTTCCCAGGTGTGACAAATGACTCTCCCTTCTCAAATGTCCTTATTACTTTTTGCACTGTACAAAATCCATGCTGTAATAAAGATAAGGATACAAATATTAGGTTTTTAACACCAGCTGAAAACAAAAATATACCTTTCCTAAAAATCCACCAAAGAAACTTAATGCAGCTTGTCCAGATAGTATAATACAGTGTGGTGTGCGTGCGTGCATGTGAAATTAAATGCAGATTAAAACTTATTGCACAGAAGTTCTTAAGCACCTTTTCTAATGCTACCTTAGCAGAGAAACTATGAATGCACCTTAATGTTGCCTAGATATAATGAAGTTTAACATTAAAAATAAATTGTTTTTAAATGAATGCACAGAAGTTCTCAAGCACCCATTCTGTAGCCAGTGCTGCACATATTGTCTACTTACCCCTAAAAGACTTGCAATTCTTGTCATGAGAGCTACTTTACTTACAAATTCTCTTCTTCAGCTTCAGCTTTCAATTTTTGGTACATGTTAACAATTGCTTTTTGGAAACTGCTGTAAGCACACATCTTTCTACTTTCTCTACTACGTATAGTAAGTAGGGGAAGTATTGTATTCCACCCAAAAATTCGATACCGAGATTTCACCGGAAATATATGTTTTGAGATCCCCTGAATCTAAAAAAAGCATTTTTGGAAACATGTCCATGTGTGTGTGTCTGTGAACAGCATAGCTCAGAAACGAACAGTCGGATAAACACCAAACTTGGTATTTAGGTTCAGTATCCTCCAGAGATGCGACACGAAGGTTTTCAAGAAAATCCCCCTACCCAGATTACCCTTTACATGGAACATTTTTCAAACATTTTAATTTTCTCAAAAATGGCTCTAACAATTTTGATTAAAATATCATATGTTTAAGATATTTTCATGACAAATGAATGTATATCTCAAATTATCTGGGAATGTCTCCAAAAGTATTCTTCATTGTGAACGACTTTTGCCTAACTGGTAAACCATAAGAGATAGACAAAATGTTACTACACAAAAAATGTAGATCGCATTAAAATACACAATTTATGTCATATACATTTTTTTTTTTTTTTTTTTTTTTTTTTTTTGAGTGAACCATTTTCGACATATTACTTGTTATTCCCTTAAATTTTCCAATATTTATACTTTTTCTCAAATGGGAATTCGTTATTCATTTTTTTGTCTTGGATATGCATAGAGTATTAATCTGTGGCAAAGAAAATGGTGCTGCACATAGCAACCAGCTATTAAGAGATCTGTATATGCTTAAAGGCTACTGTATTTCTATATTGCCCTTGCAAATACAAAACAAGGGGAACATAGTAGCGATAGTCAAATATTTTTTTATACTGAGAAATAAACCAACTGCTATGATTTTGTGAATCTTCTTCTATCGGCTTTTGCTTCAAATGAATGCTGATTTGAACCAATTTCGTAAGATTGTTTCATTTTATTAATTCATATCTTATTGTTTATTATAGTAGCATTTTAAATGTTCCTATTTTAGTTTATATTTTTTGTTTCCACGGTTTAAGGGCTGTTTCATTTTATTCATTCATATATTATTTGTTATAGTACCATTTTCAGGTGTTTCTGTTTTGGTTTCTGTTCTTTGTTTACTGGTTTACATTTTAAGACTTTTCATAATGCCTAGTAAGAAACGAACCAGTTTTAATTTTAATGTTAAGAAGTTGTTTTCCGTGAAAGTAGCCAAAGTGTTTGCTGGCACCTTGAGCCAAAATAACGACATATTTGGTGAGGTTAAAAACACACAGTGCACAAGCAACTCTGTGATGGCGTTATGTTTTTCAACTGTAATAAATATTGATGCTTGGAGTTCCGAAGTAATTGATAAAATTTTTCATTTAGGCAATGATTTGCACTTAAAATCAATTTCAAATTATGATGGTGTTTGCCATATCCGCCTTACTTGTGCACTGATGAGGTTTGGCTGCAGGATATTGTAATTGATGATGTAAAAGTAATCTGCAATGCAGTGACAAATAATTTTACATTACAAGGAATCATACCGAGGGATTTAGGCAGTGTGTTAAAAACATTTTTTTTGTGTGTGTGCATGCGTGCGTGCGTGCGTGTGTGTGTGTGTGTGTGTGTGTGTGTGTCCTGGTAATGCAAAGAGAATGGAATACTCCACATAGCAGCCAGCTCTTAAAATATTTGACTATCACTTAAAGCCTACCACTTCCCCTTGCATCTACAAGAAAATTAGCAATAAGATTAACATCTCGATATCTCGATTAACATGAAGCATATGGAGAATAAGCGTTTGTAAAAATAGTTTGTACAAGAGTAGAGAAAGTCATGTAAGTGTAACACATCAGATTTTTTTTAACTATAAGACTGCTTTCCTCACAATTTTTTCTCTTACTCATCTTATTTCTACACAGCCTTTGAACGAAATGTAATAACTATTATTTATCAAAAGAAATGCAGTAGCTTTAACCTCAAATATCAAGGGTTAAAGTAACATACTTTTAAACGTTGATAATCCTTTGCATTGTTATGATACAAAACATGATGTACTTGCGTTTGGCAAATCTTGTTCTACAATAACACCTTTAGATAAAATCACTTCCGAACGCTAAATATCGTAATATGTTTAATGCGCTACTGTGTTGTGAACACAGCAATAACAGTAACAATAATTTATATGCTCTAAAACAATTCAAAGCAAAACCATACACACACGAGGAATACGATGGCATCTGAACAACAGAATCTTATTGTTTTAAAATCTACCAGTTTCCTCACCTAATTCTACCTCCAAAATAACGACTTCTTTGGCAACATAACGAATGCAATAGCACCGACTACGGCCATTCTTTACCATGGGTGTATTTTAGGAACAGTTGGTGGTACTGATGGAAGGTAACAGATCGAATGTCACCAAATATAGCCAGACAGCACCATAATGGGGCAAAATGTCATAGTTGGTGTTTGATGAATTCTAATATACTGTTTTCTGTATATTATATGTTAATTAAGCTACAAATGCAATTTTTCATTTGACAGTTCCAAACTATAAATGATTAGCTTTACATATTAAAAAAAATTGTATATTTTAATGAGCTGTACATTTTATTCTAAGTAAAGTTTTTGTTATCTGTTATGTTCTTCACACACTATTAAGAGAAAATTCAAGGCACTGACTCATGAATGGGAGGTCTGCGGTTTAAGTCCCTCCAGGACTGTCCTCCCTGACAGGTTATATTTTTTTCCCCGAGGTTGTGGATTAAAACCCAGCGGAGGGCAATGGATTTTTTTTCAGGCATAAAAATCCTTAGCAAGCCTTTCTTTGGAAGGGAAGTAAAGCTGGTGGTAGTGTGTCATAGATTTACGGTACATAAAAGAACCTCAAGCTTGATAAAGAGGCCTCTGAGCAAAATTTCTGGTCTTTCACGCCATATAAAATGGGACGCTAAGAACTATAGTAGTTAAAAAACAGCATCCATAAATAAATAAGTGAAAGAAAGAAAGGAAAAAAAAGTTTTTTATTTCTTTCTTTTCTTTTTTCAGGTTTTCCTCAGTCCTCATAACTGGCAAGCGAGATACCCTAAACTTAGACCTGGAACATTCCTTCCCCAGTTATATCATTTCATGCAACACCGGTGTGATGCCATGTGAAGTAAGAGCAGGCATAAAAAAAATAAATAATTAAAGATATACATTTTATTCATGTTAATATCTCGACCACATAGTATTTCAATAAAAATGCTTTTCCATGTAAGAAATAAATGAAAAAATGCACATACACACCTACCTCAGGAGACCACAAAACCTGTATTTCTGTTGAAATTTCAATATCATATTTATGGGTGGACTACAATACATTTGTTGCCTATCATAGGTAGCAGTAGAGAAAGTAAAAATGACCTAGTTTACAACTTTCTTCATGGTGAGGCACAGAACTCCTCTGCTTTGCCTGAATGAAAATGCTGATCCAATTTCTTATATTTCATAATTAAAGGTACTGGCTTTACTTTATATCTAGCACACCTTGCACCAAGGTGCTTGCTTTTCATGTGGCAGTTAATTCCACACTGTAAATCAGGTGTGGCGAGATTGTAAACCTGCCTCAAGGCACCTTGATACAACCTGGATAACAAAGCTATGGAAGGGGGAAAATTTGGAAGGCAGATGGGATAGTGGCAAACAGTGGACTGACTCAGTGGTGTCCTGTACTCTGTATTTAAAGTAAATTAAGCTTTTCTGATGTTTACAATGAGAGATTCGAAATCAGGAATTATGTTATTTACAGCTAGACATAACTGGTTGTGAAGATGTTCGTTCATCACTAATTTTTCATAGAAAAGAATAGTTCACAGACGTACGTTCCACCGAACATTGCTTCCTTGGAAATCGCATATGATCAAAGCTTCGGGTATTTATTGTCACATAAGATTTTAAAACATTCCACTCCTATTATATCCTTGCATCTCACTTTTATGATTTCGTCAGATTGTAAATGAATCAGCTTCTCTTCAGATCAATTCTTGCCTTCCTTATATCTACCTTTAATGGATTGACATGCACTTATACATCATCTATCAAACCCTGAAATCATGAAATCTGTGATCACAAAATTAACTTTTAAGTGTTAAGAGAATACTGATGTAAACACTGAATTTATCTGAGGAGACATTTGAAAGAGAAAGAAATTTGAAACATGGAAAATAGTATAACCGTCCCTCTTTCAAGTGATCTAACCAGAGTGAAAGTGTTTTTACGAATGCCTGCACTGAATTATACATATCAACAATATTTTGATTGGATCCTTGCAATGTAGTATTAAGCTTAAGTGAGTACATATATCGCCTAAGAAAGCTAAGTCATAGATCCAGGTCTCGTTATTTAATTCCTGAATTACCATTCCCTAAAATAAGAAAACAATAAAATTAGACTAAAATGCATTAAAGCATATGGGAATAATGTAAATGTAAAGTTAAAATAAATTACCTTTTCTTTCATGAATCCTGCGATTATATATCTGAGATCGAAGAACCAACGTAACGTTGTGCCGCTGCTAAGCCATCTAACATTACACAAATACTTAATATATTCAAATGATTCTCCCATATTTTTAAATATATTTTAAAACTGTCGTTTTAATGCACTTTCTTTTATTTTGTTCACATGCTCACAACACAATCTATCACTGATTGTAGTGTAACTGACTTTAAACAAAGTGCTTCTTGATGCAGCAGACAATGCCAAGCATAAAAATTGCTCGAAATACCTTTATCACTGAAAAAATGTTTTAACCTGCCAATCAACTCACTTTTTTCCCCAGCCATGACCTTTGCTTTGTCTGATACTAATTTTGACCACTGTAAACAGTGTCCTTCAATACTAATTTTTAGAGCTTGAAATATCTCCTCGCCAGTAGTACTGCCTTTTAGAGGGACTAAATTGAGCAAATACTCTTCAACATTTAGTTCCTTATCAACAACTTGAATGAAAATGGCCAATTGGGCCATATCAGTTACATCTGTACTCTCGTCCAGTGCAAGAGAAAACTTCACAAAGTCAGTCATTTTCAAATCCATCTGCCTTGTTATGTTGGCAGAAAGTACTTCAACTTTCTTTGCATTGGTTTGTTGGGAAATATGCAAACACTCAAAATTATGAACCTCTTGAGGACATCAAACCCCAGCAATTTTTATTAAACATGTTTTGATAAAATCTCCTTCTGAAATGCTTTAAGGCCCTTTGCAATCTCCCAGGCTACTGTATAACTAACGTGATTTCTTTTCTCTGCAATGGTATGAGTCTTTATAGTTGATTTAGGTCGATTATTTTCTATCAGTTTCAAAATTTCTTGCATTCTTTTGCGCCCGGTGAAGATATTGAAAATTACAATCTGACCTGTAACTTAAATAAGAATTACAAACTCAACTAACCTTGTAACTTGGCATATTCTGAATGATAAGCATTGTAATGGAGTTTCATGTTGAATTGCATTATTCTGCGTAATACTTTGGAACATATTAAGCATTTTGCATTGTCACCATCCTCAAAGAAGAAGAACTTCTTCCACTCTAGATGAAATTTTCTGCTCTTGGAACGTTGCTTTGCAAGTGCCATTGCGAGCCGCCAAGGTTTGGTGTAGTATTGACCACTTTGACATGAGGACGATTGGGAGAAGTTACAGAGGGGTACTGTAAGAGTCAACTGAAGCACAAATCAACTCACGAAGCACTGTTTCGCCATGGCTGCTGTAAATAATGGGCCCTATTATTGTTTCCCAAATCTTAGAAGTTATGTTGTTTGAGATCTAATGTAAGAAGTTAACTGGTTGTGAATGAAGCATAATGAAGTTTGCCATGTGCGCAAATCTAATCAACTTGTGATTTGCTTTGGTGTAAATATAAGTTCAACTTAATTTACTATAATGTACTCCTACATGACTGTGTTTTTATTCAGCCTGTATGCTGTGTAGGGAAGAGAATTATTACATCTCAGTAATCACTGTAAATGTTTTATGCACACTGTAGTATTGTGTGAAAGTGGCTAGTTTCATCAAGGAACTGCTGGTACAGCTAACTCTGGGCAATCTAAATGTTGAAACAGAAGCCCTTCTTTTAATGTCCTGAAGTAACTGATGAACTGGAAGAACATTTTGGGCTGTATTTTTTTATCTGGAACAAATTACACTGTATCTTACCGAGAAATTGTAGAATCTGAAAAGAAACTGAAGGTGAGAACATTTCTTTCAAATGTGAAAAAAGTGAACTGCAGTTATATGATATGTTCTGGTAATGCTGTAGGTGCTAGCTAATCTTATGACGTTAATCACTTTCTTCCAACTCTTAGATGCAGACTGATAAAGGTGTACATCGTTGAAACTGTAAAAACATATGTCACATAATTATAACACAAAACGATCAGAATTACAAATACTGATTGTAGTAAGTGCTGTGGTCTGTTTTCTACATCAAAAGGGGACAGAATAAACTATGTAGGTTTTAATTGTCTGCAGTGAGGAGGATCAAATCCCCAATGACTTTCTAAAATTAATTGTATGCCATTTGGTTTTCTCCTATAAATGGAGGAAATGTAGGGGAATCAAAGGTAAAATTCAATTGACAAAATATAGTCTGGAAGATAAACTGGTTAAGTTCAAGGCAATATGCCATTGTCAATCTAATATTCTGGTTGCCAGTGGCAAGATAATTGATACTTATGCTGAACAATTACTGCAAAGACATGAATGATGTAGCAATAAATAAAAATAAAAAACAAAAAACCTATGTCTTACTTGTTTCATTCAACAGTTAACATACACTTCAGTAAGCCTCAAATAACTAAAATATGAAAACTAAACTCCAGCGGCAAATGTGATTTCAAAAGAAATTATTAAACTTATTAGACCATTAGTGTTAAAAGTCTGCCTTATAAGTTGCAACCTATGCTGGTCCATAACAGTCCTTGCTATGTAGAAGAAAGTCATTGTTATTCTTATTCTGAAGCCACATAAGCACCAACCAAATCATATGAACAAGAAGCATCACTTAATTTCTCCTATACGTATTCTAGCAAAAGTGAATGATAGAATGATTTGTAGTTTACATGTTTGGTACCTTGAAAGTGAAAACCTCTTAACTATAAAACTGCTGAATGCTGCAAATCAGTCAATACCTCAGAAATATTATCTCTTAGTCAAGAAGTCAAAAATAGTTTGAACAATAAAAAGTTGCATTGTTTGTGGATTTATAAAACATGTAAGTCTCTTTGCAAAGATTAAAATTAAAGGAAAAAAAATGATTAAATAAGAAATGTGCAGAAACATATTGAAATGGATAAACCATGGTGAATCAATGTTAAATACTCATATTGCTCCATTTACTAAATTACCGGCAGGGCATGTTTTGAGGACCTATTGTTTCTATTCTCGGCTGCTGATTGATTAACGTGTGATTATTTGATCTTATTTTCCATTGGTTATCTGTAGCATCATCATTGGTTTGGGTTGGTGAGTTTGGAGATTAAACTACATCTGCTAGAATGTCAAAGTTCATAATTCAATGCTTTAAACTTATGATATATGCTCTTTCATATCAGGTCCGCTCTAAGTAATTCTGCATTGATTTTAGCAGCATGACTCCTTGTTATTGAGATTTTCTTCCTAAAAGTGATCAGCTAAAGCTGGTTTATTTGTTTGTATCTGATATTTCAGAAGTATTCTTTACTTTTTTACCTGGTATATCTTAAGTGCTGTTTAGTCTGGTGCTTATGTTTCTCTTAGTTTTTCTGATATATGTTTTATTGCATTATAAACACATATATGCCCAATTCCTTTTCTGATGGGATTCTGTCTGTGTGTTCTGATATCAGCATATTTTTTATGTTGTATTTATTTTGTAGTGCTACAACTGTGTTGAAAACTATGTTACGTTACTGCCATTGATCGACATATAATCTTGTGGCACCACAGTACTGAACAAGGTTTTAGCATGCTATTCAATGGTAACTTTTAGTAAATTTGAACATTCTCTTTTTTCAAACATGTTTTTTAGAATTTCTTTTATTACATCATATAATCAGTACATAACTGAAGAGGACAGTACATAACTTTTCACTTTAAATAACTTGAAATTATCGTTCAAGTTTATTAATATTTAACTCGCTTTCTTTACCTGCAGTAAAATACTTTTGGAAACGTAACCTTGTAAGATTCTTATGACAATGTTACCTTTCTTCACATAACTACCTACTCTAATAATGTACTTACAATGAGCATAATATACTAAATATATCTGGAGTTGTCGGTCTGTTGCTACTACAAAACAAAATAATATACTTGCATAAAGTGGTGTAAAACAAGAAAAATCTCAATTAGTTTACAATTAAAATAGGTACATTAAATGTCCTATTAGGTTTGTTTTTATCTTTTAGATTCTCCATATTATGACCTTAGTCATAAGATAATTTATTCATCGTGTTCATATCTCCCTCCACACCCTCTAAATCATTAACTTTGTTACTGAAAATTTTCAAAGTTTTCTTTTAGGGCAGAAGGCACATTTCTCTCTTCCTGTACTGGTACTGGGCATAGATGTTTCAACTTTCTTTATGTTGAATTTCTGCTTTAGTCATACTCAAACTTCTGATTGGAGGCCTTGAGTTGAAACTCTTGAAATGATGTGTGGTTTTGTGAAGACAAGAGCAAGGTTCTTCAAGAATATTCTTGTGGATGTATCCAAATCAGTATTTGAGAGGGAAATAACCTGTGTGTTTATTCCCACGACATTCATAAGGGAAGAAGATATGTCAGCCAGCAAAAACAAATCCTTAAAACCAAATATTTTTATTTTAGTTCCTCAACGTCTATTTTACCTTTCATCATGTTGTAGAACATGATCATTTCAGGCTTGCAAGCTTCATGTGTAGAAGAATCAATATAATTCCTGAAGTGCATTGATGAAATAACAAGGACATTTTTGTATTTTTTGGGACATAAGATACAAGAGTTACCTGTTCCCCAAAAGCAAACAAGCTACTGTCATGACATTAGAAATTTCTGTTTTTGTTTTTCCTGATCGTCGCTCAAAGAAGTGACATTTTGATGGGATGGTTTCAGCAGGCCTGCCAGGTAAAGTAGTCCTAACATAGCCTTCATTCCTTCTAAAGTAGTACTTGGTGCATCACTTTCTCTTGAGTAGTTTTCTCAAAGTTTTGCCAGCCTCATGTTGGTGTATTTCGTTATTTTTTCAAAATAGTATCCAGGAAAAACAGCTGCCAACATTCCACTTCTGTTGTTGCATACTGAGCTGCTTGTTTTTACATCTGGGGGATGAATAAATATTCCTCTTTGTGTATGTGTGTTAGATGGTGGTAGATGGACATTCCACATAGTAACAAAAACTCTGCCTACATACTGTGGTGAGGTACTTTCAGCAACTTCAGAAACTAATTCATCTGCAGGGACTTCTGATGTTGTATCATGCTCAATGTATGTATGCTTTTCCTCACCAGCACCTGTATTATGTGTCTGACCAAATGCGCTATCATCATCAGAAAATTCAAATGATGAGAGTGATTCAGTTTCAATCTCCTAAAGCCATTTCAATATTTGCTGTTCTTGTGTTCCATCTTAGAATGCTTACTAGCAAAGACTGGCATGTTACAATGTGACTCAAATGTAAAGGATCTATCAATAATACAAATTCTTGCCTCTGAACCCCAGGAAGAAAAACATGTTAAGCTGACAACAATATATCATCAGTGGTCGACATGTGAGCACCGCACTCACTTTGGTACATGTGTTAATTCTGTTTCCATTTGTAGAGAACTAAAATTCCAAAATTCTGAAGTATACATCAACTTGCTCCATTACCATGCTTTGAAAGGTACACATAGTCTCCAAAGTTTTGTTTTAAAGGTAGCCAAGATAACCAACTTTCAAAATCAAAGTGAGCGCAGCACTCACATGTCAACCAATGATGGATTAAAGATCTTGTGGAATTTATGAAATGTCCAGGGGTGGTATGTGAACTTCTTAAAACTTAGGTTTTTCCATCCAAAACAAACGTCAAATCTTCTATATAAACCACATAGAAATAATACTTTTATTAACTAGCTCAACTGAATAGCCCTAACTGCTTACTGGATTGCCGCATGAGCTGTGGATTACTGGTTCTGTATTATGAGGGGGTGGGGACTGGGTGCTCTGCCATTATTCATACTACACTGAAGTACACCTCTGAAGCAGGAATGTCCATCTTGATTGCTTACTCTTGTCAAAAGATTCCAGCTTTGATTTTGGCACCTTGCAGTTAAAACTGGCAGCTATGTTTTGGGTGTGATCTCCTTATACTACATTACTAATTTCAAGGTGGGTTTCAGCATGAAGGGTCTGTTACTTCCTTTGTCAGTGTGCAATAATTGTTATGCTCTCTGAAATTTCCAAAAAGAAATAGCGCTTCATTGGACATATTCCCAATGTGAAATCCAAGGAAATTAAATAGCAGAATCCTCCACAAAGAAAGGAACAAAAATTCAACAGAAACACCATAAGCAGTATACCCTTTCATAGTACACAATGATGGTACATATTATCCCAGCCAAAATGCAATAAACAATGTCACATTAACAATAAATATAAACCTTGGCACAGTGTTTAAAGACTCTTATCATCCAAGATTTATCAAGAAATAAATTAGTTACAATTTTTTAATTTAACACTGGCCATGGCTCTCCAATAGTCCATTTTTATAAGATAAACTATATTGTCAACCCAATGCATTTTTCACAAGGCTCCAAATTACACAAAGAATACAGACTACCTAATGAAGTGTACAGCAATAAGAAGATATACCTACAGACAACTTAAAACATAGTACTGGGATGCTTGAAAGAAAATGAAGTATGCTGACAAAGCCTTGAATTTAAGCAGACAACCACCCTGAAATCAATACATTGACTTTAACAAATTGTACAAAATTATGATGACAAAGGCAAGTGTAAGGATACCTCCCCCCAGAAAATTCTCCCAGTTTTCCAAATAGGGAGTCTGGTCACCCTAAATGTGATAAATCATTTATTTAAAGGTGAGTCGGAATTGTTACACTAACATCACTTAAGTAAAACTTAAGTGATGTTAGTGTAACAATTCCGACACATCTTTAAATAAATTCAATACACATCACTGTTTCTAGCTTCTTTTCATTACAATATCAACATGATAAATCATCATTATTAGTAGCTTAAAATTATAGATGAAATATCCAGTTTTCCAATTTATTATAGTATTTAATCTATGCAGGTTTCTAAAATCAATTCTCCAGTCACATTATGCCACAGATAATTTACTTTGCCAGGAAGCTTGTGTAAGCATTGGATTTTTCAAGTCTGATTCAACTTTCCAATGAGAACACACATTAAATGCTTTATTCTTGGGTTTTAAATACGTGTTTTACTACTGCTTTGCTTATGTTTTCTGTAAGTACAAAGAACTGTTGCTCAGTTGCACAATTGTACTCATTCTGACTATCTGGTATCTTAAGAATAAAACTTCCTGACAATCACACTTTGGCAAGATTTAATAGAGCTGGTTTTAACATTTGGAAGACAGTAGTCCAGTGCATTTGAAATCAGTGGTACACCACATTAAATAGGAATAGCTGCCTGATTATACATAGCTATTTGTGAGACTTTGTTTTGCTGATTATCTCGGAAGATCCTGACTACTATGCATAGCCCTTATTAAGGCATTGGGTAGACAAATGCTGTTGAGAATGCTGATGCTTATCTCAGTATCACTTACGATTTATCTTAGATATATGGAGTATATTAAATCATTAATCTCTCTTTCAAAATTGCTGTTGTCAGCAGAAAACAACATATGCAATGTCTAGTAAATGTCTTGATTAATATTTGTTAAATAAACTAAGAACAAGTTGCACATTTTTCACTGATATCAGTCTTAATTTGGTTTCAAAGATCATAAGCTCATCTTTTGTTCACTGAAGCATCAAAGTGGATCATTGAAGATTTTCTCTGACCCATGTATAGTGGATATACAGCTTTGAAACTCCCTTCTCTACAGGTATCACAAAATATTCTAAACTTTCCCCATCGCTTTATGCATTTAGGGGCATTTTTTGTATGAATAAACATTTTCTACCTGAGGTCATGTCTTTACCTCAGAAATCTGGGTTTTATTATCTGGAAAGCACTTTCCTTATGAAAATGACTTCGTTATTGGAAAGAGCTGGATGTCAGGGGTGCAAGATCTAGAAAGTAAGGGACTTGAGAGAGAATTCCTTGCTTCTTACTGGATAACATGTGAGCTGTCTTTAAGGATGCAGACACTTTGGATCAGTATGCCACACCTTTTGATTTTGAAGGCCATTTGCTATCTTTTTTCAGCTGTGAAGCATGGTATATCCCAATTATCATATGTTGCCAGAAAATCCATCTTTTTTTGCTCATTCCAAAATACTTCTTTGGTGAAGGTAAGTCACAGTGCCTCCATTCTTCAACTGGGCATCAGTCTGGATGATGATAATGTTGTTTTTTGGTCCCATGTAATTAGTTTGTTAAAATCCTCTGAAAGATCCCAGTACTACGTGATTCACTCCTGCTTCAGAAAAGAACTCGGCTACCAGGAACCCACTTTTTGCAAATGCAAATGGGTTACAGATAATTTTTTCTTCCACAATTTTTGACCCCACACTTAACTTATCATCTAGCTGGTTGGCAAATGTTTGTGGTAATTTCTCCATATGACTGCCCTATTTTGTCAGATAGTGAGGTTCAGACTGCAGTTGCCCATCCATTTTCACCAAAGTCTGTACCATTTGAAGTGATTATGTTATCAGGCATTCTCATCACTCTCTTATAACCCTGAAGAATGGGCCTCAGGCACATTAACTTGACTGCTCTCTGCTGGATATATATTCCATGTTAGCAATTCTGAAAGAAGTACCACTGCAACTGGATCAATCACACCTTACCGGCATTAGCAATGCTGAAAGGTGAATTACCAGATAACCTTTAGAGATAGTATTATAGCACTTGTGGAATTTCAGCCCTCTGCATTAAATGGAATGGGATCAGTGAGAATCCTTAGTAAACAACTCTCCATGTTAAATAGATGGTAGTGCTAGGAATTTCCTTCCATCAGGTAAATCTTGGTTCATTCCCATTGGCTGCAGTTGGAATTTGTGATTGCACAGAAAATTCGAGCAATGCCGGGGTAAATTTCCTGCAATTGTTCTTATTTACCCATCATTCATTCTGCTTGCTCCAACTCCTTCCTCATTCATATAATCAGCCTATCATACATTGTGTTGCTAGTCTGTTTGAGTTGGTACACAATATAAAAATGGCCTATATTTATCTCTTTGCCTCTTGTGCAAAGAAGTCCAATTTAAAAATAACAAGTTGCCTCATATTTTCTTAAGTGTTCAATGTGCCACATCAGCTGTCAGTCCTTAAAAAGAATCTAACATGGGATATACTCTGAAATACATCTTATAATTTTTTTTTTTTCCTTCATGCATTTTAGTATACAAAATTGGATTAACTAATCTTCCCCTGTCTTTCCAGAGAACGAATGAGAATATGTCAGAGTATACAATCTACAGGCAAGCTACAAGTTTCCCCAGAATTGGTGAGTGAAGCTGCTATTCTAAAAATTATGACGAGTAAATTAGTTTTGAGTTTAATGTTTCTTTTTTATTCTCTTATGAATATAGATATATGACTTCACATCAGATGACCTTCAGGATTTGGGTGAAATTGGACGTGGAGCATTTGGCACTGTGAATAAAATGGTCCACCGGCGTAGCAATACAGTAATGGCTGTTAAGGTAATTCATCCTGTTGTGTCTCCATAAAGCTAAATGTGATATTTCTCATCAAAGTACTGTCATGAATATTTTGTCAAAGTAATGAAACTTAGTTATTTAGCTAGTGCTTTTATTTCAGAGGATTCGATCAACAGTTGATGAAAAAGAACAGAAACAGCTTTTAATGGATCTTGAAGTTGTAATGAGGTCAAATGAGTGCCCTTGCATTGTCCAATTCTACGGTGCACTTTTCAAAGAAGTATGTGACATAGCATTAAGCATGAATTTATTTTGATTCTATTCTTATGTCTCTGCATACTTCTCTGCTTCTGTCTGGGTTCATTCCCATGCTATATGCAATTTTTATCCTCATTCTTTTATCTTGTTATGTGTCAAGTTTGCTGAGACTAAGCATGTATAATACAAGGTTAACAATATTTACACCAAAGCATGGATATATTGTCCTAGAACTCTTCTAATTAGTCACAAAACTATTTCATAATTGCTCTTCTATGCTAGCCTTCTGTAGGCATTAAATTGAAAAGTTGAATCAGAGTTGAAAAATTAATTTTTGGGCTCAAATCACCTCATCTGATTCAACTTTGCAACTTATTACAATTAATCCCAATTGTATATGTATGTCTTTATTTACCATAAGAAATTTTTATACAATTTCATGGTTTTGTCAAATTCTTTAAAACTAATGAACAATACGAAAAACATTAAGTATGCAACAAACATATACAATATAATTATGAGTAAACATAATAGTATATAGAACATTATTGGGCGAAAATAGTCATAAAATTCTTATAAACATTGCTCAATTAAAAGCTTCTTAGTGTACTTTCTAAATTTGGCCTAGTTGTTTTGACTTATTTTATTAGTAATTAAATTATACATATAAACCTTTGTGTGATATGGAGTTAACATTTTTTGCTGTTCTGCCAGTATTTAGATGCATTGTGTTACATTCCAGTAGTGTGATCATGTACAGTACTATTAGTTTTGAAGCAATGGATGTTGTTATTTATGAACCATAGTGTTTGTAATACGTACAGGCAGCGTAATGTGAGGATGTGTAGTTCCTTAAAGTATGATCTGCAGGACGTGCTTTTGTTTAAATTTAGCATGCACTAAATCGTTTTCTTTTGTTGCACAAAAAGCTAATTTATTTCTGCCACCGAACACCAACAGGGATATCATAGGAAAATGTGTATTTTTACATATGAGAAATATACAATTTTTAATGTTTGAAATTACATATATTCTTTAAAACTAAATTGCATACTACAACTTATTAAGTTTTATATTTTGTTGCAATGTTCTGAACATGTGGCTTCTATTGTTACTTCAAGAAATTTAGTTTCTGCAATATAGTTTATTATTTCATTGTCATGAATTATTTTTGGTGCTGTTCTTGAATTACCTCTATTAGACAGTGTGATGTAGATACAGTGAGATGTTTTAGCATTTAGTTTGTTTGTCCGTGGACAACCATTGCCTCATGTTTGACATTACATTATCAGCTCAATACTGCAGGTCAGCAATAGAATTTTCTGTAAGTATGGTTAGGTAATTATAAAGCCTGGAAACTTATTAAAACACTTGCAACATTGCAAGTTGCCTTTGAGGTAAGATATCTTTAATATTTGAGATTGCCATGAAGGTTTATCAGATACTTGAAGCAGATGAGAGGATTTAATACATATATGGATACTTGCCACAGCAGCTTAAGCAGTAAGGCCATCAGCACAGAAAGCCAAAAGTTATAGTTCAAGTCCAGGCACGGCATAAATTTTCAAGTCCAATTCAACTTTCCATAACAAAACTTGTTTTATCTTCTTTTTCTATGTGATAATTACTGCATGAGTTGAAGTGTTGACTGAAGACTCTTGTTACATATTACACTAAAACTCTGCTGATGCGTTGCTACTAATTATTCCAATTACTATGTTCTTAATTAAAAAAATTCCTGGTTGTTTCATTATAATTTTGCACAATTTTACACCCTTATTATGCTCCAAATCCTACTTATAGTGCTTTTTTATGCATAGGAAATGAGTAAAAATTCTAAAAATTGTGAAAAATGTAATGTGTTAAAAGTATGCTGAAGAAGTGCTTTCCCTGACCAATTACAAATTTTGACATTCACATTTTTAGGAACTTGGATACCTGCCTTTTCACACCAGTTTTGAAGCTAATGATGTGGCCTATTAGTAACGAACTTTGTACTTAATGCTTAAAAATACTTATTTGCATAAAAGCAATAAGTACTCAAAAGTTGAGCTGCTAGTTTTCTGCTCCTTCCATAAACTTAACCTGTGTTACAGCAAAATTGCAAAGCAGAAAACAAAAATAATTACAAATTCTCCCTAAAGTATGAAAAACTTAATTTATTTTGTAGTTTTTGGTGCAGCTGAACATTAAAACATTGTTTTCCCCGTTTCATAAATTATTTTATTTTGCAGTTTTTGGTGTAGCTGAACATTAAACACTTTCAGAATTGTTTTCCCCATTTCATAAATGATTTCCCATGTTTAGCCTTGTCCCATTTATTACATGTTTAAGCAGTGCCTTGAAAAGCATGTTAATGTGGTTATGCTAGAAAGGTATATAAGATTGTGGGTTTCAGAATACTGCTTTGAGAGTGGAAAGAAGGTTTAAGAATATGTAACCCTTTTCATCCTTGAACTGCAAACCAGCATGCTGTTTTTTTTTTCTTTCTTTCTTTGTGAGATACTGAGCTTATTGCCACGTACTGTTGGACAACAAGAAGAAGGCGAGCGGGGTTCTGTAACTGTTTATCTACTCATGTACTGTCGATTGTTTACTACGTTTACTACAAAATGTGTTTGTGTGCAAATGAACCACCCATGCTGCCAGATCTGATACTAGTAGAACAGCAACCGCCGTAATAGGTGTTAACGCATTGGCTCTTGCCATGGGTGAGTACTTGACAACACTGTGTAGTAGTTTATAACCTCCTAACATACTTATCGTATCCACACGGCGAGCGTAAATATGATACGGATGCAGGAAAGTGTTGATGTTACACATTCCTCTCGCTTGCCTTCTTCTTGTGGTCTATCAGTACATGGTGCTGTTGTAACCATACTGCACTTTCTTCAACTATTTTAAAAGGCTTTACTTACTAATGTTATGAAAGGAGGTGCTGAAATTGGCTTCTGCCATCCATACATTTTTGACATCTCTTTAAGAAACTAACCATCACTTGCTGTAGTTCAGGTTTAGTAATGCTGGCTATTTCCTTACAGCTGTTTTGTTTCAAATCTTTCAAGGAGTGTGGGTTGGTCTTGTATACTTTTTCTCTCTTTGTTTTTTTAATTTACCCCAGAGATAAAGTCATATAGCTTAGGTCTGGAGACCAAGAGGGCCACAAACTTTAATAATTTAGTCCTCCATGAACACACTTTTCTTCAGTTGTACTCAATGGCTGTAAGAGTTCTGAGAGTGTCTTGTTGAAACAAGCAGAAATCATGCTCCCTGTTGGTTAATTCTGTAAAAGGGGGTGGACAGATTGTATGTATGTGGAGACATCAACTCTTGAGTTGAAAAAAAAATTGGACCTCTGATTCTTTCTTCACTCATGGTGCACCATTTACCAATTTTTTCATTGTGGAGGGGAACTTCATGGATAACATCAAGCCTTTCACAAGGGAAGTATCAGACCCTTCATACTGAAACCCGCCCCAAAAATTCTGTGACAGATGTATAAGGAGGCCACACCCAAAACATCAGGGGCCAGTTTCAACTGCAAGGTACCAAAATCGAAGCTGGAATCCTTCAACAGAACTCAGTATGAATATGAATATATATTGTAACCCTTGATACATTTTCATAAATATACGAACACAAGCAAAACAATGGTAACATTTTTTATAATTACAACTATAGTGCTAAACATAAATTTACAATATAATAAGTTTAAAATCCATCTCTATGAGGTTTCCTTATACGATCCCAGGGTTATCTGTGTAATGAAGCCCACCCCCACTATTTACATTCCACTATTTAACTATTTTATCAATTTATATCTCAATTCTCTCATCTTTCTTAACTGTTCTAATCCATTTCTCCGTTTTCCTGAATATTCTCCCATCATTTCATTCCTATTTTTACCAGTGAACATTTTAAGTGCTATAATTTCTTTCTATAATGTGTCCCATTTTTCCCCCATATATCCCCTCTCCATGACTTTACCCTATCACATTCTAATCATGAAATATTCCTTCTAGCTACCCACACATAATGCACCCTTTCCCATTATCTCCTCTCAAACCCTTTAAAAACAGTGCTCCTTATCACATCCATCGAATCCTTCCCTTCCAAATTTATCAGAATCCACATATATCACTCTTCCCCAATCCTTTATAATTATTCTGTGTAATTTTAAACAATTCTTATCTCTAAAACTAGCCCAAATCTCTTGCCTATCTGTATCTTCAATTCTATCTTCCTTCCAAAACCCTACGCACCCGGGGTACCCGAGCCAATCATCGCCATCATCATCCTTCCACCCCCGTCCGGTCGAGGTGGGTTCGTTCTCGTGGCCGGGGGACTCAAGGTAGGCTCTCGTGCGTTCTGTGCATATCATTACATCTCGCCCCTCGCCATCGCTTCTGTCTTCTCTTTTATTTATGCACATTTCGCCCCACGCCCATTCATTTACACGTCTCTTTTACTTCTTCGCCGGCCTACCTTGAGTGCGAAACGCCCACACACTTTTAGTTTCTTTTAACCTTTTATGTTAATCCTCCGTGGACACAGCCTGACGGATACCCGCGCACTGGGTGCGCAGCTGGGTGAGTGGGTAATGGTGTCATCCCCACCACCCGGGGTCGTCATGTAGGGTGTGTGTTCGTATCCGCTGTTCAACTGCAGTCCCGCGGGGGGGGGGCCATTGCATGAGCTGCTGACTTCCGACGGCGATTGGGTCCCTCTGTCTATGTTCTGGGAGGTGTGACCCTGGGGTGAGCTAGGTATAGATAGGCCACTCACCCAAGCCGGGGTAACGCCCGGGAAGTCAGAGCCCGAGGTCGGAGACGGTTGCAATGGTGGAGGATTTTTTTCGCTATGGAGCACCCTTTCTCCATTATAAACAACAAGCGCCGAAAAGTTTTAGTAACAGAAGTAGCACCGCCAACAGCTGGTTGTTACTTAGTGATTACCCGTACAGAGGAAGGACAATCATTCGAGAAGGTGAACCCTTTTATCATCCAGAAGGGCATTGACTCAATTGCTGGTCCGGTTCTTTCCTGCACTCGGCTTCGTAATGGTTCGTTGTTAGTGCAAAGCAAATCCGAGGTACAAAGTAAGTCCTTGTTGAGCGCCACGCTTCTCCACGGTTATCCTATCCGTGTTGAGAAGCACCGCACCTTGAATTCTTGTCGAGGCGTTGTCACCACGCATAGCCTCGATGGCATATCGGACGAGGACCTGGTCGAATATCTTGCAGACCAGAAGGTGACAGCGGTTCATCGAGTGCAGGCCAAACGCGACGGCGTATTGGTACCCACTCGTACCCTGTTTCTAACATTTGATGGCGTCGATCTGCCCACGAGCATCTCCGCAGGGTACGAACGTATTTCTGTGAGGCCTTATATTCCTAGACCTCTGCGTTGTTTTAAGTGCCAACGTTTTGGGCATACGCAAGTCTCATGTAAGAGTGCCGTTAACATCTGTGCAACATGTAGCCAGCCCTCACACGAAGGTGCCTGTTCAACAGCCCCCGTCTGCGTTAATTGTAAAGGGTCACATTCTGCTTCATTTGGCGACTGTCCACGGTATTTGGACGAGAAGGCGATCCAGGAGATCCGGGTAAAGGAGAAACTCTCCTTCGCCGAAGCCCGGAGGCGTTTCCATGCGCGCCAACCTTCACTCCTGCGATCTGGCACATTTAGTTCTGTTGTTGCCTCGCCAGTACCACGAGTAGATGCCGAAACTCAGACCTGGTCCATTACTGGATTAACCGCCACTACCATCCGGCCGTCCATTAAAGCTACTGTTACCAAGCCGTATAAACCTGGTCCAAAGTCAATGAAGTCGCAAGCCGCTGAAAAGAAGCCCAAGCAGAAACTACGTAGGGAAGATTTTTTGAAAGACCCTCCGCGTGCGCGCGGTAACAAAAGTTCACCTTCTCCTCGGAGGTCGCTGTCCCAGGAAGGTCCTGGGACAAGCCGCGCTCAGCGGCACCCCTCACCCATCGCCACCCAGAACCGATTCACGGCGCTTGAATCGGTTTCTGGCACTGAGCGCGTGGGCCCTCCCTCCGAGGAAGCTATGGAGTCTGACCAACTCCATACAAAAAGCCCGAGCCCAAAGGTTAAACAAAAGGTAATTTTAAGCCGCCCTTCTAAATAGACAGTTTATCCCCTTTTTCTTAATGGCTATCCTGACCTGGAATGTACGTGGTGTACGATCGCATAGGGCGGAACTGCAACTTTTATTGCGTTCCCATTCGCCTATGGTCGTATGTTTGCAGGAGACTAAGCTTCGCCCTCACGATCCTTTTGATCTCCGAGGATATACTCCGGTTCGCTACGACCTTGAACCGGAGGAGGGTACTCCTGCTCATGGAGGTGTCATGTTGTTAGTGCGTAACGACGTTCATTTTAAACCTGTCACACTTACATCCGACTTGCAAGCTGTTGCCGTTCGCCTTCACTTACCCGGCTTTTTGTTTTCTGTTTGCTCTGTATATTCACCTCCATCGTCTCCCCTCGCTCCCGCGGACATTCGAGCTCTCCTGTCCGCTCTCCCAACACCATTTCTTCTGTTGGGAGATTTTAATGCCCATCACCCACTATGGGGTTCGCCAAGGGCTTGTGCGAGGGGAACTCTTCTTTCCGACATTTTTTATCAGTTCAATCTTTCCGTCCTCAATACAGGTGGACCTACTTTTATTTCTGATTCTTCTGGTACATTCTCTCACCTGGACCTTGTCATTTGCTCACTCCAGCTTGCTCATCGTCTTCAGTGGAACGTCGTCGCTGACACCTACTCCAGCGACCATTACCCCTGCATCGTTTCTCTTTTGTCGCACCACGTACAGCATTCCAGAGTACCTACCTGGATATTCGCAAAAGCCGACTGGAGCTTGTATTCCAGCCTCGTGCATTTTGACGACCAGCCCTTCTCCGAAATTAACCAACTAGTGCAGCACCTTACGTCTATTATTTTCGCTGCCGCCGAACGCGCAATACCCCGTTCATCCTCTCAACCTCGGCGGCCACCTGTTCCGTGGTGGAACGAGGATTGTCGGGACGCCGTTCGTGCCCGTAGAACTGCGCTTAGGGTGTTTCGGCGACATCCTACAATTGATAATTTGGTGACTTTTAAACAATCGCGCGCCAGGGCTCGTCGCATTATTCAGGATAGCAAGAAGGCGTCGTGGGCTCGTTTTGTCGAGTCTTTTAATCGTTTTACGCCTTCATCTGTTGTTTGGGATAAACTTCGTCGCTTCTCAGGTAAAGTGTCGCATTGTACTGTTTCTGGCCTTCAGGTTTCCAATGCCACTATAGTGGATCCGGCTGCCATCGCTAACACTCTGGGTGCTGCCTTTGAGGCGGTATCCAGTTCAGACCATTATTCCGCCGGCTTTCGCTCTATCAAAGACCGGCTGGATTCCGACACCTTTAATTTTCGGTCTGCTAATAATGAGTGTTATAATGAACTTTTCACAATAAGGGAGCTGGAGCACGCTCTTCATTGCTCTAGGCACTCCGCTCCTGGGCCGGACGGCATTCATGTCCTGATGTTAAAGCACCTTTCAGCCGACAGCAAACTCTTTCTCTTACAGGTCTATAACCGTATTTGGCAAGACGGCATTTTTCCTTCCGTTTGGCGCGAAGCCACAATTGTCCCTATTCTTAAGCCTGGGAAGGATCGCCAACTACCTTCCAGCTACCGCCCTATCTCCCTCACCAGTTGCATTTGCAAGGTGATGGAGCGCATGATCAACGGGCGGTTGACATGGTGGCTTGAGTCTCAGAAACTTTTAGCGAACGCTCAGTGCGGATTTCGTCGCTATCGCTCTACCATCGACCATCTGGTGTCCCTGTCGACGCATGTTATGAATGGCTTTCTGAGAAAGTGTCAAACCGTGGCTGTGTTTTTTGACCTGGAGAAAGCTTATGACACTTGTTGGAGGGGCGGCATTTTACGTACACTTCACGCATGGAATATCCGCGGTCGTCTTCCCATATTTCTTCGGGAGTTCATGACGGACCGCGTCTTTCGTGTACGTGTGGGCTCGGTTTTATCTCGTCGTTTTATTCAAGAGAACGGAGTACCGCAGGGCTCTGTACTCAGTGTCACACTTTTTGCGATTGCTATCAACCCCATTGTTGATTGTATCCCACCTGGCATTTCATCGTCCCTTTTTGTTGATGATTTTGCCATTTATTGTAGTTCACGGCGGACCTGTCTACTCGAACGCCGTCTCCAGAGCTGTATCGACCGTCTCTACGCCTGGAGTAACGCCAACGGCTTTAATTTCTCCGCCGAGAAATCCGTCTGCATCAACTTCTGGCGCCGGAAGTATTTCCCTCCGCCCTCTCTCCATCTTGGGCCAGGGATACTTCCGTTTGCAGACGAGGCGAAATTTTTGGGGTTGATTTTTGATAGAAAGTTGTGTTGGACCTCGCACGTTTCCTTTTTAAAAGCAAAGTGTGACCGTTCTCTTAATCTTTTACGTGTTTTAAGTGGCACATCCTGGGGAGCTGATCGGACCGTCCTTCGCCTTTATCGCTCTTTGGTCCGATCCAAACTTGATTACGTATTGTTTATTATTATTGTGTATTGTTTATTCGTCGGCACGTCCATCTGTGTTACGTCGATTGAATGCCATTCACCATCGTGGCATAAGAGTCGCTACAGGGGGCTTTCCAACCAGCCCTGTTCTTAGCCTGTATGCTGAAGCTGCAGAGCCTCCGCTGTCCTTCAGGCGTGAGATGCTCTTGTGCAGCTATGCCTGTCGACTCTCAAGCTTGCCTGACCACCCGTCCTTCGAGTTATTTTTCGAGGAGTCACTTGATCGTCTCTATTTTATTAGCTCCTCTGCTTTGCTCCCACCAGGGGTTCGCTTTCGACAGCTCCTTCGGCATTTCGACGTTCCGCCAGCGCCGGCCCTTCCACGGGGGGAAACGCGTTTTCCTCCATGGTCCCGCGCTGAGGCTCACTGTCACCTTGGGCTAACGTCGATGCCGAAGACTGAGACCCCTGCTTCAGTCTTTAGATCGGCTTTTTTAGCAGTACGGGCTCAATTCGGGGACTTCCATTTTATCTTTACCGATGGATCTAAGACTGAAGCTGGAGTTGGATGTGCCTTTGTTTCTGGTCACCGTAGTTTTAAGTTTCGTTTACCTGGACAATGTTCAATTTTTACCGCCGAACTTTTTAGCATTTATCAATCTGTTTTATATATTCAGCGGCACGACTTACAGCATGTTTTATTTGTACGGACTCTCTGAGTGCCCTTCAGACTATTCTTGCGCTGTACCATTACCACCCACTCGTACAGCGCATACATGACCTGCTCCACTCGCTTGGTGTCTCTGGCATCAGCGTGCCCTTCATGTGGATTCCAGGTCATGTGGGCATCTCAGGTAATGAGTCTGCCGACGCCGCTGCGAAATCGGCGATTTTATTACCCAGATTTTTTACCTCTGTTGTTCCCTCGTCAGATTCGTGTGTTATTTTACGTCGCCGCATCCTCTCGCGCTGGCGCGATGAGAGGACGGCCCTCCGGGGGAACAAGTTGCGGGAGGTTAAGCCTCTCCCGTTAATCTGGGGTACCTCTTCTCGTTCTTCACGTCGGGAAGAGGTACTTTTAGCCCGTTTACGCATTGGACATTGTCGTTTTAGTCATAGTTACCTGCTCAGTGGTGATCCCGCTCCGCTGTGTCAGCAGTGTGACGTGCCCTTAACGGTGCGTCACATTTTAACTGAGTGTCAAGTTTTAGCTCCACTGCGCGTTCGCCTGGGTCTGCCTGTTGGCATAGCCAATGTTTTGGCAGACGACGCGCATGCTGTAGAATGTCTTTTACGTTTTATAAGTGACATTGGTTTTAATCGTCGCATTTGATGCGCTGAGCGTCTTTTAGCTTTGTTATTTTATTCTGTATGTTTTAATAGGGACTTACTCCCCAGTGGACATATGGCGCTCATGTCCCACGCATTCTACAGTTCTTGACTAGTTTTAATCTTTTATTGCCTATGCTTTTAGTGTGTTGGTTTTTCAGATATTTGTATTGTTATTACTGTTGTTATTGTTATTATTGTTATTTTTGTTTTTGTTGTTATTGTTATTATTGCTGATATCGTTATTCTTGTTATTGTTATATTGTTATTTTTAGCTTTTTGACATCGCGGGTTTGTGTCCCGTTTTTTAATTATGCGGTTCTTTTACCTGTCCTTTATATTTTGACTATATTTTATACACTGTAAGGGCGCTGATGACCGTAGCAGTTTAGCGCCCTTAAACCGCATATCATCATCATCATCATCCAAAACCCTACTCTACTTTGATCTCCAAATTTCCATGGTTCTCCCATCCCATTTTCTCCTAAAATGTTTCATTACTTCACCCATCCAGCTGTTACTTATTACTTCCATTTGAAATTTCATACACTATTTAAAACAGTGTAATCCCCTAAATTCAAAATCCTGTGTCAATATTTTAAAATTCTCTCCATCACCAAACCCTTCCTAACTCAGCCAATGCCGTTCCCTTCGGTAAAGCTTTAGGCAATCCCAGTATCTCTCTACAAAACATTCTGTGAATTAAGTCTATTTTCAACCATCCCTTTGAAGGTCCCCCACATTTCCACTCCATATAACATTCTTGATTCCACTACCACTTCAATTTCTCTAACCACTTTACTGACATAGCAACTCAGTATGCGATTCTGATTGTTGATATGATAGTGTACAAATGCATCAGTGCACTAACTGATTGGGCTACCATGCATGTTTCTCCCCAACGAAAACAGTTTTATCACATTTTGTGCTCAAATCTACTTTAGTCTATTACAAATACAGGAGGAAGTGTAATGATAAATCACTCCCAAACAGTTCTAAGAAATTCCTCCTTGGCCATATCCATTTGCATACATCTTGAATATGAATTTTGTTATTTTCCTGCTACTTATTTTATGTTTTTTTCTGAAATGATTATCCACACGTATACACATAGAAATCCTTATTTTTGGTACTAGTCCTTGCAAAATTTCCTAGGCCCATATTCACAAGTCTTCATCACTTACATATCCATTAGCTCTTCTAGCTTCTATGAAATGAGAGAGCAGTTTATCATACATTATTGTATGTGATTTAAAGACATAACTAGACACCTATTTTTTCCAAATATGAAGTTGTCATTCTGATATTACATACCAAACAAAAGTCTTGGTATGCGGTAAGGAACATTGCTTCTTACTGTCTTTATTTAGAAATTAACAGCTTTCACTGGACTCCTGTTTCAGACTTTGGTACCAAGCTCAGGTCTGCAACATCATTTATGATTGGAGAATGCTTTCATGACCAGTATCACTAGAACCACTTTCACTGTACGTTTAGAACAATTTCTTCACAAAGTGAACTCCATAATTAACTTCAATGAATTGTATCACATACTGCCCACTTCCATTTCCTTTGTGTTTAAGTTCCTGGGAGAAGAGAAACCTTTTTTTAAAAAAAAAATCAACATGATCTCAACAATATTAACAGGATTTAGAACCACTCTTTCACCGTCAGAATGCATTGTCACTGTTTCATTTAATTATTTTAAAAACCTTCACAATCTTCTTTGTTTTACTTTATCAACAGCTGACCTCTATGATTGCCCTCTTACATACTTCCTTTTATGTCCTCTCTGCAGGCTGGCAGGCAGGCAGATGACTCCCTGTCCGCACAACCCATGCAACAATCCTGTAAACAAGTGCTGTCTAATAAAGCTAGTTAATATTAAGTATTAATTCCCTGTGTTTTATGTGGAAGTTTGGCATTTTTTGAGGGTTTGCAGTTAAAACTGGCAGCTGATGCTTTGCGTGCGATCTTCTTATACCATCGCTTCTGTCACAGGAATTTCAGACTTTAGGGGTCTGATCTTGTCAGAGCTCTGATAACAATTATTTTATATGTACACAGCCTAGTGTTACACTGTTGTTATAACACAAAGCAAAAGTGACTGTTGTTAATTGAATTACAATAATACAAATTCTTTTTGCACCAATGCTTAACCTACAAGCACTTAAGCCAAGCTGTTCAAATTGCTTTTCCTATAGAAAAGCAATGTGAACAATGCGAGGCCTATGCAATTAGGTTTCATCTGAGAAAATTATTAAATATCAGTCCATTTTACTGTTGTATATGTTACTGGCAAAGTTTGAAATCCGGCATTCTGTATAATGACTAAGCAATGTATAGAATGACTGAAATGAGCAGGTAGAGTATGAAATACAAATTATTTTGCACATTTCCTAGGCATTTTACAGAATGACAAAACTGAAACAGGCAACGTATTATTTTTATAATATTTCCTATTTAAATTAAAACGCTGTCATTGTTGTGTAGCACACTGGCTTCCTCGCTCAAAGTAGACCAGTATTTTGTATTTAAATTCAAACTCTGGTATTGTCGTGTAGCACACTGGCTTCCTCGCTCGAAGTAAACCAGTATTTCGTATTTAAATTCAAACTCTGGTATTGTTGTGTAGCACACTGGCTTCCAGCTTGAAGTAGACCAGTATTTCGTATTTAAATTCAAACTCTGGTATTGTCGTGTAGCACACTGGCTTCCTCGCTCGAAGTAGACCAGTATTTCGTATTTAAATTCAAACTCTGGTATTGTTGTGTAGCACACTGGCTTCCAGCTTGAAGTAGTCCAGTATTTTGTATTTAAATTCAAACTCTGGTATTGTTGTGTAGCACACTGGCTTCCTCACTCAAAGTAGACCAGTATTTTGTATTTAAATTCAAACTCTGGTATTGTCGTGTAGCATACTGGCTTCCAGCTTGAAGTAGACCAGTATTTCGTATTTAAATTCAAACTCTGGCATTGTTGTGTAGCACACTGGCTTCGCACGAAGTATACCAGTATTTTGTGTATTTAAATTCAAACTCTGGTATTGTCGTGTAGCACACTGGCTTCCTCGCTCGAAGTAAACCAGTATTTCGTATTTAAATTCAAACTCTGGTATTGTTGTGTAGCACACTGGCTTCCAGCTTGAAGTAGATCAGTATTTCGTATTTAAATTCAAACTCTGGTATTGTCGTGTAGCACACTGGCTTCCTCGCTCGAAGTAGACCAGTATTTCGTATTTAAATTCAAACTCTGGTATTGTTGTGTAGCACACTGGCTTCCAGCTTGAAGTAGTCCAGTATTTTGTATTTAAATTCAAACTCTGGTATTGTTGTGTAGCACACTGGCTTCCTCACTCAAAGTAGACCAGTATTTCGTATTTAAATTCAAACTCTGGTATTGTCGTGTAGCATACTGGCTTCCAGCTTGAAGTAGACCAGTATTTCGTATTTAAATTCAAACTCTGGCATTGTTGTGTAGCACACTGGCTTCGCACGAAGTATACCAGTATTTTGTGTATTTAAATTCAAACTCTGGTATTGTCGTGTAGCACACTGGCTTCCTCGCTCGAAGTAAACCAGTATTTCGTATTTAAATTCAAACTCTGGTATTGTTGTGTAGCACACTGGCTTCCAGCTTGAAGTAGACCAGTATTTCGTATTTAAATTCAAACTCTGGTATTGTTGTGTAGCACACTGGCTTCCAGCTTGAAGTAGTCCAGTATTTTGTATTTAAATTCAAACTCTGGTATTGTTGTGTAGCACACTGGCTTCCTCACTCAAAGTAGACCAGTATTTCGTATTTAAATTCAAACTCTGGTATTGTCGTGTAGCATACTGGCTTCCAGCTTGAAGTAGACCAGTATTTCGTATTTAAATTCAAACTCTGGCATTGTTGTGTAGCACACTGGCTTCTTCGCACGAAGTATACCAGTATTTTGTGTATTTAAATTCAAACTCTGGTATTGTCGTGTAGCACACTGGCTTCTTCACTCGAAGTAGTCCAGTATTTTCCTTAGTGTTCAAGATGTTGCAACAGATTGCTACACATGAATCAGACTTTTCATAAGATCAGATTGGTTTGATGAAAAATCGGTTCTATGATGAACTCGCTCAAATTAGAAGTAATAGTCTAAAAACTTTGTGTTTCTCACCGATGAAAATTATAATAGGGTGGTGGAGGAAGTGTTGAAGGCTAAAATGGCCTTGAAGAAGGAACCTCGGGAGTATTGGCTGTTGGAGGTATGATGTAATTATTGTGAACAAAAGTAAATTAATTTATCCAGCTAAAGAGGGAACCAGTAATTTTCAATATTATGTTACAAATTCTAAACTATTTCACATGCTTCATGACACTCATTTGGCAATTGGTCATGGAGGACGAGACAGGATGTCCCTACACATCCAGTGGGAAAACGCATAAGTGGTCTCACAGTTCATTGGGTTGCTCCATATAAAAGGTTATTTTTCTATCCATTTCATGGTAATGAAAATATGTATATAGAAATTATTTCAATTAATGGCTGTAATAAACATAAAGATAAGTAGGAGGCTTAAACAGCAGTCAAGCATTTGTGAAGTAAATGCAAGCCATGAAACAAAAGAATGCATATTGAATGTTTCATAATAAGCTAAATTCTTTCTAAATATTTAAATGTGCAATATTGACAGTTATTGGAAATGACTAATACTAGAAAAGAAATTAAAATAATTTGTGTTTAAGTGACATCTGATTTTTCCTGTAGTAAATTTTTCTTTGCCTTTTAGTATCCTGGTTTTGTGCAATTAAAGGGCTTAAAACAATGCCACATAAATAATGACATATGAATTCTGTTTGTCATGCCTTTATCTCGACATAGTATTAACTACATCTGATTTTTTTTTAGAGAGAGAGAGAGAGATATGATACTTTATTTGTACAATCTGAAATATGCCTCATTAATGCATTTAAAGAGAATAAAAAAGCATATTTTAATTTTTTTTATTTTATTTTATAACAACACAAGATTTGATATTCTTCTAATAAGGCATATCCATGGATTACACCATTGTATATTTTTCACCATTTGATACCGATTGAAGCAAAGGAAAAATTTATCGCTTACCTATGATAGAGGAAGTATTATGCAACCAAAAATTTCAAATCAAGATCACTGGAATTACATGTTTTGAGTTCCCTGAACCTATAAGAGGCATGTTTAGAAAAAGGAAAATGGGAGAGACTGCATACTAAAAATACTAAAAGTTGAATAAACATTTAATTTCAAGTTTACATCCAGCTTCTTTCAAGGATGCAACATGAAAATTTTAATGGCATTCCCCCACTTCAAATAACCCTTTACATGGAAAAATTTCTCAAAAATTGCTCTTGCAATTAAAATATAATATTTTTTAACTTTTATGATGAATAAAGTGCATATCTTAAATTTCTTATGTGTGCCTGCGAGAATAGTCTTATTCTTATTGAATTTCATATAAAGAGTACAAAAAAATGTAGACTTCATCACAATTTGTGACTTCCCCCCCCCTGAAGCATTAGACGTTTCCAAAATATTCCTATTTTCTCAAGTAGAAGTACATAATCCAGTTTTTTTCTCCTCTCCCATCACACAGATTGTTACTATGACTTATGATATAAACAGTTGAACATAAGTAAGATATAACATAAATATTGCTTAATTTGTAATCATTTCTATTCAAATACTTATTGTGAGTAATATAACATGGATAGAAGAATCACTTTTCTTAAGAATAGTTTAGTCTTCAAGAGCTTATGTATCAAGTGACTTCCCCCCCCCCCTTAAATTTTTGGATCAAGTAATATTTCTCTCTAGTACACAGTTGTGTGATGTTAAATGTAGACATAAAATTCCATAATACATGGAAACTTGGTGTGCCATATGTTGTTTTGCCATAGGGCGAAGAAATTGTAGGTTGGACCAAGGTATTAGACTTAAAGCCATTCACAATATCTTAATTTTTTTTTATTTATAGCTTTATTTAATGTTGCCTGATAGCGTAGATCTTGTAGTGATCTTAATATTGATTTACAGACTGAAAGCAGTATATGAATGTATCTCTATTTTTAACGCTTTTACCTACCTAGAATGCCAAATTTGTTCTTTTGCCTACTAAATATTTAAAAGAGTCAACTTATGCAAGAAGGCAAACATTACACAGTTCTATAGGCTTATAGATTATTGAACATCATCCCATAAAAATATACTTTTTCATAATATCCAGATGAGTGATATAGAATAGTATTTATAACAACACTACATAACATTAATGTATGTTTCTTCCAGGGAGACTGTTGGATATGTATGGAACTCATGGACACTTCATTAGACAAATTTTATAAATTTATCTATGATAAACTGAAGCAACGGATACCAGAAAGTATTTTAGGAAAAATTACAGTTGCTGTAAGTATATATAACAATTACTGTCTATTACACTATTAATTTTTAAATCATTTCATGCCTGCTTTGGTGTGGATGTACAATTGGCAGAATGCTGTATCCAAGGTTGCAGATTCAATCTCGTCACAAGGTGATATTTAAAATGTCGCAATCTCATATTACTAGATTTAGTGACACATAAAAGATCATTGGGATAAGATTTCACTGCATTGGTAAAAGTTACATTGCTAACACATTAGGTGCTAAGCCCAAACATTTTAAAGATTTTTTTTTTTTTTTTTTGCAATAAATTAAGATACCTAAAACATTTCTAGGAAATGAAAATGCTACGCTAAGTAAATTTAAAACCTAAATGTTAGTAGTTTGAATCAGTTAAATGCACTGCAAAGCATAGCATGTTAACATTAATCTATGGTGTAATTGATTGATGTACGACACCATTGATACATGGTGTACATAGGCTGGAACAAGTTTGCAGGGGAAAAAAAAACATTCAATACTCATGCATAATTTTTTCTTTCATTCATTCCTTGTTTCTGTCCATTGTAAGATGGTGCAAATGTACATTTCATTAGATCACTAAGTTTGAAAAATATTTCATTGTAACTGACCAAGATGTAATTTTCTTTTTGCATTGTGTACTACAACTTTTTGAAGAAACAAATATATTCAGAGTTTTAAAACAAGATATTTAAAACCTTATTATTAACTTAGCATATAATCTTGCTCTGTTTACCTTTCAACACATTTATATTAGCCAGGATTTTTAGACTTAAAAAATATTAAAGGGTTTGACCACCTTCTGTGAAGTAATTATGTTTAATTTAACAATTAAACTTTTGTTGTAATATTTATTTATATTAAGCACTACCTTAGTGCAGATTAAATACTTCTTGTCATTTAATTGCTAGTATAAACATGTGTTAATTTAAACATTTGGAATTCTGATTTTTTGGGATTATATTTTACTTCTTATTTGCAGTATTGATTATTGTTGTTTTTATAACATTTACAATTAAAGCTTCCTTTCTTTGTTTTATAAGTTTAATATATTTTATTCTAGCGTAAAATTTTATTTGATACAATATTGCTTTCTAATCTTACAGTTGGGTCAAGTATTTTCAGTAAATAGGTCACTATCCTTTGGTTTAGAATATATTACTTTAGCAAATTACAAATATTTAAATGTCCATTAAGGGGGGTGATGAGTGAAATTTCTATTTTCCACAATTTTAGAGCTAGATACTTAATTTTTGTACACATATTTAGGATGTTATGTGGAACTATTTGGCAGAGTTTCATTTTTGTGTCAATTAGTTTTTTATATTGAAAATTTTCTTTTAAAAAATTTGCAAATTTCAAAATGAAATTCACTCCACACTTTTTTGAAAAAACAGTTTGAACTTTTTTTTACAAAACCAGAAACTCATTTAGAAAAACTTGACGCATGGGTTTTGTAATATCTTAGCTGAAAGGGAAATTAAAAAAAAAATATGACGTGCATACACACATTTTATTTTTTATCTAAATAATTACTAAGTTAATCCTGAATTCATTGCATCCGTTTTTTTTTTTTTTTTTTTTTTTTCTTTTTTTTTTTTTCCCTGTTATGCTTTATAGAATGTACAGTAAAAATTTCAGGCCCTCTAACACTTAATTTGTGGATGTAGTTTTGTTTTGAATGAATAAAAGTGTAGCAAAAATTAAAGTAAGGAAAAATGAGTTTAAAAGTTTGCATGTAGTTCACCAGAAATTATGACTTGCAGATCTTCCTAGAAGTGTCCAGCTTAGATGTGTAATTTGTACTCTTGTTTCATTACAAGCACTGCAGATCATTTCTAATTTATGGTATAAGCCAAGTCCTATGTACAAACGCTTTTGAATGTGGTTATTACACTCCAGGTCAGTCACCAATAATGACAGTAAAACTGGTGTCTACCAACATATTTTTACAGTCTTCATTATTTACAACAGGGATATGTTCACAATTATCCTCCAGCTGTTTCTGCCTTAAATTTTGTTTTGTACACCACATTCTTGCTCATCTAACCTTTCATCACAGTATTATTTACATTATATACACTTGTTTCTGGCTCACGTATAGGAAACAACATATAATTTGATGTTACATGACATCAATCAGCAGAGCTGCTATTACTATGTTATACTGATCACAGTGGCTCAGTGATAAACCAGAAACTAAGCTTCACAGAAAAAATCCCACAAAAATCGTTTAAAAAAAGTGAAATTTTTGCTTCATTTTTCATCACCTGCCATGCCTTCTCAGGAACATTTAAGGAGCACAGACCTTTAAATATGACGTACTTAGAGCAACTTCCAGGCACTGTAGGGCTTTAAAACTTTGCATATATGCACTTCAAACCACCTAGTATTGTTTGGTACAAAAAACACAAAATGTGAATTTCTTTTTTATCACATTTTCACCCGTTTTCCCCCTTAAGATAAAATAACCATTAATTTTACTAATTAAAGTTGCATGGTATACTCTTGTGACACTTGTGCATGCAGAGACATTGTATAAAAGTATGTAGAAGAAGAAGACGAATGAGCAGAAGAAGAAGAGAAGGAAGCCTCCTATATTTTATACTGTGCTGTATTTTATATTGGTATATTTTATACAACTTCAGGATGCACACATATTTACTTTCTCTGCTGCTTACCTATTAGTAAGTAGAGGAACTATCGCATTCTACCCAAAAAAATTGATGCAGAGATTTCAGTAGAAATACAAGTTTTGAAGTCACCTGAATTCAAAAAAGATCCATGTGTCTGTGAACAACATAACTCTAAAACATAAAGTCCGTTAAATACTAAACTTTGTATTTAAGTTTAGCATCTTTCAAGGATGCAATACAAAGGTTTTCAAGAAAATCTCCTTACCCAAATTATTTTTTACATGGACAAATTTTCTTTATTTTCTCAAAAATGCCTTTAAAGATTTTGAATAAAAGATGATATGTTTAAGATATTTACATAACAAATAAAATGCATATTCAAATTATGAATAGCCTGTGAAGCCACTGCAAAATCATTGTTCCCTTTTTTGATTCATATGGTCATGTAAAGAGAATGAATGGAATTTCAAAGCCAGTACATAGCGACCTGTTCTTAAAAGATTTGACTATCGTTTAACCGTATTGTATTCCTTATTCCCCTTGTACATACAAGGAAATATGTAATAAAACCATTTCTGCAAATCTTTATCTGGATTAGCATGAAGTGGATAGAAGAATAAGCTTTTGTGAGAATAGTTTGTTGAAAAATGGGTAGAGAAATTCATGTGAAGGTAACACATCAGACTTTCAGTAGATCTGGTGGGTAGGTGTCATTATGATGAGTGTAATACTATATGCCTTGTTCTCCTGGATACTCTTATTATAATTTAATTGTAATCCTGTTTTCTTTTTCACTGTCTATCCTATGGCCTTTCAACTAATTAATGTATCCTACTTGACTTGACAGTGTTTATACACACACTAGCCTAATCCTTAATTAAGGCTGCTTCACAATAATCTCAGAACAGTAACCAAAACAGAAACAAGAATGGGAAGCATAGCAGCATACAAGATTTTGGTTCACAATAGCCCAGTAATGAGAACAGAATGCATATTGCTCACCAAATAGAAAGTCAATTTTGTGCATCGGGATTTCATTTGTTTTCAACTGACTAATGATATTTTTTTCACCTGCTTCCAATTAAGCCTACATAATACAGGTTAGTCAACATCAAAATTCAATAAAGTAAACATTATCTAAATGCGGATCCCTTATCTATTATCAATTTCTCTAGCCATACCAGTCTTTCATTCCTATATTAATGGGATACATTTAAGGTTGTTTGTCGTTCTTTATTAATTTCTACCAGTTTTTACTATTGGCAATAGCCAGTTTTGAGTTGCATATAGACAAACTACAGATGATGTTTTACTAGAAGAACCAACACGCAATGGATATGCAAATGTCAGGGTCAGAGGTTAGGATGCACATATGCTAGAAGGTCTTCCATTTTCATGTTTCCAGCTTACTACTAGAGAGAGCTCTAGCAGCTGTTTGATGTCATGGCTGCCTAGGATAATCTCTACAGTGAAGAGTCTAATATGCACAATATGGATCCAATAATGCCATTGCCAGAAACAAGACCAAGAAAGTTAAAACTCAGCCAAGTCTTTTTTTACATTCTCAGGACCTGGGAAAGCTTGCCGTTAATTGTGAACATTCACATTACAATACATGTATTTTAACTCTGTCGTCTCATTCTGGTTACCATTCTCAGTTATTGTGAACCAACCTTTATCCGTCCTTTAGAATCTTAGATATATTGAATTTAGATAGTCTACTTTTGGTGTATTCTAGCATGAGCTTGGCTTATTTTTTTTTCTTTCTTTTTTTTTTTTTTTTTTTTTTTAATTGTCTATTTTTCAGTTTTGCTAAACACAGCTTTTTTGAACTTTTAACATTTGGATTTTTAGTTTTGAACACTCAAATAGTAGGTGGTTCACTGTTTGCACCATGGTGCCACACAAACAGGAAGGGTTATGTTTTATTTAGAGCAGTAATATCTTGCCATGGCTTGTTAGAAATGTTGTAGTCCTTGTATTAAGTGGTATATTTATTTTTAGCCTAACTTTCATGGAAGGGAAAAACGATTTTATCGCTACACCTTTTGTAGACTGATGCCACTAACACTAACTTGTAACATCTTCCACTCAAAGTTCTTGTAGAATTTCATTGGCTGGTATTCTATTGTAGCTCGAGAAATGTTGTAATTTATTAAGTGGTATATTTACTTGTAGCCTAACTTTCACAGAAAGGAAAACCCATTTTGCTGCTATGCCTTTTTAAACCGATGCCACTAACACTTACTTCTAACACTTTCTACTCAAAGTTCTTGTAGGTTGTCATTGACTAGTATTCTGTTGTAGCTCACTGGTCTCTCTCTCCCTCTCCCTCTCCCTCTCTCCCTCTCCCTCTCTCTCTCTCTCTCACTCACTCACTCACTCACACATATGTTATCCTCTAGTTCCCGAGGTCGCAGGTTCAAACCCGGCGGAGGGCGATGGATTTTTTTCGGGCGTAAAAATCCTTACTATGGCTTCCTTTGGAAGGGAAGTAAACTGTCCCGTGTCATAGATTTATGGCACCTAAAAGAGCCTCAAGCCCGATAAAGAGGCCTCTGAGTAAAATCACCGGTCTTTCACGCCCAATATAGAATGGGATGCTAAGGACCACAGCAGTTAAAGAGCATCCATAAATAAAACTTAATTTAATTTCTCTCTCTCTCTCGTTTTCTCAAAAATGGCTCTAATGATGTTGATGTTGATTAAAATACCTTAGCATATGGTATTTTAAATACCACTACTGCGAGGCCAAAATATTTTGGACTAGCATTCTCAGGGCAAGTATGTTTCTACCTAGTTTATTTGATAGTTCATATGCATTTTTCATTTCAGATTATCCTGTATCCATATGTCAAGGAAATTTGTTTCTGCCTTATGTGCTATTCTCTTATTTTCTACTTTTATTATGGTTATGTTTATTCTCATTTTCCGTGATATGAAAGTTAAGGCAAACCTTTTTTTTTCAGTGTTTAGTACTAAACTATATAGTAGTTTTAATGTTGTATTCATTTAACATTATTGTAGCCCCACTTTGTGGTAGCCAATTTGTAACGGTATTACTTACAATGTTTGTTTACATCACGTGTGTTGAAGCCATCTTGTGACATCATTCATTTGTTCGGTTTGTAGCTCCATCTAGTGTTAGCAATTTGTGGTACCTAGTATCAGTGTTTGAAAGAATTTTAAGTTTTGTTTATTGTCCTCCGGCTAGCTATTATCTTATCTTGGGTCGAACATGTGTCTTGATCAGGGTTGTGTAAACGGAAAGGAATCTTTTATCCAAAAAGAACACTGATGAAGAAATTTGTTTTATAATTGTTATTGTCGAACACGTTCACTATCACTTTTACATATTGATCTAGATACTCGCCAAACTGAAACTGTTATAATAACTTCTTACTGATCACTTTTAATCAACGTACTTCAACCTTTTGTATAATTAACTTTACCATATTTTAGATCTTTCATAATTCTGCTGCGCTTAACTTGTGAATCTATATCCGATGTATGACGAACTGACTGACTGAAGACGACGTGTAGTGTACACAGATTTTTGATGAACTGAGCAACTGAAGGCGACGTGTAATGTATTGAGACTTTCGATGAACTGGGCGACTGACTGACTTTACCTCTAACCTAGCCTATATATACGCCTGCATCCAGATACGCCTAAAGATTATAACTGAACTGCTATTGGCTAATAAAACGCGCCAACATTAGCGTCTATTTTAATATCCAATGAAAATTATGAATACATATGCTTTTAGGGAGACATTCCAGAAGCTTCTACCGAAAACGCGCCAACATTACGTAACTTCCTCGTTTCCAATAATGATAAACAGCTCACCCCCTTGCTGCATTATTGCGCGCTATTATTGACAGTTTCAGTAAAGCCGTATAAACTTATTTCCCAATAATAATTACAATTAATAAACATCTGAAATGAATGTCACATAAAAATGCATATTCATATTACAATCATTATTTACATTTAAGTAATTTGTGATACAAATTACTGCATCAACTATTACTTTTTACCGATGATATCAGTTCGTTACTAGCACTTTGTAATGAGAGATTTAATGATGATTAGTTTTTTTCCGCTATTAATAAATTAGTGTCATCTGCAAATAATACTCCATTGTGAGTTTGGATTTTACTTTTCATGTCATTTATATATAGGATAAAGAGAAACGGGCCTAGCATAGAACCTTGGGGAACTCTATATTTTATGTCAAGTGCATCTGAGTAAATTTTTGTGACATGATTTACATATGTTAATTCTGTTGTTTGCTTTCTGTTTGAAAGATATGATGCAAACCAATTAAAAGCTATGCCTCTGATGCCATAATTGAATAATTTAAGAGAATTTGATGATCTTCAGGATCAAATGCTTTGCTTAGATCTAAGAACATGCCCAAGATTTTTGCTTACTGTCTACTGCTGTTAAAACACTATTTAAAAATGATTAAATTGCAGTTTGTTATTTTTTTAGCCTAAAACCATGTTGAGATTCAGTAATTATGTTACTTTTTTTCAATAAAGCAAAGTAATCTTTTATACCTTATCTTCTCAAATATTTTTGAGAACATTGACGAAATCAAAATGGGACGGTAATTAGCTATATCAGATTTTTTCCCCTAATTTTTTATGTAGAACCTTAGAGGTTTTCAATATATTTGGAAAGATTCCATTGCAGATAGATGCATTCATTACATAACTAAAGGTATAATTATATACGCTGCATATATTTTTATGATCACATCCGGTATTTCATCTATTCCTACGCTGTATTTATTACCAAGTGAATTTTTATTACTAAAAGTGTTTATTTTAATGTCACTATGTCCATTATTATTTTGCACCGTTTTAATTACTTCTGTAAAGTATGTGTTAAAATGCATAGCAACCTCTGTTGGGTCAGTAATCTTGATTGGTATGACTTTGCTTTTCTATATTAGTCTGCACATGAGGTGCTTTATTAGTTAGATCTTTTCCATATAGCCTTAGTTCTATTATCAGAATTTTTAATGTAATTGGCATTACTGTTTTGTTTGGTCTGTCTTATTACCTTATTTAGTTTATGTTTCTTAAAATAGTTATCAAATTCTGTCGTGGTTTTGTATTTCTATCTTATTTCATGTAGCCACCTTTTCCGCTTGCATGAATTCTTTATACCTAAAGTTAGCCATTCTTTACTCAAATTTTCACTACATATTTTTATTGATTTTAAGGGAAAAGCTATATTAAAATTATACAAATTTTTTTTATAATAAATCTAAATTTCTCATTTGTATCAGTCGTACAATATATATCATGCCATGTTTCTGTGGTTAGTAAGTAATTCATGTATGTAATAGTTTCTTTGCTGTACATTCACTTTTGAACCAGTATAGCCTTGAACTTAAGGGAGATATCAGAATAGACCTGAACAGTTTGTCCTTCATGATCACTGAATTCTGTGTTTACTATTTGTACATTGTAGTTACAATTTGCAATGATTATAACATGGTCAAGAGTTGCTTTTGGATGACTGGTTATTCTTGTAGGGGATGATATGTGCTTTAGATTATAAGTTTTGAGAAGGTGGTGTTGATCTCATGTGCAGGATTTTGATCCATCAATTTTTCCCTTGCTAGCCAATATAAATTGTGTATCTTCCTATCTGGTACAGTTTTGAGAAGGTTAATGGGATAATTTTTTTGTTTACTGTCTTTTAGAAAATTAATATTTAGATCACTACAAGAATAAGTTTTCTATTTGGTTTTAAAAGGAGTTTAACAATTTCTCAAGGTTATTTTGAAAGATTATAATATTGCTATTCAGAGCATGATATAAAGCTACTAATGTGATACCTAGCATTACAAAATCAAGAACAGCGACTTCAAAATACCCTTCTCTACATAATGAATGATGTGTACTTATTCTCTGGAATTTAAGATCGTTCTTTACAAATATACATACCTCACCGCTCCTTTGTTTTCCCTGCAGGATGCATTTCCTAACGTAAAGTTCGTTAGTTTTAAACAGTTTGTTTCATCTTTTTTTTAACTAATGTTCAGAAAAGCATAATATCTCCGCATCTTTTAGATCCTGATCTAGCAAAATTTTGATGTAATTAATTTTGTTATTAATAGATTGAACATTTTCATGAAAAACCATTATGCAGGAAACGTTATATAGGCTCTCTTCCAGGAACACTTACTGTTATTGCACTCTTCCCCCCCCCCACATGTTGCATTATTGATGGTATCTTCATATACGGTTTCCGCTCAATTTTTTTTTTATTCATTTCCACTGTTACTGCATTCACCACTTGAGTTAGTAGTTTCCCTGGCATTACTTCACACAGTATTCTCCCGAACTTTGCTGCACCTCTTTTGTTGAGATGGACACCATCTCTGGCTAAATCATTGTTCCTAAACCACTAGTTACCATCTATAAGTGTGTATTTTCGGGTCAAACATAACAAATCTAGTTCTTTATTTATTCTTCCAATTTTATGTTTAGTTACATCTCACCTACATAATATCCCACTGTTTACTATTTTTGTATTCGGGCTTTGAGACTTTATTATATCAACAAGGTCCATCATATCACCCATGATTTCTTCCGCCATTACTCCTTTTCTTAGTTATTTGTTTGTACATGTAATATGGCAACTTCAGGTTTTCATTAATTTAACTTCACTTTTTCCACTTCCCGGCATAAATCATGTATGTACACGTATTCCTGATAACAGTAAGCTTCATAACCAAATTTTCTGCATTCGTTTCTAGCAAACTTTAGTAATGAATCACCAAAAACCATAACTTTCCACCCTTGGAATTTATTTTTATTTGCTTCTCTCGTTGCTCACCACTATTCCTTTGATCTTCATAGATTCCATTATTTTCACTCAACATGTGGAATCTGTTTGTGGTTTTTTCTGGTGTTTGCATTACCTCGTAATTCAACTAAACTTACAGCTTTGTTCACTTTCCTCTTCATAACTGTGGCACACAATTCTTTCCCAGCTTCATGTTGTCTTTCTTGCCTCATTTCCTCCCTCTCCTTCTTTAGTAAGGCAATTTCTTCTTGTGCTTGCTTTAAATCTTTATCTAGCATGTCTATGATTATCTGAAGGGATGCTATCACTTCAGATTCTTGTGATGCTTGATACTCAGTTTGCGACGCAACTTTATTTCCATTTTTCTTCGTCTCAGGATTTCCAATTGCTTTATCTTCATTTTCACAGCTTCTTCAATGACCAAATAATACTTAATTCCTTCATTTTCTGATTTCTCACTATTTCTAACTTCATATTCAGCAATCTTCTGCACTGTGCCTCGGGTTAACATACCACTCGCCACCATCTTTTGTGATCATGTCTTGAATTTTCTGCAAATAACTGTGAAGTGCTCTTCATTCTAAATGACCTTTATGACCTTTGTATAATCAGTAAACCATAGAGATAGAAAAAAAAATATATATATGTTGTTACACAAAAAATGTAGATCTTGTTAAAGTTACATAATTTGTCAAATAAAATTGTTTGTGACATTAACCATTTCTGAGATATTCTTTGTTATTGTTTTGAATTTTCAAACATTTATACCTTTTCCAAGTGGTAAGTTGCTATTGTGGTCTCTTTTGGTCATGCAAATGTCATGGAATTTCAAAGCCCTCACATAGCTATCCACTTTTTAAAAATTTATCGCTTTAGCCTACTGTATCCTTCTTATGCATAAAATGAAATGCATACCTAATGAAAGTATCTCAGTTAACAAGAAGAACACTGAAGAATAAACTTTTGTAAGAATAATTTGTGAAAAAACGGGTAGAGAAAGTCATGTGAATGCAACACTTCATATTTTTATAAGTGCTACTTCATTAAAGAATTATTTTTTGGAGACTTATCTCATCATGGAATAAAATATGGGTTTGAAATTGTCAGTTTTTCTGGCAAATGGCAAAGCATTATTTGTAAGGTCAGACATATTAATTAAAAAATGAAATTCAAAAATTACTTTTCATTTAACTAGAAATAATGCATACAAAGGAATAAATCGACAGTGCAGAGTATTAACACTGTATTTCAACAATCAGTGCTTTGAGCTAGAGTGCTTTTAAAGTTGCAACAGTCAAAGTTTCAGATAAAAGATAACACCTCCAGATACTGTTATGATGAATCAAGTACCCTCAAAAACCTGAGTTATAATTTTGGAATGATGATACCTTAATGTATTCCTATTATCCCCAAAATTCTTGCACCCTCAAGGTTGTGCACTGCTACTTAGGTAGTGAAAAATAACATTTAATATTTCAGAGATTTTCTTATTGTATGTGTAGCTTTTGGATTTCTTACATTTTATCTGTATTCCTTCTTTTCCTATTTGCATATTTAATGTTCTCTCTTATATAGACAGTGACAGCTTTAAACTACCTGAAAGAAAAGTTGAAGATAATCCACCGAGATGTGAAGCCAAGCAATATTTTATTGGACAAGCGAGGAAATATAAAACTTTGTGATTTTGGCATTTCTGGTCAGCTTGTGGACTCAATTGCCAGGACTCGTGATGCAGGTTGCCGCCCTTATATGGCAGTGAGTATAGTGAAATTTTATTTTAGCATTGCTAATAGAGTCATTCCATGCCAAATCATCACAATAAATTGGGGTTTTCAACCTTACCCCTTTAGATTTTCATGAAATTTGGTAGAATGTCTCGGAACACACGGAAATGAGCCTATGTTAAATTTTAGTCCTCTGTAATACGTGGTTTTTTTGTATTGCAAGGTTGCATTGAATAACTCTGCTTCTAATTATGCTATAACTGTAATCTTGAACTGTTTTGAAGCTAAAGGAACTGAGATGTCATTAAAAAGGACTTCATTCTAAAACATACAATGTTTAAGTTGAAGGTCAAGGGTCATGACCTTGACCTTGAATATAAAAGAAAATGTAGGTTGAATATGTTTGGAAATAAAGTATATTATACAGCTAAATATAATATTTCTTTGATGTAGATTTAATCTTGGGAAGGCTTTAGGAACACAAGAAATGGATGTTTAAGTAGGCTACTCTTGCATTAAGCAATCCTCTGAGTAGGTTCAGGCTTGTCTCCTATACAGGCTGAGACTTGCCTTATACACACAGCCTCTGTCTGTGGAGTGGAGTTTCTAGTGTGGCTTATGTCTCTGCATTGTGAGGTATGTTATTGCTGGTGGTGGTAGTTCTTGAACTTAACAATTACATTTATATGACAAAGAAGAATTACATTAAGACACAGTGTTGCAATCCATTTGGTATCAAAAGATGCAAAAGCAGTAGAAAACAATTGCGGAAAGTGCTACCATGGATGAATGAAGTCCTGCCACACATTAGAAGTGACCAGATGATCTGTGACAACTGCAGAAAAAAATTAAGAGGGGTGTTTCTCATTCTGAAGAAGAGCCAAGCACATCAGTAGAGGACAGTGACACAGAGGTGACAGCATACAAGACTGACTCAGCTTTGCTGTCATTAAATCAAAGTTTAAGTAGTGTTGGAGCATTGCCTTTAAAGAAGAAGAGAATGAAAGGAGCACAGTATTGTAAAAGTAAAGCTGATAAAATTGCAGAAGTTGTTGAAAAGAACATTTTGCATGTTGTGGATGAAAAGCCCATATCTGATCATAAACAGTGTTGTGATGGTACCATATTGCAGAAGTTGAAAGACAAATTTGAAGAAACTACAGAACATTCTGTGAAGGTGATTATTCTAACTCTTCTTCCTAAAGAATGGAGCATCAAAAGAATAGAGAAAGAATTTTCTCATGCTAATAACTACATGATTAGAAAAGCAAAAGAGTTAGTGCGCAAGCCTGGGATTTTATCATCACCAAATCCTAAACTAGGAGCTTGGACCCTGATATTGTTAAGATTGTGGCAGGCTTCTATTGCAGTGATGATGTCAGCAGGATAATGCCTGGCAAAAAGGATTTTATTACACTGCTAAGTGGTGATACAAAAGAACATGTACAAAAGCGACTTCTTTTAAATAATCTTTTAGGAGTGTATGCTCATTTCAAACAGTCACACTCCAACATAAAGGTAGGATTCTCAAAGTTTGCCTCCCTGCATCCAAAACAATGTGTTCGTAGGAGCAAGTGGTACACATATGGTATGAGTTTGTGCTGTGCATCAAAATGTGAACCTGTTGATGGAAGGGTGCAAATTAAATAAACTAATGGAAGACCAGGAGTGCCACCTCTTTACTTACCAATTATTATGTTGCAAATATGACATGCAATCCACCCAAAGTAGAGTGTTTCTTCAAAGCATGTGGTGAATGCCCAGGAACAAGCAAGATAATGAAGTTGAAAATGTACAGAATCAAATGCCATTGAAAATGTTACTTTCAAACAATGGATAACATCTCAGATATGCACACTTGAGACAACTGTGATGACCTCTGAAGATTTTACTGACTTGCTAATAGCCAAGTTAACTCAACTACAGACACATTCTTTCATTGCTGTTCAGCGGTCGTCATATTTGAAACGTTTGAAAGATGATCTAGGGATAGGTGAAGTTATTGTAGTGTGTGATTTTGCAGAAAACTATTCATTCATACTGCAAGATGAGGTACAGGGTTTCTATTGAAATAATTCCCAAGCCACCATTCACCCATTTGCTGTTTATTACAGACAGACTGAAAGAGAAGATTTGTTGTGTACAAACTTGGTAGTTATTTCAGACTGTTTATAACACAATGTAGTTGCTGTGCATTCATTTCAGAACTGCCTTGTACACTTCCTGAAGCAAAACATTGAAAATGTATGCAAAATATATTATTTTTCAAATGGTTGTGCAGGCCATTACAAAAACTGGAAGAACTTCTCAAATTTAGTGTCCCACGAAGCTGATTTTGGTATTCCAGCTGAGTGACATTTCTTTGCCACTTCTCATGGCAAGAATTCATGTGATGGACTTGGTGGAACCGTGAAGAGGTTAGCAGTTAGGGCTAGCTTACAGCATATTTATACTGAATAAATCATGACTCCACGGCAGCTCAACTGGGTAAAAGATCACATTAAGAACATGAACTTTGTGTATGTGTCTGAAGATGAAATTTTGAAGAACAGAAAGTTACTACACAAATGGCATGAAGAAGCCAAGAGAGTTTTTGGTACTCAAGCATTTCATGCTTTCATACCTGGAGTAAGGAATAACTTAATAATGAAAAGATTTTCAGTAGATGTTACCAGGGATCTGCAAACAAGCTTCTCACGCGATACACCATCTTTGGAAGAAATAAAAGGATTTGTGACATGTGTCTATTAGGATGCTTTGTGGCTAGATTGTGTGATGAATGTGAATGTAGCATCCCAGGAGGTGTTAATCAGTTTTCTTCATCCCAGTGGTCCAAATCCATCATTTGTGTACCCTCACAAGCCTGACATTTTCAGTATCCCCAGTGCAAGTGTTTTGGTGAAGGTTGACCCTCATACTACTACTGGACGAACATATACATTAAATGCTACAGAAATCCAAAGTACAGAAGCAGCATTATTAAGGAGAAGCCACTGATTTGTTGGCTTTCTGGAAAGTTTATGTACTGGTAGCCATTATATGCCACCATTATATTATGTACTTACAAATATTTGCACATTACATTAATCTCTGTTTTTTTTTATGTTTCCAAAGCCTTCCCAAGATTAAACCTACACCAAAGAAAGATTATATTTAGCTGTATAACATACTTCATTTCCAAAAATTTTGAACCTACATTGTCTTTTATATTTAAGGTCAAAGGTCATGATCCTCGACCTTGAAGTTAAAACTATATATTTTAGAATTAAACCCTTTTTAATGACATATCAGTTCCTTTAGCTTCAAAACAAGCCCAAGATTACAGTAGTATCATAATTAGAAGCAGAGTTATTCATGTATTTTGTGGGTCTTGCGAGCATAAATGTTAACATTTTCATCATGTTTGCAATCCTGCTGTATGAGCACGGTCCACTGCTGAAGTATACTCTTTCACATATGCAATTCACTTGGTGGTCTGTACAATCTTACCAACTTTAGTGAAGATCTGAGATGGTCGGGTTGTGAGCTGTGATGATTTGGTATGGAATGACCCAATAATTTGTGAGTAGTCCTTTTGTTATTTTGTTGATTTCTTCAGGTCTCATTTACACACACATTGTTTATTTCTCCCAGCTTTGCTTTAGTTTGTTACAATGAATAAACATTTTAACCTAGTTGGATGTAACTAAGCACTTCTTGCTTAATTTGAAAATATTCTGGGAAAAAATATATCACGAGTTAACATAATGTGGTTAGCAAAATCCATTTTATATGAATATACATATAATCAATACATGTGAATTTATCATTAGTAAAAAAGTCGGGTGAATGCATCATATCAGATTTTTTTGTGCTTTCTTTTCCGTATGTGCTGTATGAAGAGACTTTATTGTATAGGACATCAAAAATAACAAAATATATTTATTTTTCTGAATAAACAATATTTCCAAGCAGAAAGTTCAAAAGTAGTTACAGAGCTTCAGTGTGTTTTGCCAAGAAGGATGAATCATTTTAAAGAAAGTATTGCACTGGTTATGTAAAGTGGGCAGGTAAAACTGTGATCATGAAAATCAAAATAGGACTAACATGTATAATGATTGATTTGATGAAGAATGTAGGAGTATGCAATGAGAAGGGCAGTAATATTACGAACAGAGCAAAATGGAAACAGAGAGAGAAAGAATGACCTAGCTACAGGGAGGTATTTAAATTGTTTGTGAAAGCGAAAAGGGAAAAGTGGGTGAATGATAGAACTCATGAAATGGAAGCTAAAATAATTTCAGGGAGGTACTATCTCAAATTTGGCAGGTTATTAGAAAATGCACATGAAAATGGCCTACAGAGGCTGCAATTAAAGCTGTAGAACCTGTTTGAAATGCAGGAAAAAGGTTGTAGGCATATGGAATCTTGATTGACTTGTAATCATATAGAAGAATTGAATAGACCATTTTTAGTGGAAGAGGTTTTACAATCTATAAACAGTTTTTAAAAGATTTATGATTTTCTCAGTTGAATTTTTTCAATCTTGATGCGGGGAGGGTAGGCTTGTTTTGTTTGAATCACACAGAATATAGGTAAATAAGTGTATTCCAATAATTCAGCCTATTTATAAAGGAAAAGGTAATGCAACAGATCCAGGGAGTTATAGAGGGATAGGTAGCCTTACTATCAAATCTTTAAAAAAAAATTCTCACTGTAGTTTTGGCTGTCAGAATACAATATACTGAGCAGAGGAGATTCAAAGATTACTGCCATTCCAATCAGGATTCAGGAAGGGAAGGAAAACACTGGAAAGTATAATGATTATGAAAACTTTAATCAATAAATACGTGCTAATGAAAAGAGACATATTGTACACTTTATTTATAGACTTTGAGAAAGCTTAAGATGAAATGATAAGGGATGCACTATGCTTATAACTAGTCCTCAGACATGACTTTGGATTAAGTTAACTTCTGTTGTACTGGTACTTTGTTTACAAGTGAGCGGAGAGGGAGAGTGGCTGTACTCTTGGGCGCTACTAAGTTTGTGCTGTGTTGAGTACTGTGCGCACTATAGGTATAGTTGGGCACAGAAGTAAATATACAGTTCTGTAGTAAACATAGGTTTTTATTACAAGTATAAATTACATGAACAAAATAATAAATCTACTGTGGCAGATGAAATAATCAATTTCATGTGTGATTTTCTGAATGTATCAAAAATTAAACATCTTCTATTATAACTCAAGGAGTTGCTGAAGGAAGGTGGTCAGACACAGATGCACACTTGCAGAAAGACAAGAACGGGAATACAGATTGAAGTGTATAGAGCCAGAATTGGCTGTTTAATGACTTCAGATTCATTCTGGGAGCTGGAGACTTGAAAAAACAGTCTGCAATAATGTTGTGGTTCATATTCATCATACTGGTACTGCTAATCATCGGTGGAGTTGAGCAAAACCTGGGCCCAGAGACAGAACAAAGTATTAAGGAGTCGCAGAAGACAACAAATACAAAATGTAAATATAAAAAGAATGGGGAAAAAAAAAATAGACGAGAAGATATACGGAACATTTGAAGAATTGAAAAAATGTGGGGAAAATTTGAAGGTGAAGTGAACAGGGAATTAACAGTATGCAATAAAAGAATTTCATACTTGGAAAAAGCCAAAGATAGGAGAAGGAAAATGAATGTGATAATTTTTGGAGTTGAAGAAGCGAGAGAGAAATGAGTTTGGGGTTAAATTGAAGAGATCTTGCAGGACAAATTGGGATTAAAACTTGGGGGGGATGGGAAATAAGTGATACATTTAGAGTTGGTAGAAAAGGTTGGAACCCAAGACCACTATGAAATACCAGAAAACTAAAAGGAACAAAGATATATGTTGAACAAGGTTATGGAAAGAAGGATAGAGAAATTATAAACATACTACTATGAGAAATGAAGAAGACCAGGGCCAAAGGAGAAACAACTTTTGCCAGAGGTATAGATTTGTGGATAAATGGAAGGAAACAGAATATGTGTCAATTAAACACGAGATATGTGATAGAGGAACAGCACACCTGAGCAGAGATATTGGAGATGACAGAGAAAGGACACAAAGAGACGGCAGCATGGAAAGGGGAGTGGAGGAGGGGGGGAGAGGCACATGTCACCAAACAGGAGGGGAGGCAAGAGACATACGTCACCAAACAAACAGATTGTGCTAGAGAAACAATTGATGGAAAACACACATAGAATGGCCTTGGGAGTAGCTGCAGAATTTGATGTATGGAAAGAAACTGGATTCAGCATGCGACGGTATTACTTATAATGTTGATGCTTGTGATGTTTATGTATGTGTGTTTACTTCACGCATTGCCATCTTGTGACATCATTCATTTGTTCGGTTTGTAGCTCCATCTTGTGTTAGCAATTTGCATCAGTGTTAGTGTTCGAAAGAATTTGAAGTTTTGTTTATTGTCCTCCGGCTAGCTATTATCTTATCTTGGGTCGAACATGTGTCTTGATCAGGGTCGTGTAAACGGAAAGGAATCTTTTATCCAAAAAGAACACTGATGAAGAAATATGTTTTATAATTTTTATTGTCGAACACGTTCACTATCACTTTTACATATTGATCTAGATACTCGCCAAACTGAAACTGTTATAATAACTTCTTACTGATAATTCTTTCAATCCACGTACTTCAATCTTTTATATAATTAACCTTACTATACTTTAGATCTTTCATAATTCTGCTGCGCGTAACTTGTGACGAACTGACAAACTGACGACGACGTGTAATGTATTGAGAATTTTGATGAACTGGCCTGAATACGACGTGTAATGTATGAATGCTTTCGACGAACTGAAGGACTGACTGACTTTACCTCAAACCTAGCCTATTTATACTCCTGCAATCAGATACGCCTAAAGATTATAACTGAACTGCAATTGGCTAATAAAACGCGCCAACATTAGCATCAATTTTAATATCCAATGAAAATTATGAATACATATGCTCTAGGGAAACATTCCAGAAGGTTCTCAACGGAAAAAACGCGCGAACATTACGTAACTTCCTCGTTTCCAATAATGATAAACATCTCACCCCCTCGCTGCATTATTGCGCTATTATTGACAGTTTCAGTAAAGCCTTATAAATTTACTTTCCAACAATATTTACAATCAATAAACATCTGAAATCAATGTCACATAAAAATGCATATTCATATTACAATCATTATTTACATTTAAGTAATTTGTGATACAAATTACTGCATCATATGCCCCACTAGAAACATAATTATAAATATTTACAACTTGTTTGGAAATTTTATAATTGTGTTTTTAGTCTCCTAAATCTTGGAACACACGCTATCACTTTCACTTTACACTTCACACGCATTTAACACACAACATTTTTTTTTTTTTTTATCTCGCCACTACTTACTGGCTCTGGTTTAATTAATTTAGATATTAATCTGACATCACAAAATTTTTTTTTATAGCAAATACTGTACCCTGAATTATGAAATTACTGTTACAAAAAATGGGTTACTTTCTTATATTGTTAACACAAATTTATCAATTCAAGAATTTTTTTTTTTTTTTTTGTAATTATTAAACATATTTACCAAAAATATTCAACCTTTACATAAATATATTTACATATCTTAAATCTAAGTACTCTTTCACATTTTCTGTTTGCTACATAAGTATTTGTTTTTAATTATTTTTACCCATTTTTTGTTTTCTGAATTTTATTTTAACAATACTCTTGGAATTGTATTTACGTATTTTTTTTTTTTTTTATTTTAATATCATATTAAGTTTCAATCTTTGCATTCTTAATTTTCAAATGTTGTTACAGTTACTAAAAATTTAAAAAAAAAAATTTTTTTTTAACATTTCTCTCTTTTTTTTTTTTTTTTTTATAATTTATTTCTCTTTTCAAATGACATATAAATAATTAACCCTCTTACGTTCCAATACATTTCCCTGCATTTCGTCTTTAACTATCCAGCATTTACTTTACATCTCATTGTTATTTACCCTCCTGGATCAAATTGTGTGTGTCTAAACATTACTCGTAGCCGTATCCTAACCTTCAAATTTTTGTTCATGAATAACCTCTTGTATTCATATGAAATTTCGTTCCCTGATAATATTTGAAAACAATCTACAGTTTCTTGAACAACACATCTTTTAACAACTGTCATTTTCAATTCTTCTATCATCTCTATAATTTGAGAGTACTTTAACAAATCTGTACTAAACTGTACTGGACTGGAGTTTTCATTTTGAACATCTTGGTACAATTTCTTTCTTTGCATTTCTGTCTCATTCTGTATTTCTGATATCTCCCCTCTGAAATTAACTTGCGCCTGATTCACAACTACATTCATAACCTCTTTCATCTCTCTTATCTCACTTGAAATATTACTCATTCTACTACCTGACTCTGTACATTCTACATCAACATGTTCATTTTTAGTATTAACCTCACTTTCTTTGTTATCTCTTTCCCTGCTCATGTCTAGCATTTTCTTTGAAATTTCTCCTATCTCACTTGCTATTATTTCCTCATTTTCATCTCTCATTTTTGGCATACTCCTATCTAGCTTCGTAACTTTCTTTTCAATTTCTTCACTGCTTTGATCTACTTTTTGCTCTAATATCTCATTCTTCCTACCAATATTTTCAATTGATTTCCTGTTTTGTTCTAAGCTCTTACCAATATCTTCCCTCAATTCTCTCTTATTCTGATCTAGTTTTTGTTCTAAACTCCTATTAATGTCTTCTCTTAATTCCCTATTATTCTTTTGCATATCTTCCCTTAATTTCTCATTACTCTGAGTTAATTTTTCTAATTTCTCATTATTCTTTTGCATATCTTCCCTGTTTTGATCTATTTTCTTTTCTAATTTCTCATTAATCTTACCAATATCTTCCCTTAATTGATCTCTAAAATTTCTCAGCATTTCCATCATTTCCATCATCATACTAGCATCAAAATTAACATTTCCTGCTGTTTTATTCTGACTTTCTGCACTAACATTTCCTCCATCAAATACTACATTGTTTAAGCTATTTTCTGTATCCTGTATTGAATTACAGCTAACTGTTACATTATCTCCCTCCATAATTGTTTCTTCAATATTATTAGTAGCCATTGTTTTTGTTTTCTAAAAAAAAAATTAAGATACTCTGACCTTTGTGATGCTGTCTGTTGCTGTTACTTTGATGTCCAGCTTCCTGCCCCTCTCTCCTAGGTTATATGTCGCTTCTGCGTTGTGTTATGATGAGTCCACGTCGTTTTGTTGTCCTGTAGTTTGGAATCTGCGTCTTGTAGATCATTTCACTGCTGCATTCGTTCCACGTCCTGGTTCCTTTCCTGGTCACTGTGCTCCTTCCTGGTTATGCTGATCCTTTCCTGGTCACTATGCCTCTTTCCTGGTCATCGTGTTCCTTTCCTGGTTATCGTGCCCCACGTTGGGCGCCAATTTGCGACGGTATTACTTATAATGTTGATGCTTGTGATGTTTATGTATGTGTGTTTACTTCACGCGTTGCCATCTTGTGACGTCATTCATTTGTTCGGTTTGTAGCTCCATCTTGTGTTAGCAATTTGCATCAGTGTTAGTGTTCGAAAGAATTTGAAGTTTTGTTTATTGTCCTCCGGCTAGCTATTATCTTATCTTGGGTCGAACATGTGTCTTGATCAGGGTCGTGTAAACGGAAAGGAATCTTTTATCCAAAAAGAACACTGATGAAGAAATATGTTTTATAATTTTTATTGTCGAACACGTTCACTATCACTTTTACATATTGATCTAGATACTCGCCAAACTGAAACTGTTATAATAACTTCTTACTGATAATTCTTTCAATCCACGTACTTCAATCTTTTATATAATTAACCTTACTATACTTTAGATCTTTCATAATTCTGCTGCGCGTAACTTGTGACGAACTGACAAACTGACGACGACGTGTAATGTATTGAGAATTTTGATGAACTGGCCTGAATACGACGTGTAATGTATGAATGCTTTCGACGAACTGAAGGACTGACTGACTTTACCTCAAACCTAGCCTATTTATACTCCTGCAATCAGATACGCCTAAAGATTATAACTGAACTGCAATTGGCTAATAAAACGCGCCAACATTAGCGTCAATTTTAATATCCAATGAAAATTATGAATACATATGCTCTAGGGAAACATTCCAGAAGGTTCTCAACGGAAAAAACGTGCGAACATTACGTAACTTCCTCGTTTCCAATAATGATAAACAGCTCACCCCCTCGCTGCATTATTGCGCTATTATTGACAGTTTCAGTAAAGCCTTATAAATTTACTTTCCAACAATATTTACAATCAATAAACATCTGAAATCAATGTCACATAAAAATGCATATTCATATTACAATCATTATTTACATTTAAGTAATTTGTGATACAAATTACTGCATCAAGCATTATATCGACATCAGTAGGCAGCATCATGCAAGTGGAGTATTATGTGGGGGAGAGGGCAGAAACAGAAAGGATGACAAGGATAAATTGCTAAATTCAGATTTGAAGAAAGGGATCAGTATAAGGAAAGAAACTGGGTCTTATATCCTAGAACATTGAAGATTTGTGGGAGAAGGTGAGGAATGGAGAAAATTATTGAATTTTAAATCTAAAGATGTGATAGAAACTTAGATGTTAAGAGATCATGTGATTTAGGTGAATTTGATTTTTAGGGGAAATGTGGTACCAAAAGGAAAGATTAAGGGAGAGGGTTAGGAGGTTTAGGTTTGTTAATAAGAAAAGGCCTACAAATTAAAGTGAAGTATTAAATGAACTAGGTGATAAAGCATGTGGTGTATGTTAAGTGAATTATGCGAGAGGGAAAGTGTGTGTGTTGCAATAGTGTATAACCACCAAGCACTTCGAAATTTTATGACCCTCATTTATTTAATAAGCTAAGACAGAACATGGAGGATCTATTAAATAGGGGTATATACAAAGGTTTTATAATAATGGGCGACTTTAAGCAACAGTTGGGGAAAGTCAAATCCAGTTAACAGATCTTGAAGATGAGTTAACTGGGATAGGAAGAGAGGTGGATAGAAGAAGGAACAAAGATAAGTGTACTAATAATGAAGGCAAAAAACTAATAGACCATATGCCATATTACTAAATCTTTCCCACATCTATTCAAAACCTGGTATAGGTATGTAGATGATATTTTTGCTATTGTTCCAAAAAAACTTTCAGAAGATGCTTTGAAATTATTGAATTTACAAAAAAGATCTATTAAATTCGCAATAGAAAAAGAAGAAAATGGCCAATTACCTTACCTAGACATCAGGATCATCAGACATAATGCACACAACAAACTAACGTTTGGCATTTACAGAAAACCAACTCACACAGAAAATTATATTAAAAACAATAGCTACAATCCTACAAGCCACAAACATGCAATTTTAAATAGTATTACAAACAGGTTAATACATATACCAATGGAGAAAGAGGAATACCAGAAAGAATACCAACACATTTTCAACATAGCCACTATGAATGGATACCAGAAAAAAACAATAGATAAGAAGATAAAAAAGCTTGAAAGACAGAAATACATCCAACAAATGACTACTTTACTCAGACAACAAAAACCACAAGCATATAGGAAATTCACTTATCACCCTTGGACACATCATTAATTTCAAAGGATTTTCAAGAAATACAACATCACCCTGTCTCCACAGAATAACCACAATATACAGAAACAGAACAGAACATATGCAACAGAACAAAAGATCCTATCCCCAACGATAAATCAGCTGGTACATATCAAATTGATTGTAATGAATGTAACCTGGTATACATAGGAAGAACCAAAAGAAATCTTGAAATAAGACTTAAAGAGCATATGAGATGCATTTACCTAAATCAGCAGTAGCACATCATTTCTGGTCTTCAAACCATGATATCACTCCAAACATAAAACTCTTAAAACCGATCAACAGCAGCAATGAATTGGACATTGGGAAAAAATACATATTGTCAAACACAGGAATCACCTAATGAATTTCGAACTGCCGCCACCCAGCAGTCTTTGGAGGTTCATCAGCCCAGCACCAGAGAACACCACTAGCCACACACATCCCCCAGACAATGACCGGAAAAATCAGTTGAGGACATGCTGATGATGGGAGCAAGCGTCTTCTTTTTGAGATAACTAAAACTATTAAAACTGATGGGTTCACAAAATATTTTAAGACATTGAACAAGTTTATAACAAAGTAATAAAAGGCTGCTAATAAACATTACTTCGATGCACCTATACTTAACTCCTCAAATAAGAATAAGAGAATATGGAATATAATAAAGAGCGAAATTGGCAGCCCTTGTTCTGACACTGGTAATAACATATATTTAACAGTAAATACGTACCAGTTAAAACTCCAGCTGACATTGCTAATATTTTCAGCAACCATTTCAATCTTGTTATGGATAGAGTTATATTGCCACAAGCTGACACTCACAAAATGCCTTACATTAAATGGAACAGGAATGAGTTCTCCTCAAACTGGGACTCACGAAAAAATACTAAAAATCATTAAATCCAAAAGAAATTGCTTCTTGGCTGGTCCTGATAAAGTACCTGAATGTGTAACGAAATCCTCCAAACTATATCACTGACACCTTACTGTATACGTGTAATGTCATTGTGTTCAGGAATATTTCCAGAGAATCTGAAATCAACTAGAATAGTCCCTATATTCAAGTCGGATGACCCACAAAATCTTGATAATTATAGGCCAGTCTCCCTACAATCCGGATTTTCAAAAATATTGGAAACTGTAATGTATAATTAAAGTGTATCTTTTCTGGAAAACATGTGTTCAGTAACCAGCAAAACAGCATTAGAAAAAACAATAGCATATTGAATGATCTCTATTCCTTCCTTATGGAAAGGCTTGAAGGAGATGACATAGGTAAATCTATGCTCGGCTTATTCATGGATCTAAGTAGGTCATTGGACTTAGGTCAGTTGTATGAACTCAGAATAAATCTCTGTTAGACATTATTCCATGGTTAGTTACTAAATTGTGTTATAGAACACCAAAATATAGCTTATTAAGAGAATAATCATGAATAACTTATTCCAAGATTCCATGTGAAGATTAGTCATTATTCCAAGAATGGAGTATAAAAAGGAAAATGGCTGCTTGGGTACTAGACACAATTTTGTCTAGTATAAACCATGAATTTCCTTATAATATGCGTTTGAGAATCAGAAAGCTTAACACAATACATTGTAGAGAAGTTATTATGTAAAACAGTAGAACATACATAGAATATACGAGGGCAATATTGAAAATTTTTAGAATGCTATGTTTCTAAAAACAAATGAAATTTGTTTATATTTGTTAGCTACTTTCTAATGTTTTGCTAGTTGTTTGCAGTGTACTTTGTTCTAATAGTTTGTTATTTATCATCATTCAAAGATTTTGTGTTCACCCAAAAATGAATTTGACTCAAGAACATTTCTGAGCTATAATTTTTTACCATTTTGAATCATCATTAATGCCTAAATAATGTGAAGATCGGCTTGGAAATGTATTTGGCAAAGAAGCCCCATCCAAGATAACAATTTATAATTGGTACAGCAAAGGGTGCCCAAGAACTGCTGTTACTGATAGAAAATATTGCCACTGTTCAAGCAATGCTTGAAGAAGATTGACAGGCAATGAATTTATTTGGGTGACATGGGCATTGGTACGAGTCAAATCCAAAACATTTTACATCAACAGTTAGACGTGAGAAAACTTTGTTGTCTATGGAATCCAGATAAACTGACTCCCAATAAAAAAACAGTGCATTGATTGATGCAGAAAAACTGGAAAAGTTCCAAGGCAGCACTTCAAATTTAGTTTGGAGTATTGTCATTGGTGATCAATCTTGGAGTTATAGTTATGATCCTGAAAAGAAAAGTCATTTGGCTCAATGAGTCTCTTGAAAAGAACCTAACCAACAAAAGTCTGATGAATTCACAGTGCTGGTAAAAAGATGGTTGCTGTTTTTTTTTTTCTTTTTTTTCTTTTTTTTTTTTTTCTTTCTTTCTTTTCTTCTTCCTAAAACGTGACATATTGCTACTGTAGCATTAGAAGATAGACATACCGTTACTACTGATTGGTACACAAATGTTTGTTTACCACAAATTTTTTAATATGTTTGTGAAAAATGCAGAAAAGGAAAAATAATGTAACATAACAACAACAAATCATCACATACAGCAAAACTAACAACTGAGTATTTGGTTGCCATAAAGGTCAGCACCATGGACCCTCCATCATACAGCCCTGACCTAGCACCTTGTGATTTCCTTTTGTTTCCAACAATTAAGATAAAATGCATGGAATCACTTTTTTGTCATCAGATGAAGCAGTGGAACATTATAAAAACATGGTTTCTGAAATGCCTCAGGAACAATGGCATGGTTCCTTTAAGGACTATTTTCATTGAATGCAAAAATGTATTGATGTTAAAGGGTAATACTTTGAAAAACAATAAAATCATTTAAATTTTTAAAAACTAATCCTTGTTTGATTTTCTAAAAATGTTCAGTGTCACCCTCATATTATTAAATAATTATTTTGGTATGCTTTAAAACAGTTGTAAATAGAATAGTGTTAGATTTGAGGAACACATAGAATAACTACCACCTTTGTATCTCATTACAGCCTGAGAGAATAGATCCACAACGAGGACGAGGCTATGATGTGCGATCTGATGTCTGGTCTTTGGGTATTACACTGATGGAGGTTGCTACAGGGTCATTTCCATACCCCAAATGGAATTCCGTTTTCGAGCAGCTGTTTCAAGTTGTGCAAGGCGAACCACCTAGACTTTCTCCAAATGAAAATGGAAACCATTTTAGTACTGACTTTGTCAACTTTGTTAATACTTGGTAAGTATGATTTCTTGAGCATTTTTCTTAGGTCTTGCTTAAATGCTAAATAAAGGTTATCTTGGAATTTCATATTCTACCTGTAGAAATAAGGGATTGTGTAGTGATGCACTTGTCAAAAACAACACAGTGGAATGTTAATATACAAAAATCCTATAGTTACAATATGTGAAAAGAGAGCAACTTCATCTTAATCATGCTTTATCTAAAAATAATTTTGAAAACCGGATGTCAGTAAATGTCCTTTACAGAAGAATAAAATATTAAGAACAATTTAAAGAAGAAATGAAGCCAGAGAATGCACAGATAGGAGTAACATTTTTAGTGGTCTAGAGTTGCATGGTCTTATGATTTAGTTGTTATAATGTGTATCTGCCATTCTGTGGACATGGATCCAGTTTTTGACCATACACTACCCCTTCCCCTTTGGTTTCTTTCTTCAGGACCTGGCACTTGTACATTATTATGCTTTGTATGTTTTCGTTATCTTCTATCCCAGAACTTCCCACCAGGATGTTAAAATGCACATTTCAGAATATTTCTATATAAATGCATTTTTGTGCCAATTTTTAAATAATGACAAAAAACATTTTTTTTCATTGTCTACAGAATTTGCATATTTCAACTACTGGATTTTACAGTAAAGAAATTCAACAAAATTTTGCGAATAGAATTTCTTTTTTGCAAATTTTCATATATTTTCACTTTTTAGTGCAATATTTTATGCAAAATATCACTTTAATTTCTATTTTCACACCTGGTTCTGTTAAAAAACACATTTTACATTCGACGTGATCAAATTAAGAATCAATGCAATGTTCAAAATTGATTTATCTCTCATGCAAACTACAATCAATATTGTCTCAAATACAGCACTAAGTGAAGAAACTAGAATACTTTAATCGATTATGTATTTGGCATGATACTATCGAACTCTCTATCCCCTCAAGGGCCTACTATGGTAGGTACGGATTGATGCTCCCAAGGTCTCGAGCCACACTCTCAATTGGGTTCCTCTAAGAGGTGAGAGGGCTTATGTCAAACGTCCAATCAACTTTGGTCCACAGTGTGTTTGACCGACAATCATTTACCTCCCTGAATACAGTCTGATGGATACCATTGTGCAGGACGGAGGAGGGGAGTCGCAAGGGGTGACTGGGTAATGCGTAACTCCCAGCCCCTGAGTATCATGTAGGACTGTGTTCGTATCTGCTGATAGCGGTCAGTCCCAGGAACGGGCCATTGCATGAGCTGTTGCACTCCTGAAGGTGATTGGGTCCCTCTGTCTATGAATTTGGAGGTGAGACCCTACGGTGAGCAAAATCCAACCAGGACTCTCGCCTAAGCCGGCGTGGCGCCCAGGATGTGAGCATGCCATTGAAGACATTTGCAATGATGGCAGACTTTTTCACCATGGAAAAATCCAGAACAAAAAAAGACAACAAAGTCTAATGGAAAAGAAGTAGCGATTGTTGTGGTCCTCGCTAATTAGTAATTAATAGAACAGAGGAAGGAAAGCGGTTTACATCGGTCATCCCTTGTATAGTTGATAAGGTCTCGACAAAATGGCTGGTCCTATCGAGTTGTGCATTAGAAGTCGCAATGGCATGCTCCTGTTTGAAGCAAATTGAGCGTCCCAGGCAGTGATTATCTTGAAAGCAAATATGTTAGCCAGTTATCCGATCCATGTCGAAATGCACAAGACCTTGAACTCCTAACGTGGAGTTGTAAACACCCGTGCATTGGACGGTATGTCCCATGAGAAGATTCAAGAGAATCTAGAAGAACAAGGCGTGACATCTGTATATTGGGTTCAGCAGGAAGAAAGAGGTGAATTTGTGCCAACTTGTGCCCTGTTCCTAACCGCTAACGGGGTAGATCTCCCTCAAAGGATTAAGGTGGGGTATGAAGTCATTGAGGTTAGGCCATATATACCGAATTCGCTGAGATGCTATAAGTGTCAGAGCTTTGGACACACTAGAGAATTTTGTAACGGTGAATCTGCGTGCATTAGCTGTAGAGACATCTCTCACGATGGAGCATGTGCATTTGCTCCAATGTGCGTTAACTGCAGCAGTGAACACCCATCAAGTTTCCGAGAATGCCCCCATTTTGCAGAGGAAAGAGCAATCCAAGAGATCCAGGTTAGGGAGAAGGTGTGCTTCTTGAAAGCTCAGAAACTTCTGCGTATCTTCCAACTTTCTGTCCCAAAGTTCGGTACCTATACCTCAGTTGCGCTTAAACCGGTACCGAGTCGGAAAATCGCAATTCAGACCAGTGATATCAATGTGGCCACCATTTCCAAAAATATTCTCGTAGCTAGAATGCAGCCAAAGCCTTTAAAATCAACACCGATGACACCAATATCTGGCAAGTCCGCTACTCAAAAGACCACATTGGTAAAATTACTATCAAAACCGTCGACCTTAACCAGCAAGACTAGCAAACCTGTAATACACATTGCATCGCCAAAAAAATTCAGGACCAGCTATGAAGGAACTGATGCCCTAAAAGAAAATGAAGCCTTTATCCAAAACATCTAAAGGCAAGAAAAGTCCACAAGCATCTCCTCGGAGATCCTCTTCTGAGGAATCTTCTGGGAAGAACTCAGATGGGCGATCTACATCTTCGCCGATCTCCACTTCCAATTGGTTCGATGTTCTGAAACGGAAGTTTTCGATTGGAAAGGGGTACTGTCCCGTGGAGGAAATGGAGCAGGAGAATTCTGCCCGCACTGCCAGAATGACAGTAAAAAGGGTAGGATCCTTCCTCCGTTAAAGGTGCTAGCCCGTCACCAATAAAGGCCAAATTGATTCGACCACCATCATCCGTAGGTAATGGACTCTTAGAACTGAGAACTTATCCCATTATGAATACTATGCTTAACCTACAATGGAACATATGTGGACTTAGAACACATCGACCAGCGCTTGAGCTTTTACTCAAGAATAATCCTTTGGTCGTATGTTTACAAGAGACTAAGCTCTGTCCTCAAGATAGCTTTCAAATCAGATGGTATACCCCAGTACGGTGTGATCTTACACCTGAAGAGGGTATTCCTGCGCACGTGGGCACTATGATGCTCATCAGAGATGACATATTCATGGAATCTGTATCCATACAGCCTGACATCCAGTCAGTGGCTGTAAGGATTAAACTGCCATCCATCCGATTTACCATTTGTAACATTTATCTGCCTCCATCCAATGACCTCTCGCTTACTGATTTAGAGGATCTAGTTTCTCAGTTACCAACACCTTTTCTGTTAGTGGGAGACGTTAATGTCCATCACCCTCTTTGGGGCTCACCTTGGGCTTGTACGAGAGGTAAATTAATTGCCGATGTTTTTGACAATTATAACCTAGCTCTTCTGAACACCGGAGAGCCTACATTTCTCTCAGGCTCCTTCAACACTTTTTCACACCTTGATATTGCAGTTTGTTCACCACAGTTAGCAGTTTCCTTGCAATGGAATGTCATCTCTGGTTTACATACTAGTGACCACTTTCCATGTCTTATTAGCGTCTTAACACAAGATATATGTTCCACAAGTTTACCTAGAGGACACTTAGATCAAGCCAACTGGAACCTTCACTCCCAGTTGGCTTTGTTTAATTACAATGAGCACAACTCTGTGAATTTTTTGGTTGAACATCTCACGGAGAAGGTTTTTTCTGCTAGTGAGCAAGCTATTCCGCTGTCAACTGCCAACCCCCATCGAATTCCAGTCCCTTGGTGGACGGAAGAATACCAAAATGCCATTTGTGCTCGCAGGCGTGCTCTTAGGGTTTTCCAGCATCACCCCACACTGGATAACCTAATCGAATACAAGAAAATGCGTGCCAAGTCTAGACATGTTATAAAGGATAGCAAAAAGACAACATGGAGTAAATTTGTAGCTTCATTTAATCGACACACACCTTCCTCCGTTGTTTGGGATAAGTTAAGGCATGTGGCTGGAAAATTGATCCACATGCCAATTGGCAGTCTTAAAACAGCAGCAGGAGCTGTTGTTGACACTTTTGACGTGGCTAACACATTTGGCCGTGCTTAGACTCAAGTGTCTAGCTCAGATAACTATTCGCATGATTTCCTTCCTGAAAAGACTCCGGTGGAATCTCAAGGTTTCTTGTTTCGTTCAGGAAATCTTGAAGATTACAATGGCCTTTTCCCCATGGCGGAGTTAGGACACGCTCTTTCATCTTCACAACTGTCAGCACCAGGACCAGATCATATCCACATACAAATGTTGCAACAGCTCTCTCCTGAAGATGAGGACTTCCTGCTCGAGGTATATAAGCATGTGTGGGTTGATGGCACTTTTCCAGAACAGTGGCGGAAGGCCACTGTCATACCCATTTTGAAAGCTGGAAAGGACCGCCATCTTCCGTCCTATTTCCCCCACCAGTTGCGTTTGCAAGGTGATGGAAAGCATGATCAATAGACGATTGGTATGGTGTTTGGAAACTCACAATCTGCTAACCAACAGCCAGTGCAGTTTTCGAAGATGCCGTTTAACAATGGATTACCTTGTGTCATTTTCGACACAGATCATAAACGGATTCATGAAGAATTGTCAAACCATTACAATATTTTTCGACCTTGAGAAGGCTTATGATACGTGTTGGCGAGCAGGGATACTGTGTTACCTACATGCCTGAAACACACGTGGGCGCTTAACACTGTTCATTCAGGAGTTTATGAAGGACCGCATTTTCCGAGTAATGGTCAGCTCGGGTTGTTCCAACCTTTTTGTTCAGGAAAACGGTATACCTCTGGGATCGGTACTAAGCGTTACACTATTTGCTATAGCAATTAATTCTATCTCGAAATGTGTTACTCCAGAGGTATCGTCATGCTTATTCGTAGACGACTTTGCTATTTATTGTACTTCTCTGCGTACGGCATTTTTGGAATGCCATATGTAGCAATCTTTAGATAATCTCCAAGAATGGAGTTCTCAATGGAGAAGTCAATCTGCGTGAACTTCTGGCGCCGTAGGGGACGTTACAACCTTCGCTCCGATTCGGTCCAGATTTACTACCATTCACAGATTCGATGAGATTCCTGGTGTTGACGTTTGATAGGAGACTTAGCTGGTCATCGGATATAGCACAGTTGTAGGTGCGATGTGACTGTTCTCTGAATATCTTGCGGATATTAAATGGCAAATCTTGGGGAGCGGATTGGACAGTCCTGCTGCGAATGAATCGCGCACTGATCTGATCAGAAATAGACTATGGGTGTATCATTTATTCCTCAGTCACCTCTGTGCTGAGGAGATTAGACACAATCCATAATCAGGGCATTCGAGTGGCTGTTGGTGCTTTGACCACCAGTCCAGTTATGAGTCTTTACGCTGAATCGGCAGAACTTCCTCTGCGATATTGGCAGCGTGATATCCTCCTAGGAAATTATGGCTGTGCGCTTAAAAGTATGCCTCAACATCCAATGTTCGCTTTTTCTTTTCACACTGTGCTGGACAAACGTTATAGGAATAACTCCATTAATTCAAGGTCTGCAGGTGTTGGTTTCCGGGAACTTCTTAGAAACTATGACATTGAAATGCCTAGCATGTTTGCTAAGAAGGAGAGGGTGTTCCCTCCTTGGTTATGTGCAAAGTCTCACTAGATCTTGGGATAACAGTGTACCGGAAGTCTACCATGCCTACATTTAGTTTCCACACCTGTTTTTTAGAATTTTTATGAGGTTACAGTGACTGAATTTTGATCTACACTGATGGATCCAAGTGCACGAGTAATAACTGTTGGTTGTGCTTAGGTTCATGGAAGCGAACTCCATACATTTGGTTTTCATGATAGCACACCCATTTATAGTGCAGAGCTGTATGCCGTATACTGAGCCGTTTTGTATGTGCATTGTCAAAATTTGGGAGACTGTCTCATTTTGAGTGATTCCCTTAGCACACTTCAGAGCCTTCGTGAGCTGTACAACTACGATCCCATTTTTCTGCAAATTCAGGATGCCCTCCCTGTTTTATATGCTTCTGGCATTGATGTGGAGTGTGCTTGGATACCAGGTCATGTTGGCTTGCCGGGTAATGAACTTGCGGATTTGGCAGCTAAGGCAGCAACCACAGAACCCAGTGTTACAATACCTCAGGCAACATTGGAAGACTTTAGGTTTGTTGTGCAGAGAGCAGGCTGTCGTGCTGGCGTGAGGAGTGGTTATCTCTCCGCAGAAATAGGCATAGGGTAGTGAAGGACATTCCAATAAACCGGGCAACTTCCTTTCATGTATCTCATCATGTGGAAGTGATTTTGGCTCAGTTGCATATCGTTCACTGCAACTGAGCCACACGATTATTTTTTTAAGAGCGACCCTGCTCCTATTTGTCCGATTTGTGACGAAGATCTGTCGGTCCGTCATGTGTCTTAGCGGATAAGCATGCAGTAGATAGGATTTATAATTTTGTGTCAAAAGTAAATTTCCAAATGCAAATTTGGTCATCTTAGTAGCAGATGTTTCATACTGATCGGTTTAATTTTATATATTTATTTATGACTTGTGCTATGTTTTTATATTGATGTTTATCTCTGGCTTTTGCTGTAATTTTTATATTGGTATTTATCACAGGTTTTTGCTATGATTTTTATTTTCATTTTTGTCTCTGGCCTTTGCCATGATCCATTTTACAAGGATGCTAATGACCTAGCAGTTGAGCACCCTTAAACAAAACAAACAAACTCTCTATGCACCCATTTCTTTGTGTAATTTGAAGCGAGAGAATTGTGTGTAATTATGAGTATAATATCTGCATCATTCATTACCTCAGGAAGCTTCTTTGATACCAATATACCTAAAGTTGTTAACATTTACGAATGTCAAAAGCAGTTTGAGAGGGATGGTTTTGAGGCAGTATTTTAATACCTGAATAATTTCAATTGTTATTTATAATTGGTAAATTCAATAACAGCCCGCCTTGAAATAATATATATGTAATAATTATTTAAATTGTATGTAACAGTCATTTCACATGCTTATTTTTATTGTAAACATACTTTAGTAATGTTATGTAAATACTTTATATACTCTATTAATGCAAGAACTGTGAGAATAGTAAATTTTAGATTGCTAACAATGAAGAATAATGAGGTAATTGTGGCAATAATATGTTTGGAATTTAAAAATGTACTGGTCATGATTAGAACGACGATGACGTAGTTTCAGTGACAGCTTTAAAATAAGCCAATCAACAGCAAAGAAAAGTTTTAAGTTGAATGCAGAAATTCTATTGGACTAGAATTAGCCAATCAGAGACTCGCATTACCAAAGCTTAAGGTTTTTAAACGTTGAGGTTAGTCAGTTCCTGGCAAGACTTGATAGGGTGTAGATGGAAAAATGTGTTCTCTACGGGCGTTTAGTAAAAACAGATATACGCATTAAGAGAGTGTATAAAAGTTTCTCACAGTTCTTTTTAAAAGTGTAGTGGTTTATAAATATGTGCAAGAAGTTAAAAATAAAAGTGAAAATTTAAAAGTTTAATTCTGTCACGTCTACTATAATTGTCATTACCACACCTTGCATAAGAATCCTGACTCTAAATTAAGACTGACGCAGCCGAGGCAAATTCAAGCAATAATATTACATAAGCATTAAATTCAAACCAACGCTCAAAACAACTATAAATACGTAACAACTCTAAAAGTTTGCATAAACATTTATTATGCAACAACAGAAAAATCATCTTCAAGTTTACATATATTTTTTTATTACATAATCTAATGCACACCAACATCATAACTACTTCAAATTGGTGCCCAACATGGGGCTTCGAACACGACAAGAATTTGTGACGTCAGAGAAGAAAAGAAAAGAACGCGACCAGAAACCACGAGACTACATCTGGGAACATCAAGATTGTCATTAAAATCGTCAGCGGAATCCAAGGATAGCAATAATTCTTCAGGAGTAAGGGGCATGTGGTTAACATCTCCACAACAATCTGCGCGGGAACACTGAGTATTAAAATTTAATAACAGCTAGAACAAAAGGTCAGGAAATTCCATTTTTTGTATTGTAATATTGTAAAGTTTAGGAAAAGTATTGTTAAATTTGAGCAAATTTCATGTTATTAAGAAGTGGGAAACTAAAATTAAAAAATTCAAAGGCAAAAATAAGAAATAAAATGGAAACTGAAAACAATGCAAATATGGAGGTAGTTGAGGTTAGGTCAGACAATACAGATTGTAATATAGATTTACAACCAGAGCTTGAGAAAACAGGTAAGTTAAATGTAGATGAGCAGTTATCTGAAAATTTAGAAGTAGATATAGAAAGAGATAGCAGAGTATGCATGGTCAATCAGATAGCAGTAGTATACAGTATACAAGGTCAATCACCTTTATACATGTTAGTGCAAGGAACAAAACAAACAGATGCTATCCCTCACACATCTAAAACACAAGACCAAGAAAACTTATCACAACAAATGATGTGCCTTATAAAAGCAATAACTGAACAAAGTAAACAGATAGATGAAATGGGAGGAGAATTAAGTAGAGAATTTAATAATAAATTAAAAGAAAGTAATGCAGACTTAAATAATAAGTTAAACGAACAAAGTAATAAGATAGAAGAAATGAGAGGAGAGTTAAAAGAAACTAGTACAGAGCTAAGAGTAGAGTTAGGTAATAAATTAACTGAAACAAATGCAAAGCTGAAAGCAAAAGGTTAGAAATAAAGCTAGAACAATCTTCCAAAGCAATTCAAAAAGGCATAGATGTAAAAGTAAACAAAGGTTGTAAACAGCTAGAACAAAAATTGTCAAGTCATATTGACAAAAATGTAACTGAAATGGAATTAAAACTTGCTGATACTAAACAGGGTATTTGTTACAAGTTAGATAAACAAGGTGAAGTTTCATTTATTTGCTTTATTTGCCTGTAAAAGAAAGGTTCAGCAGCATCAATCAAATCAGCTGTTGTGATGTCGGTGATGGGCTGATGGTATCATCCTTTTGGGAACCATTGTTGTTGTTTGGTGGCATTGTCTGTACTCACACTCTTCAAAATAGTGGTCATTGTAGTTAAGGTATAGCCCTCTTTGAGTTGTGTGTTTATTAAGGACGCTTTTTGATACCTCTTGTCATTTGTGCTCCATTCTACTAAGAGCATGAAAGACTGGTTAATTTTTTTGCTCCAAGGTATCTTTCATGCTTTGAAACCAGGCTTAGGATTTTTACGCCTGAAAAATCCATCGCCCTCTACTGGGTTTGAACCTACTTCCTTGGGAACCAGAGGCTGCACTAGAGCACGTAAGGCGACAGCCATCGTCTTTAAATAATAATAATAATAATAAATAATTGCAGCAACTATTATTGTTGTTGTTGTTACCACCACCACCACCACCGCCGCCGCCATGTCTGTCTCTGAAAACTGCCTCGTCATCTGTATTTGTTCTCTCTTCAGAACTTAGGTTGAGGTAGCCATTATTTTAATAATAATATTATAATCTTCCTCATTTTAATCAGCTTTAATCATCATATTGTATAGCAGAAAGTTGAAATGCAGAGATTTATTGTTCTGCGTGTTTTGAATAGTGTGCATTTGCGAACCAGCAACAATTATCATCTCCAAATACCAGTATTAATGATGTAAACAATTACATAGCTAAAGGGCAAAAAGGAATTATGGCTAGAAGCCATGGTAAAGTCGAGGGACCTGAACAGTTCACTAAAGGCATTTTAATCGGAAACTGTTGTGGATGCTGGAGATATTCCTAGAGCAGACACTTGTAAAGCTACATATGCTCCACTTATTGCCAAGCAAAGAAAAAACAAGATTAGATCATTAATGGCAAAAAGTTGCCACTATGTGCAACAAGACCACAGACAGAAAGGGTCACTGTGTATTTATTGTGCTCTTAAGATTGTTAACCTGTTCTGTTGAGCAGAAGTATTTGTTGGTGGTGTTAAGATACTGCAAAATGCAAATGCAACAGAATGTTATGAGCAGTAATGGTAGTTCAGCAAGGCTTTGAAATTCACTAGAACAATGTTGCTGCATTTGTTACAGACTCTAGAAGGTACATGATTTCACGTGCCAAATGTACAATATGTTCTGTCCTGCAATGGTACATGTTCAGTGTTGCCTCACAAGCTAAACATTGTTGCTATCATTTAATCTATGCAACTGCAGCATCTAAATAATTGTGTATCAAATGCAAAGATGCTATTTTTGAATGCCAGGAAAATGATCATTGCCAGCGCACCTTCCTTAAAAACAAGGGCAGATGGTTATAGATGGTATCACAACCTTATAAGGTTCATCATATCCCTTTGCTCACAAACTGCAGAGCAGAATTATTGCTGACAAACTCAACTTCAGATTATTGAACAAAGCGTTATTTGGCCCTCAGACAGCTGCAGTCATTAACACACTTAAGTACGAGGTAAGAAAGGCTGACAAAGCAAACAATGGAAAATCTGGGGTATCTTTGTAAGACAAAGCTGACCAGACTCTCTACCATACACACTGCACGGTTGTTCACTGTGAACATGGGCAAGCTGTTTAATGGAAAAAAAATTGTAAGAAACAATGTGGCATCTGTATTGCAGCCAGCAATTGCAGGGAAACTTCTTAAACCTCTGGACACGCATATTACTTACCGATATCTTTGCTTCCAGGCAACTGTAAATGAAGTTATTCAAAATGGGGGGGGGGGGAATATAAATATGCTTGACTTAATACTGAGCATGAAAGATCATTTTGAATTTGTGAAGTGTTCTGTGAAGGCATTATAAGTCCCGAGCTCAAATGTAGATACTGAATAAGCAATCTCCTCATATGGAAATATTCTAATAGACATGAGAACAAATGTTTTGATTCTGAATGTAAATAAGGTTGAACATTCTCTCTCTCTCCCCCTCCCTCTCTCTCCCTCCCTCTCTCTCTCCCTCTCTCTCTCCCTCTCTCCCTCCCTCCCTCTCTCTCTCTCACAGTAAAATTGTATTGTACATTATTTCTTATACTTTAGATATGAATGTTAGTGTATTCTGAATTTAAGTTGGATGCATATGATTTATTGTGTATTGAGTACATATGTTTTGGTGTATGTGTGTGCATGCATGCGTCATTTTTTTTTTTAATTTATTTACCACTTTTCGGAGTCCCTAATGACCACCAATGTAGCACTGTTGAAAAGATAACTTAAAAGAAGTTTTCAACTTGTCATCTTGCATATTTAGGCCCACAATCTTAAGGCGGATCTCCACTGCCTCAACACATAACACCCAACACTAAACATAAGCAACTTTAAAAACATGTCATGCAAAACATGTTGAGTCACATGTGTCAGAATTCCCATCAGCATTCTGTCTTTACTGCATTAATAAGTGAGGCACAGTGTAAGCTGTTGCGTTTGTTAATATAGTTGTCTCGCTAATCCAAGGTAATAGGGGGGTGCAGATACCTCTGATTTGGGATAACTCAGACGATGCAGAGCCCCATAGGAAAACTCATTAAAGACGAAATGAAACCAATAACGAATCAAAGTGAAGTTACTTACTGTAAGTTTTTAAACTTTTTGTATAGAAATAAACACAATATGTACATACATGGGGTTATTTTTTTAAAAAGTCTTTAAGCGTTTCTGCTTGGGATGGAAGTGTCACGCCATTGTTTGAGTAACATGGTGTTGCACGGTGTTGCCTCTGGTTGTTCTACATAGAGCAGTGATACCTCCAACAGCAAATTATGACTCATCTTTGTGACCTCTCTTCTATGTCTTCCTCCTCGCTTTGTTCTGTCGGCTCATTCAACATCTCAACAATTGATGTTTCTGTAAGTTCAAACTGTTCATCACTCTTCATCTATTCCACAACTTCACTTTCACAGCTGTGTGATTAGGTGAGACAAGGGTACATCAGCTTCATCATTGAATTCACTCTCACCAGTCGATTTGCTCTCTCCAATTTCCTTCCACAATTTCACAAGTGTCTCAGCTTCACTTCATCCCATGACTCTGCTAACGAATACAATATGTCCTCATGGTTACTCGTTTTAGAAAATTAGTGGTTTCCATCCTCTTCCATTGCTTGTAGAAGTGACTGCAACAGGCAGCATCAATACTTTTTTTAAACATTCCAAAGCCCAAATTCCATCACATTGCAGTTCCTTTCCGTCTAGGTGAGATCCAGCATTTTCCATCAATAAGATTGCTTTACTAGGCAAGTTTCCGGCACATATTCTTCATAAAACCACTACTTAAATATTCCTCTGTCTATCCAGGCATTCATTTGATTATTGTAAGAGATAGGCAGTGCAGACAAGGAAATGTCTTTGAGAGCTCTAGGCTTCACGGACTTGTCTCTGACGACAAGCTTTAATTTGTGTGTACCTGATGCGTTTGATGCAGCTAGTACTGTCACTCTTTCTTTACATTTTTGGTGGCCAGGAGCATGACGTTCTTCCCATGAAGCAAGTGTTTTAGGAGGTAACATTTTAAAGTTGAGCCATGTTTCATCATAATTGTACAACTCATAATTTGTGAGGTTTATACTTTTTATGAGTTCAAATTTTTTACAGAAGTTCACTGCAACTTCAGAATCACCGGAAAGCTTTTCTCCACAAATCTCAAGCTGTCATACACCATACCTATTCTTCCATCTCCAACCTAAACTCGCACTGAAATCATCTTCACCTTCTTTAAATTCATTTCTAAAAAATAATGCTTTTTCTTGCAACATTGGGCTGGAAATTAGGCTTTCCTTCTGTCTTTGTTATCTGAACCAGATAAACAATGCTTCACTAGTTTTTTCATATTCTGACCTCCTCATGCACTTTCTTTTAAAAGAGTTACCTGAATACTTTGTTGAAGAATACTTCTCCAGTTTATCCCTGTTTCATTGCCAGTCTACAACTGTTACTTCCCCAACACTGTATTCCGTTACAAGCTTTTTAATTGTCTCCCCCTTGTCCAGTCTTTATTTAAGCTTGTAATTTCATCTTTAATAGTACATTTAGCACTCATTGTTGAAACAGATTAGGAATAAGATGTGCAACCACTTCTAATGTACTCTATCCATAAACAAGGCCACAAACATATTAAAATAAAACACTCCTTTAACTTGATACAACCCTGACTTGCTGTTTGGGTTGCAAGGGATATGTTTCCTCTCAACAAAACATGTGTTACCTATTAAGGCTAGCTGCTTTCTTATAATAGCTGTCAAACATTTGCAGTCATAAACTAGTCATTATGTTGTTATTGCAGCTGAAAAGTATTTCCAATGGGGAATGTTTGCTGCAATGTTTGTAGTCAGTGTGTTGCTATTGCAGCTGAAAAGCATTTCCAATGGGGAATGTTTGCTACAATGCATGTACATATTATGGAAGAGTTTTTCTAGTTTTCGGCTTGTCCCTAATTGAAAGGAAGTTAATCCTTGCCAGGTAACACACACACTATAGACAAGAGGAGGGAGGTGCAAAAAAAGTATGTAGATACATACCAGGACCATGTAAACTGATGACCATTAAAAAAAAAAAAAAAAAAAAAATGTGTCTTCAAGTATCTCGGATTTAATGCAACCTTCAATTTGCAAGATACTGCTGTATCAATAACCACATGGATTCTCATTATGAAAATGAGATTAGGTTTAATCTCTTTTTGTTTTTCTTTTTCCTTTCTTTCTTTTTTTCTATGTCCTCAAAAATGTGAGAGGCTCACATAAACACTCCATTTTCTTGATTTTATTTTCATAATCTTTTAGGGATATATCCCAGATTACGGTGGAGTACCCTGTTAGCCTCTATTTCCGAGGTTGCGAGTTCAAACCTGGCGCAGGGTGATGGATTTTTTCGAGCGTGAAAATCCATAGCATGGCTTCCTTCAGAAGGGAAGTAAAGTCAGTGATCCTGTATCATAGATTTATGGCACATGGAAGAACCTCAAGCTTGATAAAGTGCCTCTGAGAAAAATTTCTAGTATTTCATGCCCAGCATAGAATGGAACGCTAAGAACCATAGTAGATAAAGACTCAGTTTCAGTTTTCCAGGTTATGGGTCTTGCTTGAATTTCATTAACTATATTGTCTTTTCTTTCATTCATTCCATTTTTCTTGCCAGTAAGTAATAAACAATATACATGGGCCAGTTGTCTATATCATGTCTGGCTGAAGTTAGTTGGATCTGCACGAAGTGAGCCGAGTATATATTGCACTCAACATGTTTTTCCTGTCGATGGAAAACAATAATGTTTAGCCAAGACATGTTGAATCAACATGTTATGCAAGACTGGTTGGTCAGTGGAGATGCTCGTTTACCACTGACATGTTGAGTTCATTATGTTGAATCAACATGTTTTGTTGATTGTTGAGGCAATGGAGACCCACCTTTAGGTATAGGTTTCCTAGGACAATGATGTAGTTACTGACATAGGTGGTCAAGGTCGTTAAGACATGGACTCATGAACGGGAGATTCATAGGTTCAAATCATGTGAGAGTCATCCTACCTGACAGATTCTTTCCAGATTTTTCTCAGTCTCCATAATGCGGAAGTACCCCACACATAGGACTGGAACCTTTCTTTCCCCAATTATCATTTCATTTCATCAATCATTAATATTCACTGCCTGTGGGCCATATGTAATAAGAACGGGCATTAAAGACTACTAATAAAAATGACATAGGAGTTGCTATTAAAATATCTATGAAAAAAATATATGTCAGATCATCTTGTTTTCTATTCTGTTAAGCACTTGGAAGTTCATTAACAAATAGCATTTTCTGCTGCTAAGAAATTTCTTCCATGTGTTACCTTTGGAATTCTATTCATTCCTATGTATGGCATGTGTAATCAGTGGCCAGTAGTGTCACAGTCATGTTATGAAAAACCTCAATGCCGACTAAAACTCAGTGAGAATAAATTAAATTGTGTTTTATTTGTGGATGCTCTTTAGCTACTATGGTTCTTAACGTTCCTTATATATTGGGTATGAAAGACCAGAAATTTTGCTTAGAGGCCTCTTTATCAGCTTGAGGTTCTTTTACATGCTATAAATTTAGGGCACAGGACCACTGGCTTTACTTCCCTTCCAAAGGAAGCCATGCTAAGAATTTTTATGCCCAAAAGAATCCATTGCCCTCCACCGGATTTGAACCCACAACCTCGGGAACTAGAGGCTAGCATGATTCATTGAGAATGCAACAGAATTTTAGTAACTATGAGAAATTATTTTGGTGAAATAATTAGTTTTAAAGAAACAGTGCTTAATGCAGTGTGTTAGCCTATATTTAAACCTGTGTGAAACCAGCCATCACTGTTACTGCAATGATTAGTGTCAGAGTTGTTATGATCTTTTTTGGGGGGGAGTGAGGGTTCCTTGCATATTGATCCTTTGTTGTTTATTCTATATAATGTGTTTGTTGAATACAACTGCCTGTAAAATAAATGTCATTTCTTATTTAATTAAAATAATCAACATTTGGCGTCTGTGGTAGGGCTGGTAGTTGAATATATTTCCGATGCTGTTTCCCTGAACCCTGTTTGTGCTCTCGGGTTTGGATTCCAAAACCATAGTGCCGCTTTTTCACGGAGTAATGCCTGACCATCACAATGGATGAAGACGCTTGGAAATTGGCTATAAAGAAGCCTGGAATTGTAAGAGCAGCATTCGCTCAGCAATATAACACCATTACAGAACTGATGAGATTGCCATGAAATTTTCCATAATGGGGCTAAGGTATTGTGAGATCGTCACTTTCGATAGTGATATAAAGGATTTCATACTCCAGTGACCGTGTAGAGGATGAAAACATACAAGAGTTGGAGTCGACTGATCAATACAGTGAAAAGTATTATACGCTGAAAGGCAAAATTGACTTTCTTAAGTCCCAAGCCATCATTGCAGAGTCAATTTCCGACTCTCGTGATTCTAATAAACACCATCATAGGCTCCTAAAGTTGGAACTGGTCAAAAATACAGTGGCAAGCTCTCCGGATGGATTGGGTTCTGGGCACAGTTTTCCCATATCAACAGTGACCCATAACTTTCTGAGGAGGAGAAATTTCAGTACCTCTATTGTTACAATACCTGCAATACCTAAGTTGAAGGCCAGAACCATTGTTGAAAGTTTTCCTCCTTCTGATAGAAATTATGGCAAGGCGATTAATGCACTGAAGGAGAGGTTTGGTCATTGGGATCTTTTAATTTAACATTACATAAGGGAATTGATAAAGCTTATTACTGGCCATAATGATATGAAACTATCAGTGCTATTCAACAAGTTGGAAGCCCAATTATGTGCATTAGAGACATTGGAGATAACATCAGTTAATCATGCTGCCATTATCTTTCCACTAATGGAGTCATGTTTGCCGCTAGAGACATTGAGGCATTGGGAGCGTACCAATGGTGATTGTGATATGCCCTTAAATGAGCAGATGGACAGTCTCATTCTTTTTCTCAAGAAAGAGATACAGGCAGAAGAACGTGTTGCATGAACAAATACTCGTTTCCCCTCATATCATTTAAAACAAACGGAGAGGGCTAAGTCTCTTGCTGGTAAGACTGAGCACCACGCTACAGCAGCTAATTTAGAAAATCTCAGCATTGCTGCCCAGTGTCTTTCTTGTAAAGGTGATCACAGTGCTACTGATTGCCAAAAAGCCTTGGACATGTCAATTGATGACAAAAGGAAACTTCTTGCGCAAGCTGGTTGTTTCGCCTGTACCAAGAAAGGTCACCCTGCAGGTAGATGTCAGATGAGGTGTAGTTCATGCAAATGGTGCCACATACTGCTGATGTGTGATAAAAGCAAAGCCAATTCTGTGGCTGAAGCAGGAAACAGTCTTTCTGAATTAGATTTCCTGCCTATTGATCATAATCTAACATTTGGAGCTTCAAGTAAAGTGTTCTTACAGTCCTTTGCAGCTATTCTGCACAATGGCAATATGGATCGAAAAGTTTGTCTTAATCGACAGTGAGTTACAACACTTCTATATTTTAGATAGCTTGGCCAAAGAAATGAATTATGATGTCATTGGTGAAGAAAGTCTGATTCACACTTTTGGAGGCTGCAGCCTCGGATTAATGAAGCACAGCTATTATAAGGTATGCCTGCATGGGTTAAATGGAAACTTCCTCTGCAGGTTTTCAGTACTAGAGCAAGCCAATATTGCTTCATTTATTCCATTGGCCATGCCCAGCACAAAAATGGAAGAAGAAATTCGAAAGTTGGCCATCAAGCTAATTGAAGACATATCTGGACCCATTGATGTCCTGATAGGAGCTGATGTAGCTGGCAAGATCTGGTCCAGCAACAAGATAGTCCTTTCTTCTGGTATTGTAACTGCCGAAACTTTGTTTGGTTGAACAATGCTGGGCAGTGAGAAGAAGTCCATTACTTGCTGCAGTATAAATCTTGCCACAACCTTCACTATGACAAATGTAATTGCTGCAGACTTTACTGATCTATGGAAACTTGAGGCCATTGGTATCAGTGATCCAGTAGAGAAGCAGAATCAAGATGCCAAGCGACTGACTGTTTTGGACCATTTTAAGGGAACTGTCAAATTTGTGGACAGCCGATACCAGGTTTGACTCCCATGGCACCTGGTTTCAGAATTGCCTTCCAATCATGAAGTAGCTGAGGGTTGGCTGGTGAGTACTACAAGAAAGTTGTGCCGATCCAACAGTTTATCTGAAGATTACGATTCAGTATTTCATGAGTGGTTCAAGCTTAACATCATTGAGGGGACTGAAGATGATGGTAAGGAACACTATTTGCCCCATCTTCGATGCCTTGGTTAAAATTGGTAGTTTTCCGTCTCTCAATGACTGTTTGGAGCAAAGACCAAATCTCATTGAACTGTTACTGACATTTTGCTGTAATTTCAAGATAAAGCCATGGGTGTCTCAGCCAACATAGAGAAACTCTTTCTACAAATTGTAATACATCCAGGAGATTGGGACTATCTGAAATTCCTGTGTTGCAACCATGAACGCAAGTTGGTGACACTAAGGCACTTCCGTGTAGTCTTTTGAATGACCTGTAGTCCCTTCCTCTTAGCCAGTCCTCGATCACCTTCTCAGTAGATGTATAGATAATATAGAAGATATTGCAAGTTTGGAAAACTTAAAAAAAAAAAAATTATGTTGATAATCTAGCAATGAGTGTACACAGTCATTCAGATACTGAATATCTCCAATCACTTGCTTCAAGTGTTATGACTACAGCAGGTTTCAACCTCAGAGAGTGGGAGTTCTCAGGTGACTCTTCGCAAGAATTGACTCTCATTCTGTGGCTAAATTGGAATCCTAAGAGTGAGACATTCAGCCTGAACATCAGTTGGTGGGAAAACACTGCTCGAGTGAACTGCCTCACAAAAAGGAATGTTCTCTCCATGACTCTGAGGATATCCGATCCGATAGGCTTCAGTGGACCTGCAACATTGAGCCTGAAGTTGATGTTGCAAAGCCTATGGGAGAAGAAATTGGGCTGGAATGGTCCTGTAGATGACGAAAATGCAAATAGTTTAAATGCATGGCTCCAACAAGTTCCTCTGCTCAAAAATATAGTCATTCCTTGGAATATTGGCACCTCTCACAATCATTCACTGCACCTGTTTGTTGATGCAAGTGGTAAGGCTTATGCTGCGTGTTGTGTTTGTGCAGTGGAAGTGAGATGGAGAAATCTTGGCCAATTTAGTGCAGTCAAAATCGAGAGTTGCACCATCCAAGGGACTTACGATACCACGATGGAGTTATTGGGAGCTACAATCGGAACAAGATTGCTGAAGTCAGTTCGAAATGCCATTAGTTAGATCACTGAGTCCATTCATGGAGTGATTCCAGCACTATGCTTGCCTGAATCCAACGAGAAGAGTGGTCGTCTTTGTTAGCAATCAGATTAAGGCAATAAGAGTACTGACACAGGGGGTTGAGTGGAAGCACATCCCTGGTTCTTTGAATCCTGCAGACCTTCCTTCCAGAGTATGTATGATTGAGCATCTTGTCGTATCACACTGGTGGGATGGGCCCACTTGGTTGAGATACAGTTACGATTCATGGCCTCAATCTCATTGTACATACACTGAGTAAGAGCTGATGAGCGAAGGTCTTAAGAAAGCAACTGTCCTGTTCATTGTGAGCAAAGACCACAGCTGATCATACTGTTATTTCAGCAGACATGAAAAAATTGTTTGTATGGTTGCATGGATGTTTCGATTCAAACACAATGCCCTTTGTCCAGATGGGAAGAGGCTAGGCCTTTGTCTACAGAAGAAGTTCAAGTAGTTGAGAACAGTTTGGAGACTCATACAAGAAGAGACCTTTTAGTCAGTGGATGACCACAGAATCGGAGGACTATTCCCCTTCAAAGATGAAGCTGGTGTGATATGTGTGAAAATCTGCTTGGATTTGCTGAACATTCATTTGCTAATCTTGTCATGATTCCCCATGACCTCCCGGTTGTGAAGCATTTCCTTTGCCACCATCATTTAAAGGAAAAGCATGTTGGAGTTCATACGCTGTGGTTGATTTTGAGAAGAAAAGTGTGGGTAGCTCTGTTCACTTGTAGAGTCTATAGAGCTGCGCATTTGGAGACTCCTCTCTGACTACTGATTCGTTTTTGTTGGCTTTTCCGTAGTTTATCGCACATAGAGGTTGGCTTAGTGTGATCTATAGCGATGCTACTTGTTTTTAAGGTGCTGAGAATGCTCTTACGACTCTTGATTAGGATAGAATAAATATAATGCTCATTTAAGAGAATCCAATGTAAATATAACCCGCCTACTGCCTCATGTTGGGGAGGATTCTATGAAAGGATGGCTCAAAGTTTTAAGCAGAGTCTCCGTCATATCTTGGGAAGATCATCATTGAACCTGCATGAGTTGTACACCATTCTCTGTGAATGTGAAAGTCTGTCAACTCCAGACCAATCACAGTTTCTTCTGAGACCAACCAAGATCCTGTTGCCTTAACACCTGCGGCCTTCCTCAAAGATATTTGCCACAGCGAAACTGTATGTTGACAAGGTTGAGAAAAACACCTTGGAACATCGCCTATGTTATTGGCAAAAACTCAGGGAACAGCTGCGATCTCAGTTTTGCTCAGAATATTTGGGCTCACTGAAGTGAATTTATCACAAGAAGACTTATCAGCCTACAGTGGGAGAAATCATGTTAATCAGCTCAGATGATGCCAAGAGAATGGAGTGGCCACTTGCACAGATAGAAGTAATTCAGGAACATGATGGCAATATTCAAGTTCTTCGTTTGAGAACAAAAAGGAGAATAGTAATTTGCCCATCACAATGTGTGTTTCTATTGGAAATCAGCGGGCAGCTTGACAATGATCCAAAAGAAGAGGTGGACAATTTTGCTTTGTTTTATGCTGTTACTTCAGTTTCGAATCCTTTCAACAAAGATGGGGCACACAAGGTTGTTCAGAAACAACCATCATTAGCTAGTGAAATGAAATTGAGTTTTATTTATGGATGCTCTTTAACTACTATGGTTCTTAGTGTCCCATTCTATATTGGGCATGAAAGACCGGAAATTTTGCTCAGAAGCCTCTTATCAGGCTTGAGGTTCTTTTACGTGCCGTAAATCTATGACACGGGACCACCGGCTTTACTTCCCTTCCAAAGGAAGCCGTGCTAAGGATTTTTACACCCAAAAAAATCCATCGCCCTCCGCCGGATTTGAACCCGCGACCTCGGGAACTAGAGGCTAGCACGGTTCCACTAGTCCATGGACAACGACTATCATTAGCTAGTGGGTGTGGAAGATCAGTAATGGCGCCACTTTGATTGGAGTTGTAATCGGGTTCCAGTAATTTTCTATTTCAGAAAATTAGGTGGAAGGATGTCAGAGTTTCTATGATCTTTTTTTTTTTTGCCCCCCCCCTTGGATATTGATCTTTTGTTGTTTATTCTATGTAATGTGTTTGTTGAATACAACTGCCAGTAAAATAAATGAGTCGTTTCTTATTTAATTAGGATAATCAACAATTGGAATGTGTGAGCCAATTGTTGATTGTAACAAATCTATTGCATTTCTGAGCATGTTCTTGAAGGTTCACATCAAAAGGCTTTGGAAATATGTTACAAAAATTTTCAGAGCAATAAGCTTTCAGAAAGTAACAGTAAATTACGAAAGATGAAATTAATATGATGAAACTCATAAATTACAACACTTTAGTTTCAGTTACTAAATTTTCACTCAGAACATGTTTCAAAGTTGTTCATATCCATTGTCAGCTACATGTCCGCTGATGTCTGGAAGAGGATCTCCTACTTTAGTATTAGTTGTACTACCATTTAGCTATCTAGTGGAGAACTACGCTATTTTGTCAGCCAAATTTCAGAATTCACTATTCTCTGTGCATTTTTGGTGATGTGGATTTTTTCCATACTGTAAGTTCTATTGGTGTTTTGGTATGTTTTAAAAGCTTTATTTCCTGTTCATTGTTGTGTTCTGTTGACCAAAAGTGGTGAACTATGCAGATTTTTCTATTTGCTTAAGTTTAATTTCTTATGTGTTCCTGGTTTATGTTAAAATTTAAAACATAAAGTCTGGTTTAAATTATGTTAAAAAGTTTCACTGTTTATAATCACTTCCAATAACTTAGCACGTGATAAATTACCTTAATTCTAATAGCAATTTTATAAATTTGATCTTTCAACTTCACACTTGGTAAAACATACCAAAACATTAGAAATTATATATAAATCTTAATAATGCTTATACAAATTTAGCACCCCAAGTATTTGAAACTCCTGCAAAAGGAAGATGCTTTGAGAGGGTGTTTACACTTCTTAACAGATTCCAGAACTTACTGAATGAGAAGAACAGTTTGAACAAGTGGTGCCATTAGCCGTATGTATTTTAGAGCAACACAGTTATTAAATTTTTGTGGTAGGTGCTAAGAAATATATGAAAATCATAGGAGCACGGTGTAAAGGAATGAATACCTTTCACAAGCTTTTGTTTCACAAACATTCCTTTCACACAAACCGTATGTAGGCTAAGGTGGATACGTGGTTCAAATCAGGACTGTGGTATTGAATTTTTCAAACTGATTCTACCTTTCAAACCTTAGCCTACATAATTGACCTTACAGTTGGTTAATTATGTAGCCTAGAACTTAAAGCACTTTGGATTGTAAGTCGCCATTGGGGTATTTTATCTAAAAAATTTGAGACCAGAAAACTTTGAGTGAGTTGGAGAATTTAATGCTGTACCGGTATGCTGCCATATTAGTTTAAAGGAGGACCAAACTAAAAATGCACATGTCTATTTTATTTAATATTCTACAAGATCTTGGTTGTACATAGAAGTGGTGAAAACTGGAACAATGTTCAACTTACCATTCAGGATCTGCAGGGTATTTTCCACATTGGCAGCACACTGTAATGATGTATACAGCTAGCCATTCTTGAAGCAGGTATCTCCTGCCAGAGCAGCTGATCAGTTATAGCATTAAGTTTCAACGGGAATGTATAGTCACTGTATTGCCGTAAATATCCATGCTTTAAAATTTCACTTCTTTGAACTCATCTCATTATTTACATATTTTATTTCATTTATTAATTTTTTTATTCCCCCATTGTTTTCTCACAAAGATAATCCAAACCAAGATAAGTGCCAGCCTTCCATTTCCTGCTTATTAGGTTTAATTTTCTGGAGTGGGTCAATACTACAAGGTATGCGACTACAGTCAATAACTCCTGGTACAACATACTGTCTCTTTACATATTTTAGCTAAAAACACGGGGGGTAGAGCGATAGATACCGTGAACAGGATCAAACAATAACTACACGAGGTCCGACTGGGCGAGCTCAACAAAATCCTAAATACACCTAAAGATTCCTAAAACATTGTATGGGAGGGAAGAAGGATCAAATATCTACTAGAAATCACATGCCAGGGCTTTAGTCTAACCAAGATGTATTGGATGTTAATAGATACAAATTGTTACCTGTTTGCCTTCGGCAACATGTCAATCATGGTGGTCATGCTGCACGAGTGCTCCCTTGCAAGAGAGGGAGGCAACTGACGCTACCTTCTAACGAACCATTTCCCCCACTATTCTGACATCATACGATCTCTGTTACCAACCCACACACTAGTACATACATTTCCCAACCAACAAACAAACATTACCCTAACCAAATGTCACAATACTCGTATTTAAATTTGTGTTTATTTACTTCACTCACTATTTGTGTTACAAAGTTTTGTCTCCACTCATGAGTTTTTTTCTCACGCTTCTTTTTATACACTCGTTCCCCAGTGGATTTAGAATATTCCATGGAAATGACCGCTACTTTTAGGTGAAAATTATGATACAGGGCCACTATCATTGATCTGACATACCTGTACATACCTAGAAATGAAAAATGAGTTTGTTTAAGAACATATTTCAAGCACTCATTGTGATAGGCTTCAAAGCTTCCTGTATGATGAAAATTATTGTTATGCGTAATGTCAGTTAAAAATCTTGCATTATTTATGATACTGCACAAGTCATTGTATTCTGTGGCATTCTTACATTGCCAGTTTGTGTTTTAACTTCATCACTTAACACATCATGAGCACATGAATGAAATTTTCCAAAATCTACCGAATTATGGACATTAGTAATGTGATTTATGTAGAATGGACTTGAATTTTTCCTTTTAGGAGTACACTGTCACTTTTACAAGTAGCAGATCCCACCACAAATGATTTTAATTAGAATGCTTCCATTCATGAAGAACCAATAATTGTGGAATGTTATTAAACCTTTTCATAAGGGAATTTAGCAGGATGCCAAACATCAAATTCATGGAAATTTCTTTTTCATCAAAGCTCTAATATCCATGCATCTGTCAGTCAGGAACAATTATGGGCAGGTTTTCATTCATAGAACTCAGTATATTTTCGCAACAACTTTCTCAATATCACTACTTATAGTTCCTCTCTGTACAATTATGAAGTCTAACATTTTATTTGTTATCAAATTCACTTTAGAATATGTCACATATGTAGCAGAAAATCCTGGGGAGTTGTACTGTCCATCCCCACATAAACATAAACTTGAAGCATTCATGGTAATTGCAAAACTACTTTCTTTTTCTTTTAACCAGGTTTTATGTACAGAAAGGAAAACAACATTTTTAACAAGTCTATAAAATGTGATTGAGAAAAATTAATAGTTTTATATGTGATTCCACAAAGATACATGCCTGAAGCTATGCAGTCGTCCTCCGTGGACTAGTGGTACCGTGCTAGCCTCTAGTTCCCAAGGTCGCGGGTTCAAACCCGGCGGAGGGCGATGGATTTTTTTCGGGCGTAAAAATCGTTAGCACGGCTTCCTTCGGAAGGGAAGTAAAGCCGGTGGTCCCGTGTCGTAGATTTACGGCACGTAAAAGAACCTCAAGCCTGATAAAGAGGCCTCTGAGCAAAATTACAGGTGTTTCACGCCCAATATAGAATGGGACGCTAAGAACCATAGTAGTTAAAGAGCGTCCATAAATTTAAAAAAAAAAAAAAAAAAAAAAAAAACTGAAGCTATGCACACATTACTTTTCAGACTTTCACCTCCAGAGCACTTCTCATAAGTGTGTCCATTCACACAATGAGTTATAATTTGCATTAATGCTCCTGGTGTATTTGATTTTCTTTCAATGACATGCCCACCACATGTGTGACAGATACTGAATAGTGCAAGGAGAGCATTTACAGATACAAACACAAAATATTATTTTCTGGACACACGTACATCTTCCCCACCTTCACTGGATTTGCTCAAATATTCATGCGGTTTATAATTTCATCATTTACAGTTGAAGATTCACCTTCCTCATCTGTCAAACCTTGGTTCACATTAGTACTGTTTATAGCACTAAAAATTTTAGTTCCCAACTTGCACTGTATTTCAACATCAATCTTCAACTCTAGGTCTAAAGACTCAGAAAGTAGTGTAGCTTCACTTTTTTGCTGAGAATTGCTTACTGAATTATCGACTAGCTGTACTGCTTGCTTCTTTTTAAGAAAATTTGAGTTTCTTTTTTTTTGGGGGGGGGAGAAACCTCCCTAATCCTGAAAGTTTTGAAGGCACCACATTATCTTTCAGTATAGGGATTTTGAATTAGTTGTTCTTCATTATTCTTATTTTTTTAACATCTGACTCATTAAAACACTTTCTTTGAAATTAATTCCACATACCCTAGCAGTTTGGTTGGCACAAAATTTTTGCATTTCATATAAGCAACCCATTTATTGTACACATGTCACTTCTTATCTCCATTAGGGAATGAGTAATAACCAACTTCTCTGTTTATGCTCGAATTACTTGCACAACCATAAGTAGTGCAAGCAGGCATTCTTGATCTTACATCTCACAAACACTAGGAAAGGAAAACTGTTCTATAATCACAAAATAACAACAGGAATTGAATACAACACAAGGCTAATTAATGCAGGTGACAATGAGTAGCATGGCACGATCCTAGCCTTATGACATCATTGTGAGGTGAGCATTAAACATAAAAGTGTTTCCAGAATAAAAGTGAGAGGTCATAGAACGATGCAGTTTTCAACAATGTGCTCAGAATTGTTTATACTTTATTGTTAGAAGTCTTTAAAAATTTAGTTCAATCGTCCTTTAAGGTCAAACTCTATACATACATTTTTTTTGTTATAGCTTGTAAAAGTGGGAATGTATATAGTTAGGAGTCAATGTAGTATTTTATGTAACTTCTTTAGACTTCTTTACTTCACAATGACATGAATTAATGCAAGTTTAATCAGCAAATAAATAAATGAAATGAAATGGTACTTCAGTTGGAGCAATCACACAGAGAGCGGAAGATCCATGCTTCAAATCCTGTCTATGGCATTGAATTTGTAAGACTGATTCTACCATTAAAATTGTTGTTAAGATACCCTTGCACTGGAAATGCATGTTATGAGGTCACTTGAATGAAAGTTGCAGCATTGTTAGAAAAAGTGCCTGTGTGTGTGCGCACAAGAGAGAGAACAGCATAACCCAAAAACTAAATCTCAGATAAATACTTATGTTATTTAAGCTCATTTTGCAAGCATGCGACATGAAGATTTTCAAGAAAATTACTTTAGTCAAAATTAGCAATTTTGACTAAAGTACAAATGTTTAAGTTGTTTGTATGTCAAGTAAAATCTGTATCTTGAATTTTATGGGAATAGCATACGAAGTCATCTACGTTCTGAACGTGTTTATTGTTATAATTTTGTATAACTGGTAAAACCATAAGAAATGGACGCAAGTTTACTGCACAGAAAAGGCAGATTCTGTTAAAACACACAATATATGTGAAATAAATCTTTTATTGCATTAAATATTTTCCTACATATTGAAGTGGCATTTGATTTATATTTTGTCGCATACTTGACCCTCAAACTTGCTAATCATTATGTATTTAGTTTGTTATTAATTCTTTCAATTTACACATATAAAGTATTTGTTTTCATTACCAGCAACATTTAACCTTAAGATTAATGTGATCAATTTCATAGATATCTTTAATTTTGTTTTATGTATATTTTGATAATGTATAAATTATATAAATGGGTTTTCTGGAAAGATATGGCCATAAGCACATTTTGCAAGTTGTGAAACATAGCTTCATTGGCTAAAACCAATTAGCCAATGAAAGCATGACTGATCAACCAGTAAGGACTTGCCATCCATAAGTTGTTTGCTAAGCATAGAATGATAATGCTCTCACTTCATGTCCAGATTCCTGAAAGAATGGACCTATGAACATTGCCCTGTGAAAACCTTAAGTTAATATAAATCTTGAATGTTATGCAATAACCTTACTCATTTGTGCATAAAAGTGAAATGAATAGAAGCTTGCTACTTGAACTATACAAGTTGTGTGAAGATTTATCCTTCCAAATTACAAATTTCTTTCCCATGCATGTTTTTGCTATAACCCTGAGATTAGAGATTTTATTACTGGAATTGTGGAGTGGAGGTAGGTGAAAAATACAAGGATCGCGCCATGTGGTAATGACACTTAAAAGTAATAATCACATCCATTGAGCAACACAATATTGAGGTTAAACTTCCAAACTTCAAGCATCTGGGGAATTTTGCCCCATGACACCAAATCATCCCAGTGCCCAGTGCTACTACCAATGTCGCATTACATTCCTTGTACCAACTACATTCACCTTTCATCTAAGTCCTGCTACATTGTTGTCATGGGTTTGAAGATACTTACATTTTTGAAATGCTCAGAGCCATTTGTTTGTTTCCCAAGGTTATGCAAAGATTGGAATTTCAAAGCCAGCACATAGCGACCCACATTTCTTTGTATAGTTTCTGCCTCTTGTGTATCTGTACCTAAAAGAAAAAGAAGTGTAATGAAACCATTTTTACAAGCATTTATCTCATTTAACATGTACTCGGAAGAATAAACACTTGTAAAAGTAATTTGTAAAAGAGTGCGTGGAGAACAGATGATCAGATCTAATACATCATTTTCAGAGATTATTTCTTTAATACATTCAAGTTGACAAGTTTTAATATGGATTTGAATTACTGCTTCTTGAAGAATAAATGGATATTATTTTTACCCGCATTTATTTCAAATCAGTAGCTTCTGTTCATTAGCGTAATATGGTTATACTTCAGAAGATGCTGTGTTGAAACTGCCTTTCAGTTAAACAAAATGTATTCTGAAAATGTTTTTTTCTTCCAGCTTGATCAAAGAGGAGACACAGAGGCCAAAGTACAACAAACTTCTGGAACATCCATTTATCTGCAAGAGTGATGAAGCAGATGTGGATGTAGCACGTTACGTGAGTGAAGTTCTGGACCACATGGCCAATAATGGAGCCACAGATTTCACCATGAACCAACCCTGATAATAAAGCATCACATTGTCAACATATTGTTATTTTATTAATTAAAGAGTTCTGTGACTCCGTGTATCAACTGCCCGCCCGTATGCTACCCGTCCATACTGAACAGGTTAGAGCATCCGTGAGTGTGGCTTATTATAAATGAACGTTGGAATGGAGTTTTGAGTTTGGTTATAAGAACTCAAAACAAAGCTGGATCTTTCAGTCTCTCATCCTTCTCACCTTCCACATCCTATCACATACAGCACTTGGAACCAAGGGGCCAGTCATAAAGTACATTATGATAATGCCATGCCATTTTGACAGTTCCTTTCCCTTCCAAGTTTCTTAAAAGTTCCTTTTATTCACTTACAAAACTTCTTTAGAAGTTGCATTGTATACATTCAGATGACATGTGATTTGTTAAGTCTGTTTGCATGATGTAGTTAAATGATGGCCTCACCCCATATGCTAGTCTATTTTGGTTTTTCTTTCCATCATACTGTCTTCCTATGTTTCAAAATAGAAGGCCACTATCAGCATGCAACAGCTGTTCTTCTCCTCATTGTCATCTTGCAGAATATTACTATGACCTTGCACTATAATGAAATATGACGCGAAGATTTCATTGTTAACATTTGAGTAAGGGAAATGAATCAAATAAAAGATTCAGGATTTTCTAGACAAATGCAAATATTCATTTACTAGATATGGTAGAGAATTTTCTGCTGTTATCTGTACCTGCATTGTAGAAATAAGCATTAAAAGTTATAATTTTGCCCACCTGCAATTAAAACCTTTGGCAGGGAAATAAAATACTATTACATACATTGTCATAGATGAGAGGATGCTTATGATAACATTTATTTTATTCTCTCCATTTTCCATAATAAACACCAAGGAAAATCTTAACATTTGTGATAGGAAATAATAAGAAGTAACTGTTTGTTTAGGGATAATTTTTGTCCATAAATGACAAAACAGAAGAATAGAAATTAAATTCTGCTTTGCAAGGTTAGAGTTATAATGCTGCTGTTATTTATGAATCTGATTTTTATTAATATTAGACATGAAAGATCATCTCTCTTTCTACTAATTGCAGCTAGAATACATTATACTGAGCTAAATAAAAATGATCACTTTTGTATGCTCATAGATCAGCTGTTAGATAATGTGCATTCGGAATAGATAGTTTGAGAACTATCATATCTGCCACTTTTATGTAGAATTTGAAATTTTAAGACTTATTTTATCTAAATACCTCATATTGCTCATATGGCTGCAAACAAAATTATTTGTTGAGTGACATTTAAGGAACAAAGTTTGATCATCTTGCATAAGGTGTCTTTATTAGCATAAGTGAAAGTCGAAATCATTTTCATATCCTTACACAAATTGCATAGAACTTAGCATAACAATGGGCAGGTGAACGATTTTGATCTGTTGTCATATATATAATACACACACACACACAGTGGAGACCAAAAACAAGGGATTATTTGCTGTAAAATCTCTCCCTCAGAAATGCGCACACAAGCATAATTGTAACCTTGTCCCTAAAATGATTACTCCATTGATAATATTAGAACAACTGTAATGAAAAACAATTTCAGAAGCACCATTGCATTTCACCTTTCTGAGTTGGGTGTAGTCCATGGAAAGTTACTGGAGAAAAAACAGTATCATCTCAATTTCTCTTCTCTCCTGCTCATATTCTTGTCAGTGCCGAAAAGAGATTATACCCCTGCCACTATAACGTTGCACTTGACAGTTCGTGTGGCTTCGCGTAAGGTTGGCTACATCGTGGTTGCGACGTTGCCAGAGTGGCTAGTAAACAACAACAGCTGATTGTTCTCATTTCTATCGTGTCTAAGCCGCATACAAAAAGTGTATGTAAGTAGCGAACGTCACTGAATAATAACTATTTCGTATTATTATTGTTAATTGAAAATAAGCGATATAAGCAGCTTTGGTATGGTCGGATACTCCTTTCTATGATAATAGGCATAAATGTGTCTACGTATGGCGTCTAATTGGAAAGCATCAATATTTGTGACTGGACGAGGCTTCTTTTTTTTCTTCCCTGGAGTTGATAGAAATACCTGTTGTGTTCCAGATGGTTCAGGAATTTTGTCCTCTTTCTCTTGTAGTTTCACTCCTTTGTGAACAACAGTTCTCTTGCTTAAACCAAGAGCTGCTGCAGTTCGTTGTACGGCTTTATCAGCAGGAATAGAGGGATTTCCGTGAAGCTTCACGTACTCCTTTTCCTGTTCAAAGAACTCCCGGGTTCTCCTTAATAGTTCCAATGCCTGACTATTAAGTGGCACACCTCGGCGCAAAGGATTTTCACTTCGTGAATCATCACTCGGCGATCGGCGTCGTTTTTCCGACATTGTCGCACTTAAGTTTTGTTTAAATAAATAATATGAATGAAATATATATAAAATAGATAAATATAAATAAATAAATGTATAAACGAACAATAACAAAACTATCAAACAATAACCACAAATCTAAATAACAAATAACAATGAACAATATGTAGCTTGCAAAGAACAACTCGACGCTCTGCTAGAGATTCACAAACTGAAGCACATGGTTGGGAATAGTTACATCCGGCAACAGAGCCGATTCTAGATCCGGTTCCGCTTTGTCATCGACCATCCGGAATGCTGCCTTGTGATTGGCTTAGGAAGTCAAACGGTTGAAGCTTTTCATCTGTTTTTTCGCGAGTGTACCAACTTAAACGCTAGCTGTCAAGTGCAGCGTTATAGCGGCGGGGGTATAGTTTGCAAATAGACTACACCATTGCCCTCTGTTACTGCATGCAAAAATCCAGACAGCAAGATGGGCATGGTAGAAGAATTAAAGGCAATTATAAAATTTAACGGAATAGTTTCAAAACTATGAAACATAGTTTTCAGAAAAACAAACCAAAATGTCTGCAGAATGCCACAGAAATGCCAATATTGTCTTGTTCTATACTTAGTCAAGCCATAGTAGCACTTATTACTTCATTCAAGCAAATAGTTAAAAACCACATCTTCAGAATCTTGTAGAGTTTCAATATAGTGGCCAGGTGAAAATTTTCAAAAGCAGGACATTTTGAAAAATGTCTTGACAACACATTAAATTCTTGTTTATTCATTGAGAACAAGATAATCTATAGACAAATATAGTAACAACAGTGCTATTCATTTTGTTTTACCGCAGATTTTTCATACTTGTGTAAAGAGGAAATTTCCTTTAGTATTGGGGATTTCAACAAATAGGTGTGAAATTCTTTACATGTAAAATGCTTCAAATTGTATTGCACTGTTACAATCCCTTTACTGCTTCTACTGAAAGTCTGTTCCTTTCATCTGACTATTGGATGTTGACCAATGAAAACACCCGTTCGACATTGGCATTATGTGCAATTATTGCAAAAAAAGAATTGAGTTATGTACAAGCAAAGCTTGGAAACATTTCACATTCACAACCTGCTCAAAAAGTTTACTCCATTGAAAATCTGTTGTTTCTAAGAAAAATGCTTCATCTTCAAAATAAACTTTTTAGAGCACAAAATTCATCAAACAATATCACATCATCCATGACAATACATTTCTGTTTTTCATTAATGTACCTTACAGAAGAAATAATATCACTGAAACTAGAGTCTTTCTCTTTCAAATCCTTCATGTTCAACCAATAAAAGCACTGAAATTGAACAGTCCATTTATTTAAATAGTCCTTACATGACTGGTGCAGACACAGGGCAGGATTTATTAAACAATTTACTTCTGCTTCTAATCCATCTTCTCTTAGATTAACAAGTTTTGAGGAAATATTCATTGGCATAAACTTATTTTGCAACCTATTTTCCAGCGAATTTGTAACAAGAGTTCTGAATCCAAACTGTATCCAATAAACTGTTCTTTTCCATTCTTTTTCCAGATCTTTAATTGTTGTATGAAATACATTCATGAGTAAATGAACTAGAATACGATATAGTTCAGAAAACTTATTTTGAAGAAATCTCACATTATTCTTGGGACACTAGACTCTGACAAAAAAATAAGATCTCAAAGCAGGATACATCTTAAGGATTCTCTCAATAGCTGGAAAAAGACTTAGCCAACATGCTTTACAGTGGCAAAGCAATTACTGATGATTTATGCTGACAAAATCACAGTGCTTAAGTTTCTCAGTGTGAACACTGTATTGAAAGGAAATTGAAGACCCTTAGAGCTATTGATCCTATATCAATAGGCAATAAATCAGTCCCTTGTTACAAAGTATTGTGCAAAATATGGGCAAGGCATCCTATTCCTGCAATGTAATTTAGCAAAGCATTATTTAGAATGGCAAAAACATTGTTTCCTGAGGCAGGTCTGTTGGTGCCCCCAAGTTCACATTTACATTATCACCACAAAATGAAATGTATTTATCACTTACCATGTGCTTCTAACATACTAACTAGAAGTTTTACTATTGTTTTGGCAGTTTCATTCTCACAGATACATAAATCTAGGATTTTAGACACTACACGTATTTTCCAATCAAAGTACTGAACCACAACTGGAAATAATTTCAGATTACATTTTTGTCTATCTTCAACAATTTTGGTGCAAAGTCAAATGTCACCACACAAGAGGAAGATGCACTTTTAAAGCACATGACATGTTTACTTGTTGTTAGGTGACGATCCAAACCCATTGCACCTCTTGAAGCCATAGACTCATAACAGTCGCGATTGTGCGCTTTGCTTCCATCTCTACATGTACTGGAATGAAGCATGGATATTTACTCCCCATAGAATCACTGATTTGCATTTTTTTTTCGATCGTCACTGTCTACCGTCTTCATCATCTTTCAATGTAGCACTTCAGTGAAATATACATTTGAAGAATATATTTTCGTGATTACTGATTACTAACCAAATACAAGGGAAGCAGCATGCTCATTGAAACTGATGGTACCGCAGAATTAAAGCAGGAAGTGGAAAACAGAAATCACAGAAATAGATTTGAATGCCAAATTCTGTTGCGAGCACTGTGTCAGTTCACCAGAAGCAGGATCACCATATGTCTTACGAACAGCAAAATTTCCTTCAAATGCACATTTATAAGGGCTACAAAACCAATGTGCCCTGCCGTTGCCGGAGAGAAATCTTTTCAAAGTCTAGCAACCGTGCCATCTGTTCACCACCAGATGCACTATGGAACCCGGAGACACTGCCCTGAAACATGAAAGGCAGAAAGATGAAATGATGCAAATGAGAGAAAAGAGAAATCGTGGTAGAATACACCACCTCAGCATTCGTCTAGGCGATCAGAGGAGAACCACAAAAAAACCCATTATCTGAGCGGGTGGCCACCAGGAATCGAACCCGGAACTTCCCGAATGCTGGCCACAGAGATTGCCGCCTGAGCCATTTGCTTGTTTTGTTTGTTTGTTTTTTTTTTTTTTTTTTTTTTTTTTTGTTTTTTTTTTTGTTTTTGTCTTGTATACTGTAATTCAATATTTGGTGCATAATGTTGTTGAAAGGCAAAAAGCTGGACATTTTATCTTTACCATAAAAAGCCAACCAGACGCTCACAAAATACTAAAAAAGCAGGACATGTCCAGCAAAATCCTGACGCCTGGTCATCCTATGCTTCAATGACTTGACTAATTCTAGCAGTAAAATTGCTACAGTAAACCAAGTTGGTTACTACTGTTATCTGCATGACATGCCAACCAGCAATCCAGCAATCGAGAACAGGTCGCCCAGGTTCACCTGGGCGGAATATAATCGCCACAGTACCTAGCCGCGTATGCGGCTTTACCTGTGCGATATAGGAGGATAAAAAGAATGTACACAAGCTTTTGATTTTTGTCTGTCTTGGGCGGAGTTTAGCTTGCTGCGCTACCATTGGCTGGGTCTCGGTGTCCCCTCATGGGCGGACTAGCGACCACGTGGTGATCAAGCCCAATGCTGCTTAACTTGGGCGAGGCGACCGCTTGTGTGGTCGTCAAGTTAAGCAGGCCGGCATGGCAGCAAAGCATGATGGGAATGTAGGTAATGGGATGGGGGTACTCAAGTTGGCGGCAGGGCAGATCGTTGCTAAATGGTCACTCATCCAGCTAGCGACCGGGCCCAATGCTGCTTAACTTGGGGAAGTTTGTGAAATGAGGGATTGGCAGACCTCAGCCTCGGGGGCCCAAGCCGTCTTTCGGCAACCGGTAGCTCTTCCTCCGCCGCGGCGCCTTGTGGTCATAGCGGCCCAAAGAGTTAACCAGCTGGTTGGTATGGTAGGCGAGTTTCGTGTACATGGTGCGGGTTCTCTCCCGCACCACGTCCACGATGTATGGGAGACCGGAATGGGTATGTAGGATATGTGATGGGAAACCACTTTTAGACTTTCTTTATATATGGATAACTCATGCCTCAAATTTCATTAAGGAACAGTCCTGTAAACTTGTATATAGCATTGTTCTGGGTTTTCCTATACGGTTTCATAATGTCTCCGATAATTTGAAATTTGCTTCCAGCAACCAGAGCCTCCAGTTTTTAGATTGCACTCATTTCCTTAGCTATTGACTGCAACATGGATAACAAAAAAAGGTTACAAAAAAAAAACCAGAAGATTAAACTTTTTTATAATTTTGGAAAACGAGAGAATATCAACGTTTCAGAGTTAATCTAGAGCTGCATATTTATTTTTTCTTTGGTTTCATATTAAGAAGGCTTATTCTTCCTCAATTGTAGTAGCTCAGATTCTACAAATGAACATAGAATAGGCATGCAGGACTGTGAAATAACTTTAAGCTATGTCAGAAACCGGCTTACAGCATCCATCCCCTTCTCAAACCAGACAAGGGTTGTGTCATTCATAAAACTCCTAATTTGCCACTCACATGACCATATATGATAAGGTTGTTATAGTCTGCACATTAATTCTGGAAGAAAAACCTTCTGCCCTTTCTTTCCAAGCCTGATCCCTGAAACTACAGTTTTGGGAGAGATTTTATGTTTTTGGTTAAGATGTAGATATTTTACCCCTTTGTTACGAACATTTCATATTATTTACTAAGTACCCAACTACTTACATAAAATGTGCTTTACCTCTCAGCATAATTGATATACAATTAATTAACATTTGCATATGTGACTAAAATCTTATCACTGGTCTTAGAGCAAGGCAATGACAGCTATTAAATTTGTTCAGCAATTTGCAATGGCCTCATATTTGCAGCATTAACAGAAGGCAATAAATAAGACAAATTTTGATACTTGTTTCTGTTCATATAACTGCCATGCTTCTGGAAAGTTTAATTTTGTCCTTTTAAATCCTGGTGCTATAGGTATATAATGTAAGATGTTGGAAATCCCACATTTATACTTTTGGAACATGTTAAGCATAAATGTTGTAATAACATTTTAAATTGTTACTGTCCATTTATTATATGAATGAAATTAGAAATCTTGACAATCTTAGAGCTTCAGTCAATTCTAACACAGATTTTTATTAATAGTTACCCTGTGTAGGTACTGAACTTGGAGAAGTAACTGAAAGAGTATTATCCTAGTTGGCTTTGTATTTTGTTTTTAGTTGTATAAACTTCTGCAATTTTCCCTTTGTTGGCTAAGTACAATATTTGGTCAATTGAGCACTTCCTTTCTATTAACAGCAGAGGTGATGTTTGTACCAAATAAAATACAGTTCCAGCTAGGAAACCTTTATTACAGTTTTGTAGATAAGTCATACAACTAAATGTATTTAAGAATTCCAGTCAATACATTGAAACACATCCATAGATGCTCCAGATAAATGTGAACAGTCAGGTGTAATTTGAAAAATAATTTTCAAAGAATGGCTCAGTAAAAATACTGTTCCTTATTTTATGTTTGTAACAATACATAGTGACAAAAATGTTAAAGAATCACAGAATTGAACCAGAATATAATATAAGGCAGCACTTAGCAGCTAGCCTTTCGCGTGGCTCTTTAGAATAAAGCATTGATTATTCTTTAAGAATTCTTTTTAAAGAAGTTGATCAATGGAAATAGGAAATATAAATAAGACCTTCCAGGCCTTTATCAATAAGACCCTTTCATATGGACAAATTTGTGTTTTAAATTACATAAAATGCTTTGTTAAATAGTGATTATAAACTGTCTGCAGTAAAATGTACTAGTAGTATTTTGTTATATTGACAGTATTTTTTCAAGGGCAGCTGCTATGCACTGAGATCATTTTGTAACCCAATTAGTCAATGCCGAGTGAAACAAACACATGAAAAATTTAAACATTATTAATCTAAGTCTGGCATAATATATCCTGCTACTGACTAATTGAAGAGAAATCCCTCAGAGTTTGAATGAAACATGTATACACTGCAACTCAAAATAAAAATGTTTGGTTACATGGAAGATTTAAATTTCTCATATTTTGAAAACAGTTCAGACTTTTGTGTTGCCATGAAATCAATCAGAGGAAAACTTACAGGAGAAAACAGGCAACCTTAGTTGTATATAAATAGATGTTCTGTGACTTTTTCTGAAGCAGAAATTCAATATGAGAGAAAAATTGCACCAATAAAGGACAATTTGTTTTGCTTCATTCCTTTAAAGGATTGTCATAGCCCGCTGAAATGAAAACAATAAAGCTGCATGCTTAGAGTATTTTTTATACTCTCGCCAATGTTAATTTCACATGCATTTTACAGGATCTGCTGGTTTTCACATACAGTATGAAATAATGCAAAATAAACCGTTTTCATTCATATTTATTGTATAATTTTGAGTTGCTTATTCCATTACTTTTGTACAAAAAGTAGTGCTTTATCAGATTATTTTTCTTGTTTCCATTACCCTAAAGCAGTGTTTTCAAATTTGTATAGCTCTTAATTGTTTTCAAGCAGTAATGTTATAAGTTTATGTGATGCCATTTCCAGCATTACAACACTTATGTTAGTAAGATGCCACCTTTCTGAATGCTTTAACATAACAAATACAGAGTTGTTTTTTTTTTTTAACTTGGGTTCATATGCTTTATAAATTTGCTCTTCTTCAATACCTCCTTAGGAGTTGTGAGATTTTAAGTAACAGGATACTACTCTCATAGGTGAAAGCAGTATAAATAAATTTAGCATTCTTACAGGATGTTGACAAACTTACTTGGTCACCCAACAAATCTTTATTTCCAGTTTTCCCATTATATCCTCCTTGAAATTTTGCTCAGGAAAACATCAGTAATTGTCATTAAATGGTTATTACCTTCAGTGTTCAGCTTACACAGCATGCGTGTGATTCTTTTTCTTCCCATAATTGGAATATTATTTGTGAAAATTCAAAACTGAAAACTGATTTTAGTTTGTATTTCAGCTAACTGCTATAGATGGAAATGTTGTAATATTGCATGATAAGTAGTTTTGCAACACTCTGCCATTGAAACAATTAGGTGGTTGATTGACGTATTTTAGATCAGGCCTGTGAAAAAGCTTCTCTCTCAGAGTGGTGGGATTTCTCCAGTGTGGTGCAGCTGCACTTAGCTGTTGGAGAGGGGCAGTTCTACCTCTTCCAAGTTAACCCAGTTTTATCAGGCTATTCTTAGTGGTCCAGAATTTGATGCCTCATAGTAGCAGAGAAATTTTTCCTTGCTTCATCGTACCTAGCCACATCCAGGTTCATTCATAATATGATACAAACAAGTAACTGGGTATCTCTTTACAAAAAATTGCCTGAATAGCTGCAGCTTAGTCCAGACCAAGTGACCTCCATCTATATAATGTCAGCAAAACTTCTACCATCCTAGTCTCCAAAAGGCAACCCTAGGAATCGGGAGATTTATCTTGTCTTCTACGCCATAGGTATATTTGCTAACTGAAAGCTGTAAATATATCTATTAGTAGAGGCCAGCCAGATGTGTAACTTTAAGGGAACAAAAATGCATTTCGAAATTGTTGCAGCACATGCTGCTGGATTTATTTTTTATATTGCCCATTCTCATTATACATAATTATTTGGTATTGAGTTAGCAGCATACATTTCAGAGAATGATATGCTCCTATTCTCCAAAATAACATTAATGCAAATAAATTATTAAGTCCGACACATTGTTCTATTAGTTAATTGAAGTAAACAGAGTGTGAACATAGTATCTAGCAGGTCTATTCTGTATATAAGGCTTGTAAAATAGAAATTTACATTTACAGGTACTTGGCCATTGTTATTCAGTTTTCAAAAGCTATAAACAGTATATTTGTTGCAGTTGTTATCCACAGGTATGAGTACAACACTCTGTATTAGTAGACAATGAGTATGATCTGTCTTAATGATTCTGTAAATATGGCCAATTTGAAAATGGCTATATTTATATATAAATATATATATATATATATAATATGCCATCTTAAGTAGATACAGTGTCTTACTACAGTAGTGCAGATGTTGGCAGCAGACATTAGTGCTTAGATGTAGTGGAATTTGGAACAGCTTGCCAACATTATTAAAGTTGGAGTATTTACATCACATTACTTCTATTTTTATGGGACTTACTTCACGCCTTGTAAAGACCAAATAATTGAAGGCAGAGTGTCATGCAAAATCCTGGTGTAGATACTTATTGCAAGGAATTTAAAGACTCTCCAAACTCTGCCTGTGGTTGCATCCAGTAGTTGGACAGTGCAATTTATTAGTTCCAGCATTATATTATAGGCATAATAATTTGAATTTGTCCATCAGTCGATTAAATCATATGAATTAAATGCTGTGATTCTTTTAAGCAAGAGAAATTAATTTTCAATAATATTGTGATTTAGAAACCTTTAGTGAAGCTATTTTATCTATTATAGCAGTTGTATCATGTACAGAAGTGTGATAGTTGGTTAATGAATGTTGTGAATGTTGAAATTGAGGATTTTTACAGCACTCTTATTGAATGATAATTTCATCAAGAATAAACTTATCATCAAATGGGCAGATAGTGTATTATTGCTGGCACATTTAAGTACAAACTGAACCCAATTTCTTCTCATCATTATAGAACTCAGCTTATAATCAACATCCCTACATCTACCTCATAGTTTAAATGAAAAACAGAACATAATTTAAAGTAGAAAAATATCTGCGTGCTTAGGATGATGTTCTAATGCTGATAAAACATAGTGGTTAGATGACAAACAGAAGTAAATTTAAACACCTCTAGTAGAGTCACTATGGAACCTAAATTCTAGTTCGAGTATAGTTTAATAATGCTAAGTAGTAATATTTAATTCCTATGTACACACCAAAGAAAAAGTGTTCAGAAAATGAAATTTACATGTTCATAGAATTATAACAATTAAAAATTGTAGATAATATAATCTTTATCTCTTAAACCATGTTTCCTTAAGAAAATCCTATTTCCATAAATGTTTATATGAAATAGCACACAGAGTACATTGAGAATTCCATAGGGCCCTTGTAGCCATTACACCCCACAAGCCTTATTCCTAATTAGATTTTGTTATATTCATTAAAAAGTTCTGAAGACAAAGTTTTTAAAGGTATTTCCACAGCACAGCTTTGCTCTATCAGATATGGTTCACAATAGGGTGAAATTTGGGAGAATGGAAATTTTGTTGTTAAAAGGAAAGAAAAGTCTTCGTTTTTATTAACATTGGTTCGGAGTTGAATATTTGTATTATGAAGAGTTTATTCAGAATATAATAATAAACAGTCTTGTGAAGTACTGCAATTCTGGTGGGAGATCATATCTGATAGAGCATGCATTCATTGTAATTTTAAAACAAAAGTTACAGCTTTCAGCATATTAGCTGCAGAGGAGCAGATCCATAATAACAAATGTATTCCTTTTCAGTTTATTTGTATGTAGGTGTAGGGAGTGAGAGGTGTGTATGTGCCCATGCATGCATGGGTGTGTGTGTGAGAGAGAGAGAGAGAGAGAGAGAGAGAGATACATTAGAAACCACTTATCGATTTGGATAATTGATTGGTGATAATTCACTTTTCTTGGTGGTGGAGTGACTATTTACAAAAATGTTTAAATTGAGTTTAGGAGGGGATTTCATATTCATTAAAAATTAGTATTGGAACATAAGATAATTCTGGTCCTTCATTGGTTCTCTGGCTGATTTTGCTTTATGGTGTAAAAGCAGAAGATTAAAGCCTTTAATACTGGTTTGTTGAGAGGCATCTGTCATGTTTATATACCAAATTTCCCTCAGATTGGTATGATTCAGGCTAAATTTTGAACACTTGGGTTTTGCAATCTAACCAGAATGATTATTGCCCTCCAATTTTTAAAACCTTCTAGTATCCTTATTTTCAACCCTTCATATACAAAGCAACACCATTCAGCCTTTAAAGCCTTCTGTTGCCCTTATTTTCAACTCTTTAAGTACAGGTAAACACTGTTCAATCTATTTGGATAAAGTTTTATACTTGTACTACAGGACCTAACAAAATTCATAGTCTACCTAAAGCTTCTAAAAATCTACATCTTACTTTCTTTTCAACTTCTTTGCCTTTTGATCTTGAATAAAACAATAGACTTAAAACTGTATGACCCAGCAAAATTATACAGTACTTAAAGCTTTCAAAACCTGCTCCTACACTTATTCTAAACTCCTTTATTCAAATCTACACTGACTTATTTGCAAAGTTTAGTATTCTAACATAGCATATTCAAAACTTATCAGCTGCCTTACAAGTTCCAAAAACTACATTTTTGTCAAGCTATACATAAAAATCTAAATAGTTTCAATTAAATGAAATTTTGGACACACATACCTTATGACCCAGGGAGAAATAAAGGCTATGACTTTAAAAAAACTACCACATGTTTATTATTAAATCCTTACCATTGTCTGGGCAAAATGTTGTACACTCATTTTGTAGGAGAACTTAGCATAAATTATAAACTAGTTTTACAAATTCCAAAAACTATGAAGCGTATTCCAAAACTAAAGTCCGGTGAACAACATTTAACATGTGGAAGGCCTGAATGATGTTTCACGCCTGCAGCCTGTCTACCGACTCCTGAGGAACCTACCGCAGTGTTGGTGTGATGCAGTAGTTGTTTGCCAGTCGGTGAGAGCAGATCGCTATGGCCGCGACAATCGTAGATCCCGCCAGTTTTGAAGTGCGCTGTGTGATTACATTTTTTTTTTTGGCAAAAGGATCGTCAGCTGCGGACATTCATCATGGGTTATGCCTCGTGTGTGGACCGCACATAACGAGTGACAAACAGGCTCGACACGTGTCTAGAATTTCGAAATGGCCGCACAAATGTGAATGATGAACAGCGGAGTAGTAGGGCCAGTATTCGGACCGACGACATCATTGAGCAAGTGAACCAAAAACTTCGAAGTGATTGGCATTTGACGATTAGTGGTCGGCTGATGAATTCCCAAATGTTGCTCGAAGCTCACTTTACAGTCACTGAACAGCTTGGATATCGGAAACTTTGTGCAAGGAGGATGCCAAAACTGCTCACCGGTCAGCACAAAGAGCAACGAATGTGTAGTGCATGACAGTTTTTAGAGCGCTATAGACAAGATGGAGATGGTTTGTTTTCCCACATTGTTACGGTGACGAGACATGCATAGCATACACCAACGCAGAATAAAAATAACAGTCAATGCAGTGGCGCTGTTCCGGTTCACCCAAATAAAAAAAGTGTAAGCAATCACCGTACACGAATGATGGCTGCCGTGCTTTGGGACGAAAAGGGCGTCCTTTTGATTGATTTCATGGACTGTGAGTCAACAATTACAGCTGACGTGTACTGTGCAACGCTTACCAAACTGAGACATGCGATCCAAAATCGACGCCGTGGGAAACTGTCGTCTGGCATCATCCTCCTGCACGTCCGCACACCACTGCTGAAACCAAAGAGAAAATTCAAGAGTTTATGTTGGGAACTCTTTGATCACCCTCCGTACAGTTCTGACCTGACACCAAGCGACTATATCCTCTTCTTGCATTTGAAACGATGACTGGGTGGATAACGATTTCAAACCGACAATGAACTCAAGACGAGCGTTACCAACTGGTTCAAGTCCCAGCCAGCAGACTTCTATGCCGAGGGGTTAAAGAAGCTGGTGCAGCGTTACAGCAAGTGTATAGATGTAAACAGCGATTATGTGGAAAAGTAAAGTATATATGTAGGCGCATGTTACTGTCAAAAACCTTGTCTCATGAGCGATGTTGTTAATATGACCAAACAAACCTTAGTTTCGGAATATGCCTCATACTACCCCTACCATTAGAGTTGTAAAATATGATATAATACGAAAATGAGACATAAGCTATTACATTTTATCCCATATTGTTGGCATTAATGGTATAATTCAATGCCACCTGCATAATTTATGTATCATGTTTTGTATACACCTCAGGTAACCCATTTGCAGTTCTCAACTGTACCTGACACAAACGCTCTAGTAACAGCATCCAGAGTATTTAAGCCACGACATGATTAGAATTGTTTTCGTTGTCAAGCGTCTGACAGTACAATGCATCCTTGTGCTGAAGTGTGGAAACATTTTGACAGTCAGCAGGTACAAGGCAAGATAGAGGCAAAACGTAAGTACTATGGAACCATCTACAAGAATGCTCTTGCTATGAAACTTTGTGAGCATATCAACAAATGTAAATATCCACAATCTGTTAAATGCATGGCCTCAGTAGAATCACAAGGTCCTTCATATAAGTGAAGGACATCTGTGATCCATCTAAGTTCAACATCATTTTCGATAATATTATCTATAAGTACTGACAACATGCCTAACATCAATTTGTCAGTAGATTTAGACCCAGCTGTTACCACGGCTTAGTAGATGAAGCTATTGCACGGCCGTTTACAATTCTGGTGTTCCTTTATCAATGCTTGAATCAAACACTGGCAACAAACTTTTCAACTGATTTGCCCTGCCTATGATCCACCTAACCATAATTCTCTGGGTAGAACTTAAATCATTGCAAAATATTAGTGGCAAAGAAATTCCAGCATGCAAATGATCTCGGTTTTAATATCCAATGGATGGGAAAATATATCAGGACATAAGGTTGTGAATTTCATGTTAGTACCCCTGAACTGATATTTTACAAGAGCATTCAGCCTGGTGTACAAAGAGTAACTGCCGAACTTATTGCATCAAACATAATCAGTGTCATTGACGAAATAGGTAAGGAGAAGTTCATGACTGTGATCTCCAATAATGCAGCAAACATGAGAGCTGCATAGAAAATAGTGTAAGACAAGGTAAACATATGTGCAGCATAAATAAATAAATATATATTTTGTTAATAATGCTGTCAATTACCAGGATCATTGCTGCCGGTGTCCCAAAATTTCATCCCGTAGGAGTCCTTTTACATGCTAGTAAATCTACTGACATGGGGCTGTTGCTTGTAAGCACACTTAAAACCTATCAGTCTGGACTGGGTTTGAACCCACAACCTTGGAATCTAGGCCAGCGACTAACCAACGGGCGTAAAAACCCTTAGCATGGCTTCCTTCGGAAGGGAATTAAAACCAGTGGTCCCATGTCATAGATTTACGGCACGTAAAAGAACCTCAAGCCTGAAGTATAGTCATGTCCCACACACTTTATTGGAATCTAAAATGAAGGAATAATATGGATCATCTGCCTGTACTCTAAAACTCCCACCTTTGACTCATTGGGCTTGTACTGTTTTGTGTTTTGAAAGTTTGTTAAAAAATAAAGAGGCTGTTCTGGAAATCATTGTTTGTCCCACCATTCAGTTCAACAGAAACATTAACACCACAGTTGCTAGCAGATGATACATGGGAGAAGCTTGAGGAAGCAAATCATCTCTTGCAATATATGTTTGATGCCATAGTCAAACCGAGGCAGACTGCTCATTACACAGGCATTTCATGTCACGTAAATTCTGTACTTAAGAACAGTGTAATGTTCCCTTTGAGTGATGAGCTAGCTATAAGAGACGCAATTAAGAATAGGCAAGCATTGATTGTAAGCCTATTCATGTTGCTGCATATTTGTTGGATACATAATACAGGCGTGGCCCTCAGGTGACGAGAACCAAGCACTGGACTACATAACTGAAATGTGCAATATGTCAGGGTGAAACATTGGAATAATGATGGCTAATGTGACCGAATTCAGAGCACACTGTGATTTTTTTCTCACAAGATAGCTTATGGGAAGCTGCTCAACACGTATCTGTCTTCTACCTGTGGCAGGTGTTGTGTGGGAATCAACTACTAAATGTTGGCGTCTAAAATACAGCCCGATTAACTTGAGGTGGCAGCTCGCTGCGCAGTACAAGAGGGGCAACTAAGAGTGGAAGGGAGACCAACTGCAGCCAAGAGGGAGGGGAAAGCACATGCATCTTACCTTGAGACTGGTTTCAGACAACAGATGCAACACTAGCAGAAGATCCAGTTGAATCTGCAGTTTCTTGCTCTTGACACTCTTCACCTTCCTCTTCACTAGAAAACTCGGAGGAATCACTGCTTTCGTCGATGTCGATAATTTCTTGTCCGCTATCCAGCAAGCCTTCACTGTGCATGAATTCTAGCTCAACATTGATGACGTGCATATGGAGTAGTGTGTGATGAATGTATGTATGTCTCATCCATATATATTATGGGACGGCCCTCACTTCTGTACTGTTTTATCATTCTAAGATAATGGAGCCGCTTAGTTCTGATGTCGTGGCGCTCCATTAGGACTTTTCTATTCTTTTTTGTCCTTTTCCAGGTAAAACCAAACTTCAGTAGTATCTTTCTTAATGTAGATACACTCCCTTCAAAGTTGATCGATTCCTTTAACTTTGCATGCACCTTCTTTAGTGTCAGTCTTTGCTTGTGAAGAATATAGAATTCATTCACAGTTCGGCACACTACTGCCTCATTGAAAGTATCTAAGATCGCACAATAAGACCTTTTAGGTCTCTTTTTATGCAGTGTGGAGAATGAAGGCGAAATGCCATTATCAGTATCTATTGGTTTCCTTAATAATTCTTCTTACACTTCTTTTGGAAGCGCCTGTTGCCTCAGCAACACTCTCTCCAATGTTTTTCACATTGATGTTTACCACGCCAGCCACTACATGTCTTTTCATGTATTTATATACATTGCTAATAACTTCCCTGGTTTGGGAGTGCAGTACTTTGCCTTTAAGTTTACTGCCCATGTATTAACAATAAGTAAAACGTAAATCAAAAAAATACTCAATGCAGGCCTCACAGTTACACATACAGAGAATACAACTCGGAACAAAGCAAACTGTTTCGTGTATATGCTGTTATAGACAAACATATAACGCGCACGGACATTAGCCTTAAAAAATTACAGAAGCTCAGATAACGTATGTGCAGCGTCAACAACTCCACATGCATAACTGACCCCCACTCTCCTCTCAGGATAGATAACGAACTTATCATTTAGTGTGCACCTTTCCTCAGCTGCCACCTCAAGTTAATCGGGCAGTACTCAGTGCATCACCATCTACAGCTGTAAGTGAAAGAAACCAGTCTGTTCATGGACGAATCCTTACAAAAGCCAGGAATAGGCTTTCTCCTGCAACAACAGTTTCGATGTAGTGAAATCTCCAATATGGGGATGATCCAGTAAATTTTCAAGGGTCAGCTACAGATCTGCAGCAGCAGTAGGAACCATCTCAAGTATCTGATGAAGGTATGACACTGAGTAAACACTTTTATCTACAAAAAGTGTGATATAAAAGTAACTAATTATTATCCTTTCTTTATCCATTGTGTTGTAACATTTCAAATTGTTTTGTTAATTATTCAGAGTCTTTGGGGACATTTGTGTATTACTCATGTGTAAATAAAACAACTATGCCTTTATTTTCAATTCACTTGGTTGATATAATAATATACATTATGACAAAAAACTGCTGTAATAGGAAATAGAGAATTGAGTATCCTTTAATTGCATTGAAATCACGAATCCCACCTTGTATTCTAGTCTTGCCAAGCATTGTTCCATTTAAAATCCTGATTTGGTATTATACCAATTATACTCCTTGCATAGTATACGTCGTCCTCTGTGGTCTAGGGGTACCATGTTAGTCTCTAGTTCCCAAGGTTATGGGTTCAAACCTGGCGGAGGGCGATGGATTTTTTCGGGCATAAAAATCCTTAGTAATGGCTTCTTTCAGAAGGGCGGTCCTGTATTGTAGATTTACAGCACATAAGAGAACCTCAAGCCTGATAAAGAGGCCTCTGGGAAAATTTTCCGATCTTTCACACCCAATATAGAATGGGGTGCTAAGAACCATAGTAGTTAAAGAGTGTCCATAAATAAAACTCAATTTATTTTTTGCGCATTATAGCTCACCGCATCCCTACCTACCATATTTTCAGCTGTACAATCGGACAACATTTTGGAGATTTGCTTTACCTGGCAAAAATTATAGCTAGCTTGACATTAAAAAACCAACCCTATTTTATTTTCAAACCCCTACATACAAATTTACATCTTTTGACCAATCTGGACAAAATTTGGCATGTTCCTTATGATCTGGCAGAAATTATAGCCTACTTTTATATATATATATATATATATATATATATATATATATATATATATATATATATACATATATATATTGCATGATGATCTTATTTCAACCCCTTATATGTAAATACATTATGGTTCTAAATTAGACAAACTTTGAGATCAGATCCTTTGAAGCACTTTTTGTAAGCCACTCATGGGCTGCAATGTTTTATTTCAGTGAAATATCTCTTTCATTGAAACAAAGATTTGCAGCCCATGGGTTTCTTAACAAAAAATGTTTCAAAGAAGGTTATCCATCCCAAAGTTTGTTTGTCTAATTTATAAATAATCTGACTAATCTAGATTAAATTCTGCCCACCTCCACTTTAGAACCTAGCAAAAATTATAGGCTAGCTACAACTTTCAAAGAGTATCTCGCATCCTATTTTCAACCACTTACAATTCTTCACCATTTCAGCCATATGGATAAGACTTTGTACTGGTCCCAAGTCGCAGATTTACGGTACATAAAAGAATCTCAAGTCTGATAAAGAGGTCTCTGAGCAAAATTTCCGGTCTTTCACACCCAATATTGAATGGGGCACTAAGAACCATAATAGTTAAAGAGCATCCATAAATAAAAACTCAATTATTATTACTTATGCTGCAGGACCCAACAGGAATTATTATTATAGGCTTTGCAAATTTTCAAGTCTGTAGCTCCTGTGCACTTTCAGTTCTTTGTTTTGTTTTTTTCCCTAAATTCATACATTTTTTAATTTTAAACTTTATAGTTCTAGTTGAGGTAGCTGTAATTTCTGCAGTATTGTAATAAACTACAATGATTTTCTTAATCTGTAGAACATGTTTCCTTTCTTATCTTGAACTCCTTATTTTAAATTTACCTAAATTTTAAGCTCAATTCTGATGGTCTCTGAGCAAATATTAGATGGAATTTTCACTGATATAGTACATGCCAGATTAATAACTGCAGTTCCTATTTTATGGCACCCTTAAAGGACAGGAGCAGCTGCAACAATTGTCGGCACTGTTTTCTACTAGTCAGCTACTAGTTTCACTTTATACAGTCAAGTCTGTTGCCACAAAATGAAAACTGGTAACTGTAAAATTTGCATTAAGCTATGTATCAAATAGGGATTTTCATTTGGTATAACTGATATTTTTATTGCCACTGTGGTATTGGATATTGCTATGATCTGTGTAGTGCCTGCTTTACATGCATTTCTGTAGTATGATAGTTTCTGAACTGTGGCTACAAATTTTAAAGTGCATTAAAATGCAAGTTTACTGATAATGGCCATCAATACATAATACTCAGCAATGTTCATCAGTACATTGCGAGGATGCCAGTCAAGCAATGGAATAACCTAGGTAGCTTGGATAGCTCAAGGCAACTCATTAATGTAACATGTAGCAAATAGGTACAAATTTTGAACCAAATATGGCATCTTTGGTGTGCAGGTCATGTGTTAATGCCCAAAGAAAAATTAAAAAAAAGAAATGTTTTTGTTTTTCTTACATTTGAATGACAGATAAACAAGCTTTGCAATGAGACAGTTGGACAAGCAAGTCATTGGTAATGCTTTGCCTCCAGACTGCATACTCTTCATTCCTTCCACCTTATGCTTACATGAGTAAAGGTGTTGCTTTCTGTTTCGGCGATTTGAGTTTATAGTAATTACTGTCTGATATCTCCTCTCCATCTTTTGCATTGACAATTGTAGTGACTTTAGATTTTTAAGATAGATAGTGAAACTGTAATTCAAAAGTTTTCATTTCTTTCTTATACTGAGAAAAAACAAGCAATTGACAATAGTCAACCATGTCCTAATCTCACAATGTCAGTTAATGTAAAAGACAAAGCAGTTCTGGTTTTGAGAGACATTTGTTAATGGGGTTTATGAAATTTCAGATTGGCTCTGCAGGTGCAATGCAGTATATAGATTGTACTATTGAACATGTTTGTTATTCTCAACTAAGAAAAATGTTTGGAATCATAGAGGATATGAAGATTTGAACTATCTTAATATTGCAGTGAAGAAGCATAGTGAGTCTGAAATCCATCTAAGTTTTTTAATGTAATATATTTTTTATTGCAATTCCAAGCATCGGCATTCTTTTAGTATCCCATCAAAAGGCTGAAATTGAATTGCTCAACAAAAAAGTAAAAAAAGAATGGAAATATTAAAGGGTCTGTCTGCTCTCTAGTAAAGCAGGAATTACCATTCTGCTCTCATAACAAGCAGGCAGAGTCTCTAAATAGGGGAAATGGAATTCCTTGATTCCACATAAAAGAACATTTACATACTTCTAGTTTTCACTGGTTCTTTACCAATCATTATGATAATGATTTTATAAATTCTTCAGCCAATTTTCTGAAAGATTAATTTTACTGTGAAGTTCAGAACACAGATTTTATAGCTGTTATGCTCAACAAATCATCAGACATAAGCAACAGATCTCAAGTGTAAACTGTTTCACATTATTTCTCGTAGCAGAGGAAAAAATTGTGGAATAATTTCTTGGATTTGACGACATGAGTGCTGATAAAAACTGCAGCAGGTCTTTTCATCCATGTTAATGATATAAGGACCAGTTTCACAGTTTAAGCTTAAGATTTGCAAGTTTCACACTGCGACAACCAGGTTCGACTTTACTGAGCTGAACAATTCCATGGAACAGTTAATTACCAATAGCAGTGGGTAACACTTGTATATGATATCAAGTGGATTGCTATTGTTTGTTTATGACTGCTGTTCCTAAAAATGCTTTTGTAGGGTGACTGAAAAATCAGAGTCAAAATGTAGAACTTCTCAAGAAGTCAGCATTCTCCTAAAAATCATTAAGCATGCAATAGAATGCAAGCAGCAGACAAATTACAATGGAGTAAGAGAAACAAAACATGGGGAAAAATAGCAATACAAAGGGTGGATTAGATTGGTGTGAAATAGTTTTTGAAGCTGTGCATGCTGTAGACTTTGAGTTGCTCGGAAAAATCTCCAGCTGCAACTAGCCTGCTTTCACTTGCATATAACCTCAATATTAAAAGAAGCTTTGCTTCTGATGAGAAGGCTTTGTTACTGAAATAAAAAGCAATACTTATAAGTAGATGTGATTGCAATGACAGCGACAGTGTACACAATAAAAGTATGAACTATAAATTTAAAATTAAGTCATACCAAATTAAGTTTTGCTTCTTACTGGTCAGTTTTATGTTTAGTTGTATTACCAGTAATTCCTAGTACTAACATTGCTGACTGTTTACTTAATTGAAATCTCTCTTAGAATTTTCAGTAATTCCGTACATGAAAATTGTTTGGACACATTCTAAACAATCTAAATCATATTCTATTGTGCATATGGATTAAAATAATTTGCATTTCCTCATCACTAATATTGTCTTCAGCACAGTGACTCCATAGCTTATACCACAGCTCAGTAAGGTTTAAGCCACATCTTGCAAAAGCTCAGCTTATTGCTTGAACTATGCATTGTAAAACCCCATTGTAGCTTAAGATTCTGCTTAAGCTTCTTTGATCAAACTGTAAACCAGGCCTAAGTGTGAGAACAAGCTAATTGCTCAGACATACGAGAGGGCCTTCTTGATAAGCGGCCATCTCAATGGACTTCAAAGCAAAGCACAGCACCGGAAAAGTATCCTTTACACATTCTTATGCTCATATAATAAATTTAGTCTTACAACAATCGTTAAATTGGAATAAAGAAGTTAAAATATCATTTTAGTGGGTTTAAACCATTGCCAGTCTTTTTTCTTTTTTATTCTCCAAAGAGGTTACATGAACTTTCTACTTTCATGTCAAAGAAGCTACCTTTATCGTCATCTTCCATTTGATACAGTCAATATTCTTACATTCCATACAATCAGTGAAAACAAAGAAACTTTAATTATGTTTTTTGATCATGTTAGTGAAAGTGGAAACTTCAACAATTTGACTGCAATGATAACTAGAGGATTTGATAACTTACAAAGCAATTTCAAAAATATATTTTTAATATATAGTAGTATTAATGTACTTCTGTCTAGAAATGCTAATATATTGTACCTGAATATAGGATTACTAAATTTCAAAACTAACTGCAAAAGGAAAGGGATAATTTTGAAATTCTGTGGTCTTCTAGAGATGAAGACATGATTCAGATAAAAGGAGGATGTTCGTGATAAATCACAGAAAGACCATTGCCAGAGACTTGTACTCATTTGAAAGATTACTGTATTTTGATCTAAATCCATCTAAACTGGCATATTTCAGCAAAAGAGAAACCTTTCTTTATGATTTGTTAAAAAAGCTGTAGGCAGTTTGTGGCTTCATGGAAATATACAAATTAGCCATATTGATTGTACCAATACCTTCTACAACATCATTTGTCGAGAGATTGTTCCCATCATTGAAGAGGATCCACAAATTCTGGCATTCTACTCAGACAAGCACCAAATAATTGATTTCAGCCTCATTTCCATAGGAAAAGAACTGTCTTTTTTTAAATTTTGAGAGGGAAATAAATCCAAATTCTATGAAGTAGTGATTAGATATTTCTGTGGAATTCAAATAATTGTAAGTAAATAGACTCCATGGATTTTTATATGCATTTTTTAAGGGCTATGCTTTAGTTACATAATTACTATAATTAAATTTATTGTTTACATAATACATTCTCCCTCATTCATTTTTACTACTTACACTAAATTTCCAGGCAACATTTTTTATTTAGAGATAATATTGGGAACTGGGGATTAATGTACTTTTCCTTTTCTGTCAGTGTCTTAAGTTCCTAGTCAAGAGATGCCACTACAAATAGTAGGTAGTGTCAGATTCAGCAGAGGGACTGAGTATCTTGTAGCATGATGCTATAGCTTTGTCCATGCTGCATCTACCAGTAAAAAATTTTGACATGCCTCAGGTATTGTTCTGAACCGTGGTGCAGTGGGCTAGAGCATGGTGCTGTGGTTCCCAGCCATGGAATGTGCTCAGGTTCAATCCCACTCATGAGGGTGCAGATTTTTAGTTCTGTGTATAGGACCGGTGCCCATTCAGCATTGCGAGGAAAGTGAGAAGTTGCATTATGCAGCAGTCTTGGCCAAGGAAGCCAGCATTCTGGGCTGGGGGATGGGTGATGCTGGCCCTATCACCTCCTTATATTAGTTGGATGATTGCCCACCTCTGCCATGCATACGTGGGCATGATGCCGACAGTCAGTTGGAAGGTCAGGGCCCTTCATGGGCTTAGCACCATAGGATTATTATTATTCCTCAAGTATTACAATGGTTTGTTTTTTTTTGGTTTTTTTTTTTTTTCAAAATTGTTCATATTCTCTTGCAAATGATTAAAAATGTGGATTCAATTGGTGTAGTCAAATTGGTAGAATACACTGGGTGTAAATATGTTAATGCCTTTCAGCATAGCATTTGCAAGACCATATCAAGGGGAACTGGAGGGTCAGAGCAATATCCCTCTTAAATATGCTCTCTTCTTTGTTTGTCAAATCAACTAATCATGCAAACATTCAGCAATTATCCCATGGAATCAGGTAAACAGTGCACCATTTACCATATAAACCTGTCAGTATGTTCAAGGTACTATATAAGAAAACAGTTTTGATGCCATTTCTTAGGACGTATATTGTTCAACAGCTATAGTGGAAATTCCAAATAATATTTCACCATACTTAATGCAAAATTTGTGACTTTTTGTTTTAAGCTCTACGATTCTGCAGTATCTCCAATTACTGTCAGACATTTGAGTGTTAAATTCATTTTGTATAAAGAAATATCACTGTGTTAAGTACAAATTCCCATTCCATTAGTTTCAAGGATTATGCAGCTGTTAGTGGCAGGGGTGAGATGAGACAAATTTCCAATTTCCTGGAAATTTGGGTGCAGAATTGACTTTTATAGTCTTCCCAATAATTTTAAAACATCAATTTTCAGAGTTTATACACATTTATCCATTTACAATCTGAAAAAAAATCTGTTGTGTTGCATTCGCATGACGTTCTTTACTCTTCTACAAACTGTTCTTGCAGAAGCTTATTCTTCTATCTACTTCTTGTTAATACAGATAAACCTTCATTTCACACTTACACATTTCTTAAAGGTATAAAAAGAATAAGTAAGCTAAAGTGATAGTCAAATCTTTTCAAAGCCAGTCACTATGTAATGGCTTTGAAATTCTGTTCTGTTTGATGAAAATGATACAAAAAATAAGAAAAAAAAGACAAATAGCAAATTGCAGATGAGAAAAGCATAAAATACTGTCCATGCAAATAGACGAGTGCAGTTTAAACATGATGCTCAGTGGTTTGATATCTGGAGTCGGCCGACAGGTAACAAGCATCAGTCTGTCGAGCACCATGACAACATGAGCATAGCTCTGTATGACGCATAGCTGAGATAAAAATAAACTAAACAATGCCACCAGTTCATAGCAAATTGCAGAGAAAAGTTTTGCACAGCCAGACACGAGAAGTGATTGATAATGTGTATCCATTTGTGATAAGGAAGGCTACAGAGGGGACCCCAATTAAATGCAAGTCCATAGAGAAACAAGTAGCGGAAGCCACCAGTGCATTGTTTAATTCAGTCTATAGAATTAAAGCTGAATTAAAACATATTCAGTTAGGCAAATGTGAGTGTTTGTCAACACCTCATAAAGAAAGACCCAGAAAATCGAGGAAAGCCCATTTAGACAGTAATAAGTACGTTGTTCACCGTACAGTGAATGGCTTTTACATACAAGAGAAAGGAAGTCCTACACTAAAAAAGATCCAAGCTAAATTGAAGGTATCTATTGGTTTCGATGGCAGCATTAACACACCCCGGAAGATCCTATATGCATTTGGATTCAGAAAAAGACCAAAACTAACAGACGAATCCTAAGAGAACAGTACCACATAAGAGAAGAAAGGCTTTCTTACCTACAGAATATAAAAAATATAGGAAGGAATCTTGTCCAATTGTATACATGAATGAGACCTATATCCATTCAACACCACAGTATCATATGGCTGCTGGAGTGACGATTCACTTGCTGGACTCCTTGCTCCTGTTTTAAAAGGCAGCAGACTGATCATCATTCATGCTGGTAGTGAACAAGGCTTCATCCCAAATACATATGTGCATTTTAAATCTGGACAAAAAAAAACAATTATCACAATGACATGGACTATAAAAACTATGGGAAATGGCTGACTGAAAAACTAATCCTAAATCTCCCACCCAATGGTGTTCTTGCGATTGATAATGCACCTTTTCACAATACACAGCTCAATCCTACTCCCACCTCAAATTCAACCTGAGAACAAATGATATCCTGGCTAACAGAAAATCAGATTCCTTTCAACATTGGCATGCTAAAACCTCAGTTGTTCACCTTAATCAAAGAGAATAAACTAACCCATCACACATATAAAATAGATTGCTTATTAGCTGAATATGGGCATAGAGTATTACATTTGCCGCCTTACCATCCAGAATTAAATCCAATAGAGCTGATACGGGCAAATATGAAGAACTGGAATGCAGAGAAAAATGTGACATTTTAAATGGTTGATGTTATTCGACTGGCTAATGAAAAGTTTGCATCCATTTGTCAAGAAGACTGGAAAAAAATGTGTGAACATGTAAAAAAGGTAGAGGATGAATACATCACGACTGAAGGAATCTTAGATGAATGTACAGAAATGGTGTATCATATTGGGAATGCTACAGAAAATAACAGTGAAAGCAGCACAGACCCTGGTGAAGAAGACTAAGGATGGTGAAATATAAGGCGCAAACTTTAAATATATGGTTCCATGTGTTGCCAGTGTCAGTGATTAAGTGATTACACAAAAGCAATTATTTTCCTGTAGGCTTGGTAAGATCTTCCTCAACATACAAACTTGTGTTAACCGATAAATATTATAAACTTAACGCCAGAATATTTGTAGAAAACGATCATTCTGTATTACAAATCAAATTACAACTGGAATGATGTCTAAGGAAGAATGTACATTGCGAGTGCCGAAAAGTATAAGCCTAAAGTTAACAATTTTAGTGTATGATTAGTGTAAATTTTTGAAATTATTGAGCATTCTTTAAAGATCTCAACAGCATAAATGCATGCATATTTTAGATTTTTTAATTCATAAGTACAAAACTGATGTCTACTAATAAACTAATAAGTATGTGTTTGTTGTGCCATCCTGGTTCTCCTGTGCTATCTTGTGTGTTTATATACTGCATGGCTATCACTTAAAGGCACCGCTTCTTCTCCCCCCCCCCACTCCTTGTACCTGCATATCAAACTACTCTTGTCTGCTTACACGGACAGTACTTGAAAATTCAAACTAACAATGAAGAATATCTCAGAAATGGTTAATGCCACAAAAAGTTTTATTTGACATAAATTGTGCGCTTCATTTTGTGTGTGTAAGATTTTGTCTATCACAGTTATTTACCAATTACAATAAAGCCATTTAGAATAAAGAGGACTTCCATTCTATTCCCAGAAAATTCAAGATATACATTTTATTTGGCATGCAAATATCTGAAGCATATGGTATTTTAATCAAAATTGTTAGAACCATTTGTGAGAAAATAAAAAAATAACAACACCTTTCCATTTGAAAGATAGTTTAGGGGTAGGGGGATTTTCTTGAACATCTTTGTATTCATCCTTGGAAAACACTGAACTTAAATACCAAGTGTGGTATTTAACTGATATTTTGTTTTTGAATTACGCTGTTCACAGACACACATGGAGCTTTTTCCAGAAATTCTATTTTTGGATTAAGTAACGTGTATTTTTGAAATACACTTCAAAACGTGTATTTTTTAAATACACTTCAAAACGTGTATTTCTGATGAAATCTGGGTATCAAATTTTTGTATGAAATGTAATTGTATCTCTTTTTACTATAGGTAAGCAGTAGAGAAATTAAAAACACTACAAACAGGATTTGGGAGTGTTACAAAATGGTGAAATTTTACAGAATTGTATATGAAACATCCACTACAACAAAAATGTTGCTGTAATTTTTTATGCTGATAAACCAGTGAATGGACTAACCTGAAGTTAAAATTAACATTTTTTTTAATTTACTGTTTGTACATATAAGTATGTTGCCCTCAAGATAAATTTAATTGTTGCTATGAAACTTGGTACATGCAACATTTTTCTGGTAATTTTCAATGCTGGATAAGTAACTAACTAATATTATCAATTAGTTATTTTGTAGCAAAAAATAGCATCTTTTGTGAGCTTTGTAAGGAGTGCTATAAAACTAAACTTTGAGCATCAATTTTATACTTTCTATATTATCTACATATAGGAAGTAGAGGAAGTATTGTATTTCAACCAAAAATTTGATATAGAGATTTCACTGAAAATACATATTCTGAGGGGATAATACAAAAAATCATTTTTATAAAAAGGCCTGTGTCTGTCTTTAAACAGCACAACTACGTGAACACAAAGTCTGTAGTTCAAGGATAGTCCTTCTGGGCAGGTATTTTCCAGGTTTCCCTCAATCTCATAGCTGGCAAATGCCAGGGAGGTATTCTAAACTTAGACTGGAATGTTTCCTTCCCAAAATTTCCTTTCCTGATTATCAGTTCAGTTCATGAATCAAGAGTGTCCACCGCCTGCATTTATGAATATTGTTGCAGTCACTGATCCAACCGTTGCACAGTGGTTCAGAATTAAAATCTAGTGTGAAAAAAATAAAAAAATTAATATAAGCTATATGGTTAAATGAGTAAAGAACGCTTCAAAGTATAAGGAAATAGATTACAGTATCTCAACTGAGGTGTAATAACAACCTGAAACCTGCTCAAACTTCAACTCAACAGTATATCCTCTTTTATTCGTCTTATCACTCACTGCAGATGTGTTTATGTTAGAGGTTGCTGTGGCAATTAACAGTGTAAGATTTATTATGGATGTGATTCTACAAAGTTTGTATTGAGTGATTTTGATATTTTCCTTTTGTTTCTTGCATAATTTGAATATCAGACTATCAGCAAATTTTACACCTCTTTTAACTTTACTATTTACGTTTTAGTGCTGAGTTTATAAGATTTGCAGGAGTCCAAATTGCAATCATTTTCAAGAGAATGGATATAGGTTACATTACATAAAAAATTAAGTACCCTTCTTTGCCCTCTAATTTTTTATACATTTTTATTGTAGGTACAGTGCAGTTCATACACTTATGAATATATACCTTGAATGGTTAAATGTGAAAAATATATGTGGTACAGAAGTGTTTAATCATCTAACGCATTGACATAAAAAAATAGGCTTTAGTATATCTTGGCAAAAGAGGAATGATAAAGTTTGTTAAAAGCCTAAAATTTTGCGGGAAAAAGTGTAACCAAATCGACAATCGCTTTCAAAAGTAAAACAATATACCTATGGTTAAAAAGCAAATTCACTTTTACTGTAAGTGAACTGGAAGTCAGCCTTCAAGAGAACGTGGTTGACCTCATAAATAATTTGCAGAAGTAACGCTAGAAAAGCAAATGAAAGTAAAGATGCTACTGCAAGAGAGAAGTGTAAAAGAATTAGCATTTGATACACAAGTTGGACTAAGAAACATTGGAAAACAATCCACTGCTTCTTACTTCATGACATTACTGAGACTTCACCAAAGAGAGGTTTCAAATATAGAAAGGCTTATATGTAATCTCCAACACTCAAACAAACCTCCATATTCACCTGAAGAAGCTTTTTCTTTAATAATAAATGCAAAGTCAAGCAAGAACCAGTATTCATTACGAAGATCTGAAGCAAAGAAAACTTGTTATCCCAAAACAGAAATTAAAGAAAACTCAGGAGCAATGAAGCTTCAATATATGTATATTAGACATTACATCATGGCATATTTGCGATCTGCAAAACAGGTATTGAAACCTGTTTGTAGTGAAGTAAATAATTATACTTTGATATATAAATGGAGATGTGATGGCAGCTCGGGACAGAGTAACTATAAACATAAACTAAATTAAGGGGATGATTCTTCTATGTTTATGGTGGCAGAATCCTAGCTCTTCATCACCAAGATTCTCTCATGCTATTCTGGAGCAAAACCAACAGAAATGGGCAGTTTAGAAAAAGTGGCTGTAAAGATCCTGGATGAAGAAAACTATAATTTTGGTTTGTCAGTCTTACATTCCTGGATACGTTTCTTTGAAAGCTGCCTACATGTAACTTATTGTTTGGATGTTGTGACAAAGTCAACTTGTCTTTCTAGAATTATCTAGAAAAGAACTTGGATTATTGGTAGATCAACCAAAGCTCGGTTCCACTAATATTTTTTTCACAATAGATTTAAATTCTGAAATACCTTGAAGGGTAACAAAAGGGCAATTCATCCTTATAAAGGGGTAGTTTCTATTATCCAATTGTACTCAGAAACAACAGGAAGAAATCAACACGGCTTCCTTGGCCACACCACATTTCATACCATTTCTAGGGTACTTCATGACGTCATGACTTCATTTTATTGTATGATGCTGTTCACCTTGTAGGTGCTATCATGCTTTGTGTTGCATATCATACCAATAAGCATACCCATACTAGTTCTGCCAACTCATTGGTTAATTATGAATAGGTATAGGTGAGGAATGGCCACCTCCCTTAACTAGAAAAGAGAAAGAGAGGTAACTTGTGTCTCCTTTTAATATGGTGGAGACCAATTTTTTTTATCTTTTGCAAGGTTAATCACGAATACACAGCAAATGCCTGTTTAGAAATGCTCTTGAATATGAGTCAACTCTCAAGATGTTAACATTTTAGTCCTCAAACCTCAGTTATAGGTCCTCATATAAATTAGCATTTCCTAGCTATTTAAATTTTCTTAAAACAGACAGGCTATAGCCCCCTTCCTCCTGCCCTATTAGGGTGAAGGAGGTGCCAATGGATATCTTAAGACACGTCTATTAATACCCATACAGGCGATCAGAAACTGGATGTAGCTTACTTCTTGTGGGATGTGTACATAACAACACACTACCTGTAATCCCTATACAAAGTTTTATGAAAATCGTTGATTAAGAATGAAATTAGTTATATTGTCTAAATTCATTCCCTATAAAGGGATAGTTTCTGTTATCCAAATGCATTCAGAATTTCCACATAACAGAATGCTACTTGTAATTCCTATGCAAAGTTCTATGAAAATTGTTGAATTAGAAGGATCTTATTAATTTTTTTTATAAATTCACCCTCTACAAAGAAGCAGCTTCTACTATCCAAATATATTCCACACAATAAGAACATTCTAGTTGTAACTCATTAAGTTTTATGAAATTCTGTTTAATAACAAAAAAATTAGTAATTTTGCTAAATTAACCCTGTCTAAAGGAGTGGTTTCCATTTCCAAATGTATTCATAATTGTTATATAATTACAGCATGCTACTTGTAACACGTATGCAAAGTTTTGTGAAAATATGTTAACTGAGAAAGAAATTAATAGCTTTGTCTATATTCACAGCTATAAAGGGGTAGTTTCTATTATCCAAATATATTCAAAATTATATAATTACAGCATGATACTGTAATTCCTATGTGATGTTTCATGAAAATATGTTAACTAAAAAAGAACTTAATTTAGTCTATATTCACCCCTATAAAGGAGTAGTTCCTATTTATCCAACTGTGTTCAAAATTCAGTATATAATAATAGCATGCTACTTGTAAGTCCTATGCAAAATTTCATATAAATCTATATAATATGAGAGAAGTTAATAATTTCTTCCAGCTAGATTTGAGATTTGTACTACTGTGTGTTGTGGGGTTTAAGCTTCAAAACTCTCCATGTGGTATTATAACCTAAATTAATTAACCATTTTTATTTTCCTTAATTTATTTTTCTTTTTGTTGCCAAACGTATGCAGTGATATTAATATTATTAGCTGACATTTATTTTGAAATTAAGCTTTGCTCGCCATCTAATCGGCAAAATTTACTTCCAGGTCAGAGACTATGAGGGCCCTAAGCTGCAAGGCGTAGTCACAAAGCATAGCCAAGGGATGTTTTTTTGCAGTAGAGAAGTGTGTGAAGCGACGACAGGGCGTAGCTGTAGGATCTGCACACCTAGAACTTGAATGATTTGCCAATTATTTATTGAACCGTTACCTTGAAATTTAATTAACAAGGGGGAAAAAGCAAAAACTTATGTATAAACTAATATTATTGTAATTCGCGCCAAAAAGTCAACAGCATTACGGAAACCTTAGGATGAATTAAGCCATTACCCATTCTTAATTCGGCCCACTTCCATATGGAGTGGGCAATGGATAACAAAAATCTGATGTGATACATTTACATGACTTTCTCTACCCTCTGTGGGTATACAAACTATTATACTAAAGCTTATTTTTCTATCTGCTTCATTTTAATCCAAATAAACCTTTGCAAAAACAGATACATCACATATTTTGTTACAGATACAAAAGGGAACAGCAATAGTCAAATTTTAAAAACTGGACGTTCTATGCTGGCCTTAAAATTCTGTTTCCATGCAATAGTGAGAAACAACTGAATGTTGAGGACTTTAAAAGAATGAACAATTTGAACCATCAATAACGAATATCTCGGAGATCTTATGCCACAAAGAAAGTTATTTTGAAATAAATGGGATTTTTTAAAGAGACCTACATTTTTTTGTATAGTGCGTTTTTGTCTATTACTTAATTTATCAGTTATACAAGATTATACAAAATTCCTTATAGATGAAGAGGACTTATTAGGCTATTCTCAGAAAATTCAAGATATTCAATTTATTTGGTATGTATGTCTGTAATATGTGGTATTTTAATCAAAACCGTTAAAACCATTTTTTAGAAAATCTTAAATTTCAAGAAATGTTTCATGTGAAGGGTAGTTGGGGTGGGGGAATTTTCTTGAAAATCTCCATGTCCCATCTTAGATATTTTCGTTTTTGAGTTATGCTGTTCACACACACGGAGCTTTTTCTAAAAAAATTTTTTGGGGCTCAGGGGGTCTCAAAACACATATTTTGGGTGAAATCTCGACATGAATTTTTTAGTGGAATACAATACTTCCCCTACTTACTATTCGTAATAGAGAAAGTAAAACAATGAGAAATTGTCAATCTGAATGAGGCAAATGGATGTCACCAACATGAAAACACTGCGAAACTAAAGTAGGGGTTTAGCCTCACAGCTCCATGGCCTTTATCGTTTTACTAAGGTTAATGTGGACTGGTTGAACACACATTTATTTGGACCAGAGAAAATGGAAACAAGAGGAGGAGCATTGAAGAATGCGATTAAATTAAAGACATTTTTAAAACTGGTGCGTGATCCTAGCTTCCAAGTTGGCATTGGAGAGGACCTTGGAATACATCAGACCACTATCCAAAACTGTTGCTAAGGTTATGGATGCCATAATTGAGAAAGCATGAGTTTGGATCAAGTTTTCACAAACTGAGTTAGAGTTTGATGCTGCAAAACGTCAGTGGCTGCAGAAGTATGATATTCCAGCAGCAGTAGGAGCTCTAGACTGTACACATATTAGAATTAAAAAGGCAAAAGATTTTGGAGATGAATATGTGAACAGAAAAGGTTACACAAGCCTCAATGTACAAGCTACTTGCAATGCAAAAGAATGCTTCACCGGTATTGATGTATCCTGGCCAGCATCTGTGCATGATGCAAGAATTTGGAGGGCCTCAAATATACAGGCAACTTTGAGCCAAAATGGTGTGAATGCACTTCCTCTAACACATAGTGCTTATGGCATTGCCTCATGGCTTATGGTGCCCTACAAAACTGCAGAAACACCTCAAATTGCATACAATATGTGCATCACTAAAGAGAGGGTCATCTTTGAGTGGTGCTTTGAGCAACTAAAACGATTTCCAATTCTCCAGAATACTGTGCATTTGTGTACTAATATCATACCAAAGCTAATTACTTGCTGTGCTGTACTGCATAATCCAAAATATTTGCAAGATCCAGCTCCAGAACCACAGCTTTCAATGAAGAAGTGGAGGTGTATGCTGATCAAGATCATTGGATGCCAGCAACAATCCGACGAAATGGTGAAGTTAGGAGAAACCAGATAGAAATAGTATTGCACCATGCAGAAACATGTTTCCTTCCTCTAAGATTTTTTTAAGTGGTTTCTTTAAGTTAGTATTGAATGTGTTTACCTTCAGGAAATTAGATTAAGTGTTGTCATAATCATCTTTGTGCTTTGATATGTTTATTTTGTTTCCGCCTCATTTTTACACAGCTCATGCACATATTCTCTTTAATTTTAACAGTGCTTCCATTTTTACTATTTCTACTCCTTACCTATGTAGTACATTAAAATTCCTTAGGCTAAAAGTGGAACTTTTTAGAAAAAGCTGAGGAAGGTATATGATTTGTTTCCATGAAAATAGTTAAGTATTACTCTTAAGTGTGAAACTTCTCTTAAAATTTGGACAATTTATGAGTATTCATTCTATCAAATAGACTTAAAGGAACAGACAGTTAAATGCACAATAACTGAAACACGTTAATGATATAAATTACTGATTGTTCTAATTATATATTTCCTGGAAGTCAGACTCAGTTGTAAACCCACTCAAAAATTGAATAATATTATACCAACAGAAGTATTCTTGGAAGCTCCCCAAATTAAAAAAGCATTTTAAGAATAATTTCACCTCTCTCTTTATGATTTACTGCCTTGAAAGTGAAAAGTTCTCTGCACACCAAATTCTTAGGTTTTGCATTTTTCAAGGGTGCAAGTTGAAGATTCTTAGGAAACTGCCTCTGCTTGACCACCATTACCTTGAAAAACCTTGTAAATATAATTATGTTTCATTGAAGCTCAGGGAACATATCAGCTTGAAAGTCATGAGTTCCCGAACATTGCATTATTTTTTTAATTCAACTCAACTTTAAACCTGGCAATGTGTAAAAATTATCAAAACGCTTATTTTTAGTATTTTAATATTCTTCCACTCAAGCCATATGTAAGCACTAAGTTACAAACTTGAACTGGGGATTTGTGGCATTGGATTTTCAAGTCTGAATCAACTTTTTAACTATGTGTGATTTTCTTAAAAATTGTTTGTAAAAATCTTGATTGCAATGCTACACCAACCATCTTGTTACATTTTATTTTAATGATTTATGATTTCAAAATCCTCAAAATTTATTAATTTGTAACTATTCCACATAAATATGAATATATTTTGAGAATTTTTCTTTATTTTACAAAAAGGTCCTGAAATCACTGCATGCTCAGAAAATCTCTTGACGCTTGCTTCCTCTTTGCTAACCACTAACTCAGTAACCAGTTTCAAGTATGAGATTGCATTACATTGTAATTGTTCTGGCAATTTTAAGTGTATAGAAAAACTCTTCATAGACAGTCTACAGAACCCAGCAGCAAATCAATGCAAAAAGTAACCGATAATAAGTACGTTTTATTCTAACGAGAGAGCCAAGAAACTACGAACTGCTGCATGATGTTTATTCACTGGGCATGTGGAAACACATTGCTGCTATAAACAAGGTCATGCTGTTGACGTGGTTTTGCTATGCAGTGTGAAATGCAGTATTGAGTTGATGGTGATGTGATGTAATTCAGTTATTACGAGTTATTTATTATTTTGTCCTGTACTTAGTCACAAAGTATATTATGGCTCAGTATGTTTTCTACTGCAGCGTGTATTTATTTATGATTCGTGTGTGTTAACTTATTCAGCTCGCCAAGTGAAAGTAAGATTTGCAAAAAGATTTTATCTAACCTATTAAACTTGTAACTAAGCTTCATATAACATAATCTCGTAGGCATGTGCTAAAATTGAGAACAACCTCTATCCTGATGGTAGCATTGTGGAAACAAGCGCATGATATTGGTGAATTTTACAATCAACATCAGTCACAAGCTTAAAATGTAAAAAAATAATAATAGTCATGTGGAAACCTAACCAAACCTCAAACTTGTTTTAAAATCATTATTAATCCACAGGCACTAAAGCTGCTATCTGTTTATTATGGTGAGAAATGAAATTATGTGCTTAAAATATGGAAACCTAACCAAAACTCAAACTTGTTTTAAAATCATTAATCCACGGGTGCTGAAGCTATCTCTGAATTGTGGTGGGAAATGACGTCACTTGTTTAACATCTGGAAACCTAACCAAACCTCAAACTTGTTTTAAAATCATTATTAATCCATTGGTACTGAAGCTCTGTATTGTGGTGGGAAATGAAGTCACATGCTTAAAATGTGGAAACCTAACCAAACCTCAAACTTGTTTTAAAATGATTATTAATCCACGGGTCATCTCTGTATTGTGGTGGGAAATGAAATCTGAAGAAATTGTTATTTTAGGAGGAGTTGTATTTTTATTTGCCCCACGCTTTGGGAGCCAATTTGAAGAAGGTTGTTGCTTCACGTATGGAAAGCCAATTTGAAGTAGGAGTTGTATTGTAGTTCAACTTTTGGGGAGCCGAACTTGAAGTAGTTGCAACCGCACATATGATAAAAAGTTTCCGGTAGCCTTCACCCTAAATGTACTTTCTGGTGGCCTTTGCCACAAATGTTTAAAAAGATATTAATTTTGTAATTTGACTGTTTCTTTAAATATTAATTATTTATGTTTGCCTCGGCTGCATCAGTATTATTGTTAGGGATATGGATTTCTTTGCAGGACGTGGTGCGGCTGAAGAATGTAGGCTTATACATATTATAATTTTTACTTCACTACATTTATTAATCCTTGACACAATTTAAATAACACTTCACTGATATAGAGAGCTGTGAGATTCTTTTATTAATTACTTGCACTTTTTAACACGTAAACTATTTTCGTCTCACACGAATACATATTAAATTTTTTGAGGACGCATCTCGCGTCCGGTTAGGAACACTGTCTACAACCAACGAGTCCAGTTATGAGTGCTGTCTACAAGCAACTGACTTGATTTCTACGGCTTAAATTTGTAAATTTTGCTATATTTCAATTTCTGATTGGCTAATCCTACTCCAGTAGAATACCTTTATTTAACTTAAGCTTTTTTCTGGTTCTGTTTTTCATTATTGTTGCTCCAAGAATGACTAATAGCATTATTACACTTTCTTACTCATTATTGCCTCAAGGTTATCTCATTGTTAGCAACTTTTGACCTATTCTCACAGCTCCTACATTATTAAATTACGTAATACATTCAGATAACATTATTACATATATGCAATAATATAAACATATACAATGACTGTAATATACACTTTTTATATATTGTTACATACACATATTGCTTTAAGGCGGGCTGTTGCTATATTTTTTTAGATTAGATTAGATTAGATTGTATTCTGTGAGTTCACTAGCAGCCGTAAAGGCTTGTGAACATAGAACATGTCAAGGAAATGTACAAAAATTACATATGAACATAAATATTACACAGAATATGGAACATTTGAAATAAAATAGACACATACTATATGCGTGTCAAGGAAATGTACAATAAAGTTACATATATACATAAATATTACATAGCATACAGAACATTTAAAATAAAATAAAGACATATTATATACAAAATGAAGCAAAACAAGTGTAATTTTGTACAGAGTTGAATACCTGCTTACTGTTATAAGGTTAACATACGTATAGGCAAGAACAGTTATTTTAACATTCACTAGGATTTTACCTTTGTTCGTCTGATCATTTTGTTCTATTTGATTCTATTATATAATTTGACTGAAATCATTTAAGTGTTAAAAATACTGCCCCAAATTGCATGCTAAAAATTTGGAAACCTAACTAAACCTCATGTGTGTATTAAAAGCATTATTAATCCACGGTACTGAAGCTATAATCTGTATTGTTGTAAATGAAGCCACATGCTTAAAATGTGGAAACCCAACCAAACCCCTCAAACTTTTATTAAAATCATTAATCCATGGGCATTGAAGCCATCTCTGTATTGCGGTGGGAAATGAAATCACGTGCTTAAATTGTGGAAACTAACCAAACCTCAAAACTTGTTTTAAAATTGTTATTAATCCACAGGTATTTTAGCTATCTCTGCATTGTAGTGGGAAATGAAGTCACATGCTTAAAATGAGAAAACCTAACCAAACCTCAAACCCTTGTTTTAAAACCATGGACATGCTGCATTACTTTGGTCTTCATTGAAAATGTCGGCAATCTGCATTACGTTGGTCTTCAAAGCCAACATTTGAAATCCCAACATAGCTGAAAACACGATTGAGGGCCCTCAGTCTCAAAGCGTAGCCGAGGGATGTTTTTAGGAGAGGAGTGTAGCAGATTGCGAAGCGAGACAGGATGTAGCCGAGGGATCTGCGCGTCTAAAACTAGAATGATTCACATTCTTCCTTGGTGATGAAAATGATGTGTTATATATATATTTTCGAGTGGAGGAAAAATACTTCTGCGTACTAACCCCATCTAAGATGAGAGTATGGGACTCCACCTCAGCGTCGAGCCGAGGCCATACCCACTAAAAAACCTCCACCGGAGGGAAAAGTTATGGTAAGGTGAGGCAGTACCGCTCTTGCACCTGCGGATTCAAAGGAAAGGAAATGTTGGCCAGCCATAGGCTAAGGCCAAGGTGTGGAAGGAGGCCGGACGTAACCATGACCGAAGCCCTGGTTGCGCCCTGGCGAAATTCTGGGTGTTCATTCTGGAGTATTCTGGATGGCGCTGCGTCCTATGATATTACGGGTGTTGGACGTCACAAGCAGGCACTTGTGCGCGAGTCGTTGGATCTGAGCCAATGGCTGCGTCCCTTGAACAGATATTTAATACATGCAAGGATAAGTACGTAATTATACGGATTTTATTAGTAATTATTCAGCTTAATCTATATTTCTTAGCTTATTATTTATGTTAATATTCTAAGGTACACATATATTTAGGATTGGTGTAAATATTTATAGAATTAATTTGCTCCGCCAGGTGGCGTCGTCTCTTGTCATTAGGATGCTTAATTGTATTTGTTTGTACTTTTATTCTTCGCCCAAAATGGCGTCGTCCTCAATGTCCAAATCATTTACCATAACTTTGCTGGGTCATATAGAGTACACACCGGCGGGCAGTCTGCCTACAGTTGCAGGTGCGAGCCAGTGCCACTTGCGGGGGGGGGGCCCCTTCCCCCGGGACCGCCTTGACTCAGAGAGCAAGGATTTCGAGGCCACCAATTGTCACGTAGGTGTAGTCATGGGTGTTATAATGGGTATATTACTAACGTGTCAAGATACGCTTGAATGTCGATTTCGGGCTCCCCTAGGCCTAAGGTTCTGTCAAATAGTGACAGCGGTCTTTTGTGCTTGTTGTGGTTGGTTTCATATGAACCTAATTCTTGTATGAGTCTGTTTGTGTTCTTTTCCTTGCTTTTATAGAGGTTGAAGCTTAAGCTCTTAACGTATTCTTCAACTGAATGTAATTTTAGTTCCTCGTGTAGGAGATGTGCCGGCGCTAGCGGCGGTTGTTTAGTAATTATTCCTATTATTCATTTTGAAGTGTTTGTATTTTATGTATATGCGTTACGTCAGTATTGGCCTTATTAGTGTTTTATATAGGGTTAGCCCCATGTTTATTTTCAATTGGTTATTATGTTAAAAATCTGATGTGTTACACTCACATGACTTTCTCTACTCTTGTACAATCTAATTTTACAAACGCTTATTCTCCATATGGTTCATGTTAATCGAGATATCGAAATGTCAATCTTATTGGTAATTTTCTTGTAGATGCAAGGGAAATATGGTAGCTTTTAAGCGATAGTCAAATATTTTAACGCTGGTTGCTATGTGGCGCATTCCATTCTCTTTGCATGTCCAGGACATAAAAAAAATGAATAACGAATGTGAGAAAAAGTATAAGTATTGTAAAATTTAAGGAAATAACAAGCAATATCTCGAAAACGGTTCACTCAACAAAAGAAATGTATATGACATAAGTTGTGTATTTTAACGCGATCTACATTTTTTGTGTAGTAAAATTTTGTCTATCTCTTATGGTTTACCAGTTATGCAAAAGTCGTTCACAATGAAGAATACTTTTGGAGACATTCCCAGAAAATTAGAGATATACATTTCATTTCTCATAACATTATCTTAAACATATGATATTTTCATCAAAATCGTTAGAGCCATTTTTGAGAAAATTAAAATTTTCGAAAAATCTTCCATGTAAAGGGTAGTCTGGGGTGGGGGGATTTTCTTGAAAACCTTCGTGTCGCATCTCTGGAAGATACTGAACCTAAATACCAAGTTTGGTACTTATCCGACTGTTCGTTTTTGAGTTATGCTGTTCACAGACACACACACGGACATGTTTCCAAAAATGCTTTTTACTTTCTCTACTACGTATAGTAAGTAGGGTAAGTATTGCATTCCACCCAAAAATTCGATACCGAGATTTCACCGGAAATACATGTTTTGAGACCTCCTGAATCCAAAAAAAGCATTTTTGGAAACATGTCCGTGTGTGTGTCTGTGTGTGTGTGTGTCTGTGTGTGTGTGTGTCTGTGTGTGTGTCTGTGTGTGTGTCTGTGAACAGCATAACTCAAAAACGAACAGTCGGATAAGCACCAAACTTGGTATTTAGGTTCATTATCTTCCAGAGATGCGACACGAAGGTTTTCAAGAAAATCCCCCCACCCCAGACTACCCTTTACATGGAAGATTTTTCGAAAATTTTAATTTTCTCAAAAATGGCTCTAACGATTTTGATGAAAATATCATATGTGTAAGATAATGCCATGAGAAATGAAATGTATATCTCGAATTTTCTGGGAATGTCTCCAAAAGTATTCTTCATTGTGAACGACTTTTGCATAACTGGTAAACCATAAGAGATAGACAAAATTTTACTACACAAAAAATGTAGATCGCGTTACAATACACAACTTATGTCATATACATTTCTTTTGTTGAGTGAACCGTTTTCGAGATATTGCTTGTTATTTGCTTAAATTTTACAATACTTATACTTTTTCTCACATTCGTTATTCATTTTTTTATGTCCTGGACATGCAAAGAGAATGGAATGCGCCACATAGCTACCAGCGTTAAAATATTTGACTATCGCTTAAAAGCTACCATATTTCCCTTGCATCTACAAGAAAATTACCAATAAGATTGACATCTCGATAAACATGAACCATATGGAGAATAAGCGTTTGTAAAATTAGATTGTACAAGAGTAGAGAAAGTCATGTGAGTGTAACACATCAGATTTTTTTGGATTCAGGAGGTCTCAAAACATGTATTTCCGGTGAAATCTCGGTATCGAATTTTTGGGTGGAATGCAATACTTCCCCTACTTACTATACGTAGTAGAGAAAGTAAAAATTGGGTATAGTCTGTTTAGTTGACCATTGGCCTTGGCTCTGACTTTCGCAATTTGCTTATTCCAGGTCAGGCCTTGGTCCATGTTGAGATCTAAGTAGGTCACTTGGTCCTTCCATTCTATTCTTTCGCCTTGATAGTTGAAGGCTGGAGAGCGTGTTTACCTTTACGGTGAAATATTCTTTTAGTGAAAATTATTGCTTGAGTTTTTCTAGGATTTACTTTGATCCTCCATTTGGTGAACCAAGGTTCTAGTGTATTTAGCGCATTTTGCAGCCGTAAATGTATAATTCTCGGTTGTGTTGACTGCGTGGTTATCGCGGTGTCATCTGCGTAAATGTATTTGTTTGATCTTACCAATACTGGCATATCATCTATGTATAAATTAAACAGCGTCGGTCACAATAGACTTCCTTGTGGGACTCCGGCCTTATTGTTTTGGTGCTCGATATCGCTTCCTCTACCGACATATGAAAGCGACGGTCGCAGAGGTAGTCCCTAATGAGAGCTATAGCGGAGTCAGGAAAATTGTAGTGTTTTAATTTCTTTAGGAGTCCGGCGTGCCATACTTTATCGAACGCGCGTTCAATATCTAGGTAAATGGCCCCTGTTGACTTATTCGTGTTGTAGCCTTTAGTGATTTCCTCCGTCATCCTGAGGAGTTGTAGGGTGGTGGAGTGTTGGGTTTTGAACCCAAACTGTTCAGGCATAAGTATATTTTGTTTGTGTATATGTTTATTAATTCGCTTTAGTATTACTTTTTCAAGTACTTTACTTAGCGTGTTTAATAGGCTTATTGGCCTGTAGTTTATAGGAAGTGTCAAGTTTTTGTTTGTTTTTGGGAATAGCAGTATTTTGGCCTCTTTCCATACAGGGGGGAACCGGCCATGTTCTAGTGTGTAGTTAAATATTTTGGCTAGTGCTTTTAAGGCTCTGATTGGTAGATTCTTCAGAACCACATTTGGTATGTCTGGTCCAGGTGCTTTTCTGGTAGGCAGGTGTTTCATAATCCAGCCTATTTCGCCTGGGCTAGTTTTTCGCATTTTATTGTGCGTATGCTCTTGTCCTGTGATATTTGGTTCGGGAAGAACACATTTTCAAGCGTGACCGCAAAGGCTTCCGCCTTGGCCCGGGGAGTTTCTGCAATGACGTTATTAATTTGTAAGGGAGGTATATTAGTTCGAGTTTGCTATTCGCCAAACTGTGTTTTGTTGTGAGTTTAGATTTTCTAGTGTGTTATCCCATTCGTTTTGTATGTAAGTTCTTGCTCTTTCGTTTGCTCGGTCTCTTGCTTGGTAATATTCTGTTCTATGTATTATGTTTCGCGTTTTTTGCCATTTGCGTCTGGCTCTGTTTTGTGCTTGTTGCAGCATTTTTACGTCTTTCGGGAATTTGGTGTTTGTGGAGCGTGGCTGTGTAAGCGGCACGCAAGCCGTGGTGGCCAGTTTGATTGCGGTTTCTAATCTATTTATCGCAGTGTCGTGTTCATTTGCGGAGTTAACCTCTAGGTCTGGTAGGTAGTAATCTACCGTGTCTTTAAAGGTTTCCCAATCTACTTCATTGTAGTTATGCCTTAATGGAGCTGATTTAAATGCGACTGGTGCATTGTCATCAGAACCAGTAAGTGGTCTGATGTAAGCTCCTGCAAGACTTCTAATTCTATATTATAGCGAATGTTATTTAATAGCGCAATGTCCAGAATGTCTGGCGTGCAATTTGGTAAATGTGGTATAAAAGTGGGCTCTTCCGGCCCTGTAATTAAATAATTTCGGTTATTGATGTAATTTAATAGTTTAGTGCCTTGGGCATTGGGGTTCCTGCAATTCCAGAGAGGATGCTTGCAATTGAAGTCCCCTGCTGCAATAACCTGTGATCTTAAATTCATTATTTTATCTAAGTCGTCTGTGTCTACGTTCCCAGGAGGATTATACACTGACGCTATCACAATTTCAGAGTTATCTATTTTAAGTTTTATTGCCGTTATTTCAGCATGAGATAGGGTGGGGGATTGAATTTGATAATGATCAATGCTGGCCTGAATGCCTATCGCGGTCCCCCCCTCTTCGGGCACGATCATTTCTGTAAATTTTATAGCCCGGAACAGATAGGCGATCGGTGTCGTTAATATGTGTCTCTGATAGAGCTACTTGTATTGAATATGTTTGCAGCAAATCTGCTAGGTGTTTGGTCTTTTTCCTAATACTGTTGCAGTTCCAGAAAATTAATCTTAACGTGTCTGAACTAGCCATGACTACAGTCTTTGAAGATCTGTCACAAAGTCAGCGAGGTAGTTAGCTACGATTACGTCATCTGTTCCGAAATAACAAATCGTGTCACAGAGCTTTTGGACCTTGGATTTAACAGTATTGAGAGAAACTTTCCTGGAGGACATGCCTAGTGACCTCACTAGTGAGCCCATTGTCTTGCCTGCATCTTTGTGCCTTGGTCTTTTCCACTGGGGGAGCGACTTTGCTGCCGGGTTAGGCATAGGCCCGTCAGCCTGCTGTGAGGGACCTACAGTTACTGGTGGAGGGTTGTCTTGAGTTTCGCGAGGGTGTCGCTCTTCGCTGGTTGGTTCGGCCTCAGCAGCGAGCTGCCCAACCACTGGTGGCTCAGGCTCTGGGTTGGCCTCTGGCCTCTGACGCGTCCTACCTTTGCTATCCCTAATGAGCCACTCAGTCTTTTTTTTTTTGTGGTAGCTTCCGCATAAGTTCGCGTTCTTCCTACCTTTGAGGGATTCTTTGGAGGCTGTCCACTGGGCAAGGTCCTTTTCTGAACGGCCCTGATTGCCTCGAAACCGCATTGAGCCAGTTCTTCTACGATTTCTGCCCCGGAGTCTTCGGCGTACAGCCCCTTAATAACATAACGAGCGGTTCTGTTCTCGGGGTGTTCTAAAAGATAATGTTGTACGCCCCTTTCCTTGAGATGCTTAACCACAGTTTGGTAAGTCTCCAAGTTGAACGTCTTAATGCAAAAGTCTCCGGAGTTTCTTGCTAAATTCACAGAGTAATGAGTATTATTTAGGTGGTGTGTCTTGTCTAAGTGCCTTATTAGCTGGTGGAAAGTCGCGGCCTGGTTCTTTCCTACAAACATTGGCGCTACGTTGGTCCTGTCCTGTATAAAATCGGAGGGTTCCTGTCGAGCGTCTGGTCCTTTGTCCTTAGAAGTGCTAGGTTTTGGCGAGGACGGTATCACTGGAGCAGGTGTTTGGGTAGAAGTAGGTGTAGGAATGGGAATTCGGGAGTTGGGTGTCACAGGATTGGGTTTATTTAAGAGTTCAAGAATTTAAGAGAGAAAGAAAGACCTAATATTTAGCCTATCAGGGGGCTTAGTCTAGTAAGAAACAGGAAAAATAACAGTAAGTGCGCGCTAAAAAGCACGGGGAGACAGAGGGTCGAACCTCGGAGAGGCGCTTAAGCTAGTCTTGCGACTGCTTTATGTGACCGTGTATCCCCTACTCGTCTGTACTGCGAGAATGTTGTGCTCAAAGAGCTAGGCTTTGGTTAAACAACCGCGGCAATGCCGAGTCGAAGGCTTTGGTACAAGTACCACGGCAATGCCGAGCCGTTCCAGCGGTGGCTGCTTCTTTGCAGCGGACTGCTTCTTCTTTGTCTGGGAGCTCCTCTAGTAGCTGTTGTCTGGTCCAGATCTCGAAGCGAAGTGTGTCGTGTTATATGTCCAACAGACGAATATTTAATGCCGCCAAAGCCGGTAAGATACTCGGCCTCAAAGCGTAGCCGAGGGATGTTTTTTAGAAGGAAAGGAGTGTAGCAATTGCAACCATTTTCAACAATGAGAACTAAGAGCAGATTAGCCGCAATTCCTTCCAAACGTTGCCAAAAACGACTATATAAGAAGAGCCGTTTAACCGTTACCTTTGTTAACGTTTTTAGTAAATATCAAAGTAATGCAAAAAAACCGAAAATCATCCTGCATAATAACGGCATGTCTTCTGCTAGCAGCGGCCTGGGCGTGGCTTAAGGAGTTCGGGCGTTGCCAACCGTAAGAAATGAAGGCGCGGAAGATAACCTTGTAACACGAAATTCGCGATGCGGCGCGGATATTTCAAACACGCAACTTTTCGTTGTTTGTTACATTGCATTGAAGCACACTTATTGTACAACGTTAAACAAACCTGCATGTTGATTCATACCCAATGAAAATGCTTTTATTTCAGGGCAAACACATCTCACATATATGTTATTACACAGAAGCAGTGACAGCATTGTTCTCATTGTCATTGAGCCCGAACACACATTGTTGTAAATTAGGTGAAATACCGGCAGCATACGTTATCACACAGAACAGTGGCAGCATTGTTCTCATTGTCCTTGAGCCACGTAAACACATTGTTGTAAATTCGGTGAAATACCGGCAGCATACGTTATCACACAGAAGCAGTGGCAGCATTGTTCTCATTGTCCTTGAGCCACGTAAACACATTGTTGTAAATTCGGTGAAATATCAGCAGCATACGTTATTACACAGAAGCGGTGGCAGCATTGTTGTCATTGTCCTTAAGCCACGTACACATTGTTGAAAATTAGGTGAAATATCAGCAGCATACGTTATTACACAGAAGCGGTGGCAGCATTGTTGTCACTGTCCTTGAGTCACAAAACACATTGTTGTTTTAACGTACCGCAATGAGGTGGCAATAGGAAAACTGGAGAAGAAGTGTAAGTAAGGTGAAATATCAGGAGCATACGTTATTATACAGAAGCGGGGCAGCATTGTTGTCACTGTCCATAAGTCACAAAACACACATTGTTGTATTAATGTACTGCAATGAGGTAGCAATAGGAAAATTGGAGAAGACGTGTAAGTTAGGTGAAATATCAGCAGCATACGTTATTATACAGAAGCGGGGCAGCATTGTTGTCACTGTCCATAAGTCACAAAACACACATTGTATTAATGTACTGCAATGAGGTAGCAATAGGAAAATTGGAGAAGACGTGTAAGTTAGGTGAAATATCAGCAGCATACGTTATTATACAGAAGCGGGGCAGCATTGTTGTCACTGTCCATAAATCACAAAACACACGTTGTTGTATTAATGTACTGCAATGAGGTAGCAATAGGAAAATTGGAAAAGACGTTTAAGTTAGGTGAAATATCAGCAGCATACGTTATTACACAGAAGCGGTAGCAGCATTGTTGTCATTGTCCATGAGTTACAAAACACACATTGTTGTTTTAATGTATCGCAATGAGGTGGCAGTAAGAAAACTGGAGAAGACGTGTAAGTTAGGTGAAATATCAGGAGCATACGTTATTATACAGAAGCGGGGCAGCATTGTTGTCACTGTCCATAAGTCACAAAACACACATTGTTGTATTAATGTACTGCAATGAGGTAGCAATAGGAAAATTGGAGAAGACGTTTAAGTTAGGTGAAATATCAGCAGCATACGTTATTATACAGAAGCGGTGGCAGCATTGTTGTCACTGTCCATGAGTCCCAAAACACATTGTTGTATTAATGTACTGCAATGAAATGGGAATCGGAAATCTGATGTCATTAAAATAAATAGAAATTGAAGTATGTACCTTTGATTAAATTTGGCATTGTTGAGTTACACCGGGTAATGCTGCGCTATCACATTCAGTATCACACCAAACATGTCTTGTCCCCGAAAACGATTCCGGAAGAGGAATTCGTGGAGATAGGACTTGAAGAGGGCGTCACTGGTACAAATTGGCGCCGAATTTTCCTCTTCATCCTCATCCATATGTTTTCCACATTCTGCGTGTGGATGGAATCGTCCTCGGGTCAACAAAGTTCTGCTCATGGACATAAACGTCGTGTATATATACGCCGTCAAGCAGATTTCCGATTTTGGCGTAAGAAACCCATCCATCGGATATGATGCGGCTTCCAGGCAAAATATGCTGCATAAGGGCTTCCAGGGTTTGTGCCCTCCTGTCGGGTACTTCCACCAGGTAGCATTTCCCAGAACCCCTCTCAATACCACCGGACACCCAGTGGCCCTCACGCCACATCCCTCGGTGGTATTTGCGGTGAAAGAATTTTGACTCATCAATCTCCACGGTGATGGGCTCGTTATTCTCGTCGATGCCGCCAATGAAATCTGGGTTTTTCTCCAACCACCGCTCGGTTTCTTCTCTGAGGAAGTTGCACCAATCCACAGAGGTATGGCAAGTGGCCACCGAGGCTTCCCTCCTCATCAAATATTGCGGCAGCTCGAAAGCCCAGGTGTACACAAGGAATATCACCTGCTCCATGTGTAGCTTGCTACTGGAGAAGAACGATCCATCCCGGATGGACTTCCTCCTTCCGCAAGATCCACAGGACCACCGCTTCCCATCGACGCTGCCATTATAGTTGTGCAGTACACATGGCTCCTGGCAGTACTTGCAGATCTTCTATTGGAAATCAGTCTCCTCTGGGCTGCCCACTGCAGCGCTGTCAGTATCCCGTGTATCCTGCGGGACAAAATTGACAACGACCAGACTTCGCCAAGCACTGCTTGCCGATGAAAGATTTCCCCTTCAGGCACAATTTCTAAATTACTTTGGGCCATTTTAAAGAGAAAGCAATACAACTAGTTGTCTATACTTTTCAGAATAACTTTCCAGTATGCGAGTAACATCAGGAGAAGTAATGTTAGAATTAAAAGTAAGGGTAAAGCGCTTCGACCCCTAAATTTCTGATTGGCTACCAGGAATGAATGTCACTTTAAAGCAAAGGGTGGGAGTTGGGAGGGACTGATAGGGAAGCAAAGCGGGAGAAATTTGAATTTTTAAGGTTGCCAATCCGAGGTGGACTTTACTAAACAAAAGCATTGGAAAAAGAGCGAAGGGGAGGTAGTAAATCCCCCTCCCTCTAGAACATCCTGTGATCGACAAATTAGAACATCAACACATGTTAATCTGTCTACTTGTTTATCTGTCCTTTGGCTTTATCTATTATCAATGTTGTTATGTATTGCTTACTTTACCTGTAAGCAAAGTATTGCATATCATCAAAAAATTGATATCGAGATGAGAACATAAATAAGAATAAACGATAATGGATATCAAATAAATAAAAAACACAACGCGCGCGCGTCAATGCGTGTGTATCTACAGCATAAATGAAAAACAAAATCTAGAATAAATTACAGGCTTTGTATTTAAGCTCGGTATCTTCCAAAGATGCGACACCAAGGATTTCCGGAATATCTCCCGCCATGGACCTCCATTCAATGGAACATTTTTGTTAATTTTTTTATTTTCTGGAAAATTGCTCTAACATTGTGTTAAAATCTGATGTATTTCAGATACCTACATGACAAATTAAATCTGTATCCTGAATTAGCTGTGAATGACTTGCAAGTCCTGTTCATTCGGAATGAATTTTGTGTAATTTTAGTATAACTGGTAAACCATAAGAGATGGACAAAAACTTAGAATACAACAAATGTAGATGTATTTAAAACTTACAATTTATTCCAAATAACGTTTTTGTTGGATCACTCATTTCGGAGGTATCCACTGTTATGCTTGTAATTATTCAATATTATCTCACTTTTTGAAGTGCTGTCCCATTCATTTGTTTCTCACGATTACGTGGAAACAGCATGGAATTTTAAGGGTAACATATACCACCATGTTAAACATTTGACTGTCGCTGTTCTCTTTGTATCTATAACGAAATGTGTAATTTAGCTATTTCTGCAAAGATTAGATAGAAAAAAATCTGATGTGTTACACTCACTTAACTTTCTCTACTCTTGTAAAAACTATTTTTACAAACGCTTATTCCCCATATGCTTCATGTTAATCGAAATGTTAATCTTATTGCTAATTTTCTTGTAGGTGCAAGGTGAGTGTGGTAATCTTTAAGCGACAGTCAAATCTTTTAAGAGCTAGTTGCTATGTGGCGCATTCCATTCTCTTTGTATGTCCAGGACATAAGAAAAATCTGATGTGTTACACTCACATGACTTTCTCTACTCTTGTACAAACTATTTTTACAAACTCTTATTCTCCATCTATTTCATATTAATCGAGATAAACATTTGCAGAAACGATATTTTGACATGCAAAGAGAATTACATTTTACACATAGCCACCAGTTCTAAAAATATTTTACTATCGCTTAAGGCGTACTATGTTCCCTTTGTTTTGTATTTGCAAGGGCAATATAGAAATACAGTTGCCTCTAAGCATAGACATATCTCTTAATAGCTGGTTGCTAGGTGCAGCACCATTCTCTTTGCCACAGATTAATACTCTTTGCATATCCAAGACAAAAAAATCTGACGTGTTACACTCACATGACTTTCTCTACTCTTGTACAAAGTATTTTTACAAACGCTTATTCTCCATCTAGTTCATGTTAATCGAGATAAACATTTGCAGACCCTATCTTATTGCTAATTTTCTTGTAGATGTAGGGGAAAATATATTTACAAGGGCAATATAAAAAAGTAGCCTTTAAGCACATACATATCTCTTAATAGCTGGTTGGTAGGTGCAGCACCATTCCCTTTGCCACAGATTATAACTCTTTGCATATCCAAGACAAAAAAAATCTGATGTGTTACACTCACATGACTTTCTCTACTCTTGTACAAACTATTTTTACAAACGCTTATTCTCCATATGCTTCATGTTAATCGAGATGTCAATCTTATTGCTAATTTTCTTGTAGATGCAAGGGGAATATGGTAGGTTTTAAGCGATAGTCAAATATTTTAACGCTGGTTGCTATGTGGCGCATTCCATTCTCTTTGCATGTCCAGGACATAAAAAAAATCTGATGTGTTACACTCACATGACTTTCTCTACTCTTGTACAAACTATTTTTACAAACGCTTATTCCCCATATGTTTCATGTTAATCGAGATATCGAGATGTTAATCTTATTGCTAATTTTCTTGTAGATGCAAGGGGAATATGGTAGGTTTTAAGCGATAGTCAAATATTTTAATGCTGGTTGCTATGTGGCGCATTCCATTCTCTTTGCATGTCCAGGACAAAAAAAAATCTGATGTGTTACACTCACATGACTTTCTCTACTCTTGTACAAACTATTTTTACAAACGCTTATTCCCCATATGCTTCATGTTAATCGAGATATCGAAATGTTAATCTTATTGCTAATTTTCTTGTAGATGCAAGGGGAATATGGTAGATTTTAAACGATAGTCAAATATTTTAAGCGCTGGTTGCTATGTGGCGCATTCCATTCTCTTTGCAAGTCCAGGACATAAAAAAATGAATAACGAATTTGAGAAAAAGTATAAGTATTGGAAAATTTAAGGGAATAACAATCAATATCTCGAAAACGGTTCACTCAACAAAAAAAATGTATATGACATAAATTGTGTATTTTAACGCGATCTACATTTTTTGTGTAGTAAAATTTTGTCTATCTCTTATGGTTTACCAGTTATGCAAAAGTCGTTCACAATGAAGAACACTTTTGGAGACATTCCCAGAAAATTCGAGATATACATTTCATTTCTAATGACACTGTCTTAAACATATGATATTTTAATCAAAATCGTTAGAGCCATTTTTGAGAAAATTAAAATTTTCGAAAAATGTTCCATGTAAAGGGTAGTCTGTGGTGGGGGGATTTTCTTGAAAACCTTCGTGTCGCGTCTCTGGAAGATATTGAACCTAAATACCAAGTTTGGTGTTTATCCGACTGCTCGTTTCTGAGTTATGCTGTTCACAGACACACACGGACATGTTTCCAAAAATGCTTTTTTTTTTGGATTCAGGGGGTCTTAAAACGTGTATTTCCGGTAAAATCTCGGTATCGAATTTTTGGGTGAAATACAATACTTCCCCTACTTACTATACGTAGTAGAGAAAGTAAAAAGAATAACGAATTTGAGAAAAAGTATAAGTTTTGGAAAATTTAAGGGAATAACAAGCAATATCTCGAAAACGGTTCACTCAACAAAAGAAATGTATATGACATAAATTGTGTATTTTAACGCGATCTACATTTTTTGTGTAGTAAAATTTTGTCTATCTCTTATGGTTTACCAGTTATGCAAAAGTCGTTCACAATAAAGAATACTTTTGGAGACATTCCCAGAAAATTCAAGATATACATTTTATTTACCATAAAAGTATCTTAAACATATGATATTTTAATCAAAATCGTGAGCCATTTTTGAGAAAATTAAAATTTTCGAAAAATCTTCCATGTAAAGGGTACTCTGGGGTGGGGGGATTTTCTTGAAAACCTTCGTGTCGCATCTCTGGAAGATACTGAACCCAAATACCAAGTTTGGTGTTTATCCGACTGTTCGTTTCTGAGTTATGCTGTTCACAGACACACACACAGACAGACACACACACAGATAGACACACAGACACACACGGACATGTTTCCAAAAATGCTTTTTTTTGGATTCAGGGGGTCTCAAAACATGTATTTCCGGTGAAATCTCGGTATCGAAATTTTGGGTGGAATACAATACTTCCCCTACTTACTATACGTAGTAGAGAAAGTAAAAATCTGATGTGTTACACTCACATGACTTTCCCTACTCTTGTACAAAGTATTTTTACAAACGCTTATTCTCCATCTAGTTCTTGTTAATCGAGATAAACATTTGCAAACTCTATCTTATTGCTAATTTTCTGTAGATGTAGGGGAAAATATATTTACAAGGGCAATATAGAAAAACAGTAGCCCTTAAGCACATACATATCTCTTAATAGCTGGTTGCTAGGTGCATCACCATTCCCTTTGCCACAGATTATAACTCTTTGCATATCCAAGACAAAAAAATGAATAACGAATTCCCATTTGAGAAAATAAGTATTGAAAAATTTAAGGGAATAACAAGCAATATCTCGAAAATGGTTCACTCAACAAAAAAAATGTATATGACATAAATTGTGTATTTTAACGCGATTTACATTTTTTGTATAGTAAAATTTTGTCTATCTCTTATGGTTTACCAGTTATGCAAAAGTCGTTCACAATAAAGAATACTTTTGGAGACATTCCCAGAAAATTCAAGATATACATTTTATTTGTCATAAAAATATCTTAAACATATGATATTTTAATCAAAATCGTTAGAGCCATTTTTGAGAAAATTAAAATTTTCGAAAAATCTTCCATGTAAAGGGTAATCTGTGGTGGGGGGATTTTCTTGAAAAGCTTCGTGTCGCATCTCTGGAAGATACTGAACCTAAATACCAAGTTTGGTGTTTATCCGACTGTTCGTTTCTGAGTTATGCTGTTCACACAGACACACACGGACATGTTTCCAAAAATGCTTTTTTTGGATTCAGGGGGTCTCAAAACATGTATTTCCGGTGAAATCTCGGTATCGAATTTTTGGGTGGAATACAATACTTCCCCTACTTACTATACGTAGTAGAGAAAGTAAAAATGAATAACGAATTCCCTTTGAGAAAATTATTGAAAAATTTAAGGGAATAACAAGCAATATCTCGAAAATGGTTCACTCAACAACAAAAATGTATATGACATAAATTGTGTATTTTAACGCGATCTACATTTTTTGTGTAGTAAAATTTTGTCTATCTCTTATGGTTTACCAGTTATGCAAAAGTCGTTCACAATGAAGAATACTTTTGGAGACATTCCCAGAAAATTCAAGATATACATTTTATTTGTCATGAAAGTGTCTTAAATATATGATATTTTAATCAAAATCGTTAGAGCCATTTTTGAGAAAATTAAAATTTTCGAAAAATCTTCCATGTAAAGGGTAATCTGGGGTGGGGGGATTTTCTTGAAAACCTTCGTGTCGCATCTCTGGAAGATACTGAACCTAAATACCAAGTTTGGTATTTATCCGACTGTTCGTTTCTGAGTTATGCTGTTCACAGACACACACACGGACATGTTTCCAAAAATGCTTTTTTTTGGATTCAGGGGTCTCAAAACATGTATTTTCGGTGAAATCTCGGTATGGAATTTTTAGGTGGAATGCAATACTTACCCTACTTACTATACGTAGTAGAGAAAGTAAAAATGTGATACTTTCACATGACTTTCTCTACCCTCTGTCTTTATTAATGGGTATACAAACCATTCTTAGTAAAACTTATTTTCCTATCTTCTACATTTTAAACCAAATAAACCTTTACAGAAACAGCTACATTACTCATCTCGTTATAGATACAAAGAGAACAGCGATAGTCAAATGTTTAACAACTGGACGGTATATGCTGGCCTTAAAATTCCATACTGTTTCCATGACATCGTGAGGAGCAATTGAAATCGATAAGACTTTAAAAGAATACAGGTATTGGAAAATTCGAATCTTTGATAACGGATATCTCAGAAATGGGTTATGCCACAGAAAACGTTTTAAGTAAATTGTGTGTTTTAAAGAAATCTACATTTTTTGTGTGGTATGTTTTCCTCTATCGCTAACGTTTACCAATTATACAAGATCATACAAAACTGCTGCCGAATGAAGAGGACTTCGCAGGCTATTTCCAGAGAATTCAATATATAAATTCTATTTTTCTTAAAGTTCCATTTGTACTCTGCCTTTAACCATATTGACCTTATCGGCGGCCTTTTCTGTGGAACTTATTTGCCTAAAGCAATTGTGTTGGGTTTCTTGCACTTTCGGTTTTTTTAATCATTAGATCAGACACACACATTCACACTGTCATTCATACTTTCAGACTCTGGGGAAGATAGGGAATAATCTTGGCTAGAGAAAAACTCCCACCCCCAGCCGGGAATCGAACCCGGGACCCTTGGTACAGAAAGCAGGTCTCTAAAGACTGAACTACGGAGCCAGCCACATTTTATTTTTCATGTAAATATCTTTAATACATGATATTTTAATAAAAATTGTTAGAGCCATTTTTCAAAGAAAGTTTTCGAAAAATGCTGCATGTAAAGGGTAGTTGGGGAAGGAGATTTTCTTGAAAACTCTTCGTGTCACATCTTTGGAAGATACTGAACCTAAATACCAGGTGTGGTATTTATCCGACTTTTCAATTTTGCTTTTTTTGGATTCACGGGACCTCAAAACATGTAGTTGCAGCGAAACTCTGTATCGAATTTTTGGATGGAATTCAATACCTTCTCTACCTACTAGGTACGTGATAGAGAAAGTAAAAAGCTTGAGTAAGAATAATTTGTATGAGGGTAGAGAAAGGCATGTGAATGTAGCACATCAGATTTTTTACAGTAAGTATATGAAACATCGTGTTCCACCCACAAATTCGATACCGAGATTTCACCTAAAATAAATGTTTTTAAAGATCTTAAATAAAAAAAGAAAGCATGTTTAGAAAAAGCGCACCCGTGTGTCTGTCAACAGCACAACTCAAAAACGAAGGGTCCTATTAATACCAAACTTGGTGTTTAAATTCTATATCTTGCAAAGATGCACGACACGATTTCCAAAAAAGTATCTCCCCAACCCAAACTGCTCTTTAGGACTTTTATAAATACCATTACCTTAAAATATGTTCATACGTGTTCAATTTTCTGGTAATAGCCTGTGAAATCCTTTTCATTCTGAATGAATTTCGTATAATTGGTAAACCGTAACAGATAGACAAAACCTTATGATACAGCAAATTTAGATCTCATTAAAACGCATAACTTATGTAAAATGAAATCTTTTGGTGGCGTTAACTATTTGCTACATATTTATTCTGCGCTATTGGTTTCAATTTGCAGATAGTTTATAAGTTTCTCAAGTGCAAATCGCTATTCGAGTCTTAATTTTTTTCCCCCGTGTTCATGCAACGAGAACGCAATCTGAAAGTCGTCGCATGGCGACCGGGCTTGAAAACATTTGACTGTTGCGTTAGCTTTTTGTCGTTCTTTAAGTTTAACGTCCCTAACTTGGTAGTCGTATCGGATGACGAATGAATGAAATGGGTGAAATGATGCAAATGAGCCCGGGGTCCATAGAGCTTACAGTTATCCGACATTCGACTTCTCAAGATAAGGGAAAACTCCGAAAAACGTTTATCCGAACAACTCACCCTAACCGAGACTAGAACCCGGGACCTCTTGAATGTGAGGCAAACACACTACCCGCACACTGCAGAGGCAGTACTTTCTATATTGTTTTTATAACCACATACAACGAAATGTGTCATGCAGGTTTATCTACATCAAGGGTGGCGAAAACGACTTCCTTCCGCGAGTCACCAAATATGCAACACGCACTGCATCACTCAGTAGTATGTGAAAATCAAACGAACTGTTGCAGAGAGGGAACGTGCGCCTGCGAGTCAAAATGCCTCGCGAGTCACGTTTTCGCCACCTATGATCTACATTAACAAGAAGGAGATAGAAGAAGAAACCTTTATAAGATTAATGGGTAGAGAAAGTTATATGAATCCAACATCAGGTTTTTAATTAAGCACAACCTTAAGAGCCGAGTCTTTGCAGGGTTGCAGTAGTTTAGGCACAAAAATGTGAAGTGTAACATCTTGTATGAACGTTTCCATTTTTCATAACACTTGTACGTGACTTTTAAGATCCGCAAAGCTCAGACCTTCCCTCCCTACCTGCCTGGGACTTTGCAAGGGATAGTGTTTGAACATTCCGAAAGCAATTCATGTTTATGATGGGCAGTAAATGACTGTCAACCAGGAATACAATACAACACCACATGTTAAAACTGGATGGGGGAACATCTGTTCCGCAGAAGGTACAACCTTTGGCTAACAAGAAACTCCAGACCGCACTGCAAACAGTACTCAAGCAATTCGAATACAATTATTTACGTTTAATTCCAAGAAAAATTCCGCATTCTAGATGAAACAAAGTGGGTAGCATATACAGCGATTTAAGGAATATAATTGACGAATGCTTTGAGTAAAGTGTTTCTTTTCCTACCTGTGGGCCTGCGTTTTATTCCAGTAGCAAGAGCTATTCGGAAAGGCTTATCCCCAGTTTTCATTTATCCCGTAGAGAAAATTTCCAAGAAAGTTTTAAGAAGAAAGATACCGGGCTCATCTATAACATAATTATCTTTTCCATTCCTTCAATTATTAAGAACAATCAGGCAGAAAGTAAGCTGAAGAATACTCCATAAAATTCCATATTTGCAAATCTAGACTTTTAGTCATTGATGTTACTTTACACTAAAAAACAAAGAAAGAAAAAAAACGGGAATTCGAGGAGGAAAGTGCAAGAAAGGATTAAACAATCCTTAGATAATTTATAGCTTAAAGCGCTAGCTTTAAACGCTGACACAGTGAATTTACACTGTGTAGTTCAAAATCGCAATTTTATGTTTAAGGATTAGAAAACAATAGGAACCTTCACAGTTAGACGAAGTCCTCTACTGATTAAAAATCAATATTCTTACTGGACAAAAAATACTCATATCGTGGAAAATATAATGTGAACAGAAGCCTAATTTTGCATGAATGCTATATGGTATTGACGTTAAACTTCCTACGAAAAATATTTTGGACCACTATTAATTACAAATTTCATTACAATGAACTTGGTTACATACACCATACGGAAAACTAAAAACGCCACATGTAGCATTTGTGTATGTGTCTGTGTGTGTTTTAATGAAAGGTAGTGTCTGAGTGCGTGTATGTGTTTTAATGAGTTGTAATGCCTGAGTGTGTGTGTTTTAATGAGTTGTAGTGCCTGAGTGTGTGTGTGTTTATTTTAATGAGTTTTATTGCCTGAGTGTGTGTGTTTTAATGAGTTGTAGTGCCAGAGGCTGTGTGTTTTAATGAGTTGTAGTGCCTGAGTGTGTGTTTGTTTTAATGAGTGATGGAGCATGAGTGTGTGATTTTGTGTGTATGTGAGCTTTGGAGTGTGCTGGACAGAGGACCAGGCAACAAAACAACGGGAGTAATAGACTTCTTTAAGTAATGACCAAAATCATCCGCACGAACACCGGGGCTAAAATAAGATTTTGGAATAAAATAGCACTCTTGGCAGCGGCATTCGCACCTTCATTGGAGATAGACTACGTGATCAAAAGTATCCGGACACCTGGCTGAAAATGACGTACAAGTTCGTGGCGCCCTCCATCGGTTATGCTGGAAGTCAATATGGTGTTGACCCACCCTTAGCCTTGATAACAGCGTTCACTCTCGCAGGCATACTTTCAATCGGGTGCTGGAAGGTTTCTTGGGGAATGGCAGCCCATTCTTACGGAGTGCGGAACTGAGGAGAGGTATCGATGTAGGTCGGTGAGACCTGGCACGAAGTCGGCGTTCCAAAACATCCCAAAGGTGTTCTATAAGATTTAAGTCAGGCCTCTGTGCAGGCCAGTCCATTACAGGGATGTTATTGTCGTGTAACCACTCCGCCACAGCCCGTGCAGTATGAACAGGTGCTCGATCGTGTTGAAAGATGCAATCGCCATCCCCGAATTGCTCTTCAACAGTGGGAAGCAAATGTGTCGTAAATCCACGACACGGGACCACCTGCTTCACTTCCCTTCCGAAGGAAGCCATGCTAAGGATTTTTATGCCCGAAATAATTCATCGCCCTCCTCCGGGTTTGAACCCACGACCTCCGGAACTAGAGGCTAGCACTAGCACGGTACCACTAGTCCACGGAGGACGACAGGGTATGCCGACGTGACCAGGAACCCAGACAAACGATAGGCTGACCCCAACAGTGATAAGCTGGTGGGAACAATCCTGGAGAAGCTGCACGATAGGATTACGAACGTACAGCGCACGAAGGCTAGAAAGGAAGGACGCTTAGAGAGTCCGTACATAAAACACAATTCTGCAGACCACGCTGACGGATAAAGGACAGAACCATAAGTTCAGCAGTAAAAATCGATCACTGATCAAAGAGATGAAAGATAAAACGTTCTACACGAAATAAAAAGGCAGATCCAACTCCACGATCATCCTTTGAGTCGTCAGTAGAAATAAAACAATGGCTGCCAAAGTGCGACTGAACTTCGGCAAAAGCCGAACGTATGATCGGATCGGGGGTCGTGGACTTTGACATAAACATCAAATCAATGTGGCAAGATATTTCTGAATGCAGCCAAGGAGGGAAGTGTGTGTGACCCCTGTGTTGAGGCACATGGATAACCGGCAAGCATAGCTGCAGAGAAGAACGTCACGACGATAAGAGAGCGGAGGTTCTGCAGCTTCTGCAAAAAGACTCAAAACAGAACTGGTACGAAAACCACCAGTTGATAGTCGGAGGCCCTGGTGGTGAACAGCGTTCAAGCGACTCAGGATGGAAGGTCGCGCAGCGGAATACACAATACACCCATAGTCAAGCTTTGATCGAACCAATGGACGATAAGGTCGCAAAAGTAGCGTGCGATCTACACCCCAGGATGACACTTAAACACGTAAAATAGAAACAGAACGTTCACACATTGGATTCAAATAGGTGGTATGCAACGACCAACACAACTTCATATCAAAGATTAATCCGAGGAATTTCGTTTCGTCCGAAAAGGGGAGGAGTACCGCACCGAGTCGGAGACAAGGTGGAGGGAACGTTTTTCTGCGCCAGAAATTAACGCAGACTATCTTCTCGGCAGAAAATTGGAACGCGTTGGCAATGCTCCAGGAGTGACGGCAGTTAAGACACTGCTGTAGTCGGCGTTCCAAAATACAGGTGCGACGAGAAGTTGCGAATACGGCGAAATCGTCAACAAAAACCGACGAGGAAATTCCGGGTGAGACACAGGTAGCTGTAGGGTTAATCGCAATTGGAAACATGTGACGCTGAGTACCGAGCCTTGAGATACTCCGTTCTCTTGGATAAAAGTTGAAGATAAAACCAATCCTACACGCACACGAAATACACGGTCCTTCATAAACTCATGAATGAAGACAGGGAGACGGCCATAGAAACTCCACTGATGGAGTGTACGTAAAATGCCGCCCCTCCAACAAGTGTATAAGCTTTCTCCAGGTCAAAAAACACAGCCACTGTTTGACATTTTCTCAAGAATCCGTTCAAAATATGTGTCGACAGAGATACCAGATAGTCGACGGAAGAGCGATGGCGACGAAGGTTCGCCAGAAGGTTCTGAGACTGAAGCCACTGTGGCAACCGCCCGTTGATCATGCGCTCCATCTCTTTGCAAATGCAACTGGTGAGGGAGATAGGGCGGTAGCTGGAAGGTAGTTGGCGATCCTTCCCAGGCTTAAGTATAGGGACGATGGTGGCTCCGCGCCAAACTGAAGGAAAAACACCGTCTTGCCAAATACGGTTATAGGGCTGTAAGAGAAAGAGTTTACTGTCGGCTGAAAGGTTCTGTAACATCAAGACATGAATGCCGTCCGGCCCAGGAGCGGAGTGCGTACAGAAATGGAGGGCGTGCTCCAGCTACCTCACTGAGAAAGGTTAATTATAACACTCCTGATTAGGAAACCGAAAACTATAGGTCACGGAATTTAGCCGGTCTGTGAGAGTGTGAAAGCCGGCGGAATAATGGTCAGAACTGGAAATCGCCTCAAAGGCAGCACCCAGAGTGTTAACAATGGCAGTCGGATCCACTATGGTGGCCTTGGAAACCTGAAGGCCATACACTGTACAATGCAACACTTTACCGGATGAGCGACGAAGTTTATCCCAAACAGCAGAGAAAGGCATGAAGCGATTAAAAGACTCGACAAAACGAGTCCAGGAGGCCTTCTTGCTATCCTGAATAATGCGACGAGCCCTGGCGCGGGATTGTTTAAAAGTAAGCAAATTATCAAGTGTTGGGTGTCACTGAAACACCCTGAGTGCAGCTCTACGGACACGAACGGCGTTCCGACAGGCATCGGTCCACCACGGAACAGGAATACGCCGAGGGTGGGAGGATCAACGGGGAATTGTGCGTTCGGCGGTAGATAGGATCGTAGACGTCAGTGAAGGACTGGTCCACAAAAGATACGAGGCTAGAATACAGCCTCCAGTCGGCTTTATGGAATTGCCAGGTAGGTGCTCTGGAATGCTGGACGTGGTGAGACAGAAGAGACACCGATGCAGGGGTAATGGTCGCTCGAGTAGGTGTCAGCGACGATGTTCCACTGTAGACAACAAGCAAGCTGGACGGAGCACACTGCAAGGTCCAAGTGAGAGAATGTGCCAGAGGAATCAGAAAGGAAATGTAGGCTCACCTGTATTGAGGATGGAGAGGTTGAACTGAGCAAAAATGCCGGAAAAAAGCGTTCCCCTTGCACAAGCCCTAGGCGAACTCCACAGGGGGTCCTGGGCATTAAAATCTCCAAACAGAAGAAATGGTGTTGGAAGAGCGGTCAGGAGATCTCGAATGTCCGCGTTAGCGAGGAGAAACGATGGAGGTGTATAGACGGAGCAAAGAGAAAAGAAAAAGCCGGGGAATTGAATCCTAAGGGCAATACCTTGCAAGTCGGACGTAAGTGTGAGAGTCTGAAAATGAACGTCGTGATGCACTAATAGCATGACACCTCCATGAGCATGAGTACCCTCATCCAGTGCAAGATTGTAGCGAACCGGAGTATATCCTCGGAGATCATAAGGATCGTGAGGGCGAAGCTTGGTCTCCTGCAAACACAAGACCATAGGCGAATGGGAACGCAATAAAAACTGCAGTTCCGTCCTATGCGATCGTACACCATATAAATTTCAGGTCCGGATAGCCATGAATAAAACGGATAAACTGTCTACTTAGAAGGGCGGCTCAAAATTACCTTCTGCTTAACCTTGGGGCTCGAGCTTTTGATATGGAGCTGTTCAGAAACCATAGGCTCCTCGAAGGGAGTCCCCACGCGCTCAGTGCCAGAAACCGATTCAAGCGCCGAGAATCGGTTCTGGATAGCAATGGGTGAAGGGTGCCGCTGAGCTCGGCTTGTCCCAGGAGCATCATGGGACTGCGACCTCCGAGGAGGAGAAGGTGAACTTTTCTTACGCGCGCACGCGGAGGGTCTTTAAGAAAATCTTCCTTACGAAGTTTCTGCTTGGATTTTTTCTCAGTACCTTGTGACTTCAGTACCTTAGGACCAGCTTTAGATGGCTTGATAACTGGGCCAGAGATGGACGGCCGGATGGTAGTTGCGGTAAAGGCAGTCATGGTCCAGGTCTGAGTTTCGGCATCCTTCCGGGATACTGGCGAGGCAACAACAGAGCTGAATGTACCCGATCGCAGGAGCACAGGTTGGAGCATAGGGTAACGCCTCCGGGCTTCAGCGAAGGATAGTTTTTTTTGTTTATCCGGATCTCCTGCATCGCCTTCTCGTCCAAGTACCACGGGCAGTCGGAAAATGACGCAGAATGAGACCCTTTGCAATTAACGCAGACGGGGCTGATGAACAGGTACCATCGTGTGAGGGCTGACCACATGAGGCGCAGATGGAAACGGCACTCTTACAAGAGACCGGCGTATGCCCAAAACGTTGGCATTTAAAACAACGCAGAGGTCTAGGAATATGGAGCCTCACCACAATGCGATCGTACCCTGCTGAAAGACTCGTGGGCAGATCGACGCCATCGGAAGTGAGAAACAGGGTACAAGTGGGTACCAACACGCCGTCGCATTTAGCCTGCACACGAACTGCTGTCATCTTTTGATCAGAAAGATAGGCGACCAGTTCATCGTCCGACATACCATCGAGGCTACGGGTGGTAACGACGCCTCGACAGGAATTAAAGTTGCGGTGCTTCTCAACACGGATGGGATAACCGTAGAGAAGCGTGGCGCGCAACAAGGTCTTACTTTGTTGATCGGACTTACTCTGAACCAACAATGAACCGAGGTGAAGGAATGAACCGGACCAGCAATAGAGTCAATGACCTTGTGTATTATAAAAGGGTTCACCTTCTCATACGTTTGTCCTTCCTCTGTTCGCGTAATGACTAAGTGACAACCAGATGACGGTGGTGCTACTTCTGTTACCAAAACTTTTTGGCGTGTTATTAATAATAGAGAAAGAGGGCTCCATAGCGAAAGAAATCCTCCACCATTGCAACCGTCTCCGACCTCGGGCTCTGTCTTCCCGGGCGTCACCTCGGCTTGGGTGAGTGGCCTATCCATACCGGTCTCACCCCAGGGTCACACCTCCCAGAACATAGACAGAGGGACTCAATGGCCGTGGGGAATCAGCAGCTCATGGAATGGGTCACTCCGCGGGACTGCAGTTGAACAGCGGATACGAACACACACCCTACATGACGTCCCCGTGTGGTGGGAATGACGCCATTACCCACTCACCCATCTGCGCACTCAGCGCGCGGGTATCCGTCAGGCTCTGCCCACGGAGGATTAAAATAAATAAAATTCGAAAATAAACCAAAAGTGTGAGGGCGTTTCGCACGCAAGGTAGACCGGCGAGGAAGGAAAAGAGATATGTGAATAGTCGTGGTGCGAAATGTTTGTAAATAGACTAGAGAAAAAAGAAGCGATGGCGAGGGGGTATGGAACGAAATGAAAAGAACGCACGAGAGCGCACCTTGTGTCCCCCGGTCAAGAGGACGAACCCACCTCGACCGGTCGAGGGTGGAGGGATGACGATGGCGATGAGTGGCTCGGGACCCCGGGTGAGCCCGTGAGGGGTTGGAAGCTGTGTTGAAACCGTGGGACAGCAACCACGAAATAGGAAAGATCCCAGTTGCTGAGACAGATGCTAATAAAACTATAGAGCCCGAACCCAGTATAAGAAATAATTACAGAAAAGGAAGCGTAAAATAAATGAAGAGAATGTGGCTAGCCCAGATGAGGCTGAGGGAATGATAATGGTGAGGACTGGCTCGGGCATTCTGGGTGCGTCAAGGCCATACTCACATAATGAGCCCCTGGGGGGGGGGGTTGAACAGTGAGTGTGTTTCTGCTAGTGAGTTGTAGTCTGTGACTGTGGGTGTGTGAGCTTTGGAGTGCGAGTGTGTTTCTGCTACTGAGTTGTAGTGTGTGAATGCGGAAGTTTGAGTTTTGGAGTGTCGGTGTGTTTCTGCTAGTGAGCTGTAGTGTGTGACTGCGGGTGTGTGAGCTTTAGAGTGTGAGTGTGTTTCTACTAGTGAGTTGTAGTGTGTGAGCTTTGGAGTGTGAGTATGTTTCTGCTAGTGAGTTGTAGTGTGTGACTGCGGGTGTGTGAGCTTTGGAGTGTGAGTGTTTCTGCTAGTGAGTTGTAGTGTGTGACTGTGGGTGTGTGAGTTTTGGAGTGTGAGTGTGTTTGTGCTAGTGAGTTGTAGTGTGTGACTGCGGGTGTGTGAGCTTTGGAGTGTGTTTCTGCTAGTGAATTGTAGTGTGTGAGCTTTGGAGTGTAAGTGTGTTTGTGCTAGTGAGTTGTAGTGTATGGGCTTTGGACTGTGAGAGCGTTTCTGCTAGTGAGTTGTAGTGTGTCAGCTTTGGAGTGTGATAGTGTTTGTGCTAGTGAGTTGTAGTGTGTGAGCTTTGGAGTGTGAGTGCGTTTCTGCTAGTGAGTTGTAGTGTGTGACTGCGGGTGTGTGAGCTTTGGAGTGTGAGTATGATTCTGCTAGTGATTTGTAGTATGTGACTGCGGGTGTGTGAGCTTTGGAGTCTGAGTGTGTTTCTGCTAGTGAGTTGTAGTGTGTGAGCTTTGGAGTGTGAGTGTGTTTGTGCTAGTGAGTTGCAGTGTGTGATCTTTGGAGTGTGAGTGCATTTCTGCTATGAGTAGCAGTGTGTGAGCTTTGGAGTGTGAGTGTGTTTGTGCTAGTGAGTTGTAGTGTGTGAGCTTTGGAGTTTGAGTGTGTTTGTGCTAGTGAGTTGTAGTGTGTGACTGCGGGTGTGTGAACTTTGGGGTGTGAGTGTTTTTCTGCTAGTGAGTTGTAGTGTGTGAGCTTTGGAGTATTGTTTGTTGTAGTGAGTTGTAGTATGTGAGCTTTGGAGTGTGAGTGCGTTTCTGCTAGTGAGTTGTAGTGTGTGAGCTTTGGAGTGTGAGTGTGTTTGTGCTAGTAAGTTATAGTTTGTTAGCTTTGGAGTGTGAGTGCGTTTCTGCTAGTGAGTTGTAGTGTGTGAGCTTTGGAGTGTGAGTGCGTTTCTGCTAGTAAGTTGTAGTGTGTGAGCTTTGAAGTGTGAGTGTGTTTGTCCTAGTGAGTTGTAGAGTGTGACTGCGGGTGTGTGATCTTGGGGTGTGAGTGTGTTTCTGCTAGTGAGTTGTAGTGTGTGAGCTTTGGAGTGTGAGTGTGTTTGTTGAAGTGAGTTGTAGTGTGTGAGCTTTCGAGTGTGAGTGGGTTTCTGCTAGTGAGTTGTAGTGTGTGAGATTTGGAGTATGAGTGTGTTTGTGCTAGTGAGTTGTAGTGTGTGAGCTTTGGAGTGTGAGTGCGTTTCTGCTAGTGAGTTGTAGTGTGTTACTGCGGGTGTGTGAGCTATGGGGTGTGAGTGTGTTTCTGCCAGTGAGATGTAGTGTGTGAGCTTTGGAATGTGTCTGTTGTAGTGAGTTGTAGTGTGTGAGCTTTGGAGTGTGAGAACGTTTCTGCTAGTGAGTTGTAGTGTGTATGCTTTGGAGTGTGAATGTGTTTGTGCTAGTGAGTTGTAGTGTGTGAGCTTTCGAGTGTGAGTGCGTTTCTGCTAGTGAGTTGTAGTGTGTGAGCTTTGGAGTGTGAGTGTGCTTCTGCTAGTGAGTTGTAGTGTGTGAGCTTTGGAGAGTGAGTGTGTTTGTGCTAGTGAGTTGTAGTTGTGAGCTTTGGAGTGTGAGTGCGTTTCTGATATGAGTTGTAGTGTGTGAGCTTTGAAACGTGAGTGTGTTTGTGCTAGTGAGTTGTAGTGTGTGACTGTGGGTTTGTGAGCTTTGGAGGGTGAGTGTGTTTGTCCTAGTGAGTTGTACTGTGTGACTGCGGATATGTGAGCTTTGGAGTGTGAGAGTGTTTCTGCTAGTGAGTTGTAGTGTGTGACTGCGGGTGTGTGAGTTTTGGAGTGAGTGTGTTCCTGCTAGTGAGTTGTAGTATGTGACTGCGGGTGTGTGAGTTTTGGGGTGTGAGTGTGTTTCTGCTAGTGAGTTGTAGTGTGTGAGCTGTGGAGTGTAAGTGTTTCTGCTAGTGAGTTGTAGTGTTTGACTGTGGGTGTGTGGGTTTTGGAGTGTGAGTGTGTTTGTGCTAGTGAGTTGTAGTGTGTGACTGCGGGTGTGTGAGCTTTGGAGTGTGTTTCTGCTAGTGAATTGTAGTGTTGAGCTTTGGAGTGTGAGTGTGTTTGTGCTAGTGAGTTGTAGTGTGTGACTGCGGGTGTGTGAGCTTTGGGGTGTGAGTGTGTTTCTGCTAGTGAGTTGTAGTGTGTGAGCTTTGGAGTGTTGTTTGTTGTAGTGAGTTGTAGTATGTGAGCTTTGGAGTGTGAGTGCGCTTCTGCTAGTGAGTTGTAGTGTGTGAGCTTTGGAGTGTGAGTGTGTTTGTCCTAGTGAGTTGTAGTGTATGACTGCGGGTGTGTGAGCTCTGGAGGGTAAGTGTGTTTGTCCTAGTGAGTTGTAGTGTGTGACTGCGGGTGTGTGAGCTTTGGAGTGTGAGTGTGATTCTGCTAGTGATTTGTAGTATGTGACTGCGGGTGTGTGAGCTTTGGAGTCTGAGTGTGTTTCTGCTAGTGAGTTGTAGTCTGTGAGCTCTGGAGTGTGAGTGTGTTTGTGCTAGTGAGTTGCAGTGTGTGAGCTTTGGAATGTGAGTGCATTTCTGCTATGAGTTGCAGTGTGTGAGCTTTGGAGTGTGAGTGTGTTTGTGCTAGTGAGTTGTAGTGTGTGAGCTGTGGAGTGTGAGTGTTTCTTCTAGTGAGTTGTAGTGTTTGACTGTGGGTGTGTGGGTTTTGGAGTGTGAGTGTGTTTGTGCTAGTGAGTTGTAGTGTGTGACTGCGGGTGTGTGAGCTTTGGAGTGTGTTTCTGCTAGTGAATTGTAGTGTTGAGCTTTGGAGTGTGAGTGTGTTTGTGCTAGTGAGTTGTAGTGTGTGACTGCGGTTGTGTGAGCTTTGGGGTGTGAGTGTGTTTCTGCTAGTGAGTTGTAGTGTGTGAGCTCTGGAGTGTTGTTTGTTGTAGTGAGTTGTAGTATGTGAGCTTTGGAGTGTGAGTGCGTTTCTGCTAGTGAGTTGTAGTGTGTGAGCTTTGGAGTGTGAGTGTGTTTGTCCTAGTGAGTTGTAGTGTATGACTGCGGGTGTGTGAGCTCTGGAGGGTAAGTGTGTTTCTCCTAGTGAGTTGTAGTGTGTGACTGCGGGTGTGTGAGCTTTGGAGTGTGAGTGTGATGCTGCTAGTGATTTGCAGTATGTGACTGCGGGTGTGTGTGCTTTGGAGTCTGAGTGTGTTTCTGCTAGTGAGTTGTAGTGTGTGAGCTCTGGAGTGTGAGTGTGTTTGTGCTAGTGAGTTGCAGTGTGTGAGCTTTGGAATGTGAGTGCATTTCTGCTATGAGTTGCAGTGTGTGAGCTTTGGAGTATGAGGGTGTTTGTGCTAGTGAGTTGTAGTGTGTGAGCTTTGGAGTGTGAGTGTGTTTGTGCTAGTGAGTTGTAGTGTGTGACTGCGGGTGTGTGAGCTTTGGGGTGTGAGTGTGTTTCTGCTAGTGAGTTGTAGTGTGTGAGATTTGGAGTGTTGTTTGTTGTAGTGAGATGTAGTATGTGAGCTTTGGAATGTGAGAGCGTTTCTGCTAGTGAGTTGTAGTGTGTGAAATTTGGAGTGTGAGTGTGTTTGTGCTAGTGAGTTGTGGTGTGTTAGCTTTGGAGTGTGAGTGCGTTTCTGCTAGTGAGTTGTAGTGTGTGAGCTTTGGAGTGTGAGTGCGTTTCTGCTAGTGAGTTGTAGTGTATGAGCTTTGGAGTGTGGGTGCGTTTCTGCTAGTGAGTTGTAGTGTGTGAGCTTTGGAGTGTGAGTGTGTTTGTCCTAGTGAGTTGTAGTGTGTGACTGCGGGGGTGTGAGTTTTGGGGTGTGAGTGTGTTTCTGCTAGTGAGTTGTAGTGTGTGAGCTTTGGAGTGTGAGTGTGTTTGTTGTAGTGAGTTGTAGTGTCTGAGCTTTCGAGTCTGAGTGCGTTTATGCTAGTGAGTTGTAGTGTGTGAGATTTGGAGTATGAGTGTCTTTGTGCTAGTGAGTTGTAGTGTGTGAGCTTTGGAGTGTGAGTGCGTTTCTGCTAGTCAGTTGTAGTGTGTGAGCTTTGGAGTGTGAGTTTTTGTGCTAGTGAGTTGTAGTGTGTGAGCTTTGGAGTGTGAGTGCGTTTCTGCTATGAGTTGTAGTGTGCGAGCTTTGGAGTGTGCGTGTGTTTGTGCTAGTGAGTTGTAGTGTGTGAGTTCTGGAGTGTGAGTGTGTTTGAGCTAGTGAGTTGTAGTGTGTTACTGCGGGTGTGTGAACTTTGGGGTGTGAGTGTGTTTCTGCCAGTGAGTTGTAGTGTGTGAGCTTTGCAGTGTGTTTGTTGTAGTGAGTTGTAGTGTGTGAGCTTTGGAGTGTGAGTGCGTTTCTGCTATGAGTTGTAGTGTGCGAGCTTTGGAGTGTGAGTGTGTTTGTGCTAGTGAGTTGTAGTGTGTGAGTTCTGGAGTGTGAGTGTGTTTGAGCTAGTGAGTTGTAGTGCGTTACTGCGGGTGTGTGAGCTTTGGGGTGTGAGTGTGTTTCTGCCAGTGAGTTGTAGTGTGTGAGCTTTGCAGTGTGTTTGTTGTAGTGAGTTGTAGTGTGTGAGCTTTGGAGTGTGAATGCGTTTCTGCAAGTGAGTTGTAGTGTGTGTGCTTTGGAGTGTGAATGTGTTTGTGCTAGTGAGTTGTAGTGTGTGAGCGTTCGAGTGTGAGTGCGTTTCTGCTAGTGAGTTGTAGTGTGTGAGCTTTGGAGTGTGAGTGCGTTTCTGCTATGAGTTGTAGTGTGCGAGCTTTGGAGTGTGAGTTTGTTTTTGCTAGTGAGTTGTAGTGTGTGAGCTCTGGAGTGTGAGTGTGTTTGAGCTAGTGAGTTGTAGTGTGTTACTGCGGGTGTGTGAGCTTTGGCGTGTGAGTGTGTTTCTGCCAGTGAGATGTAGTGTGTGAGCTTTGGAGTGTGTTTGTTGTAGTGAGTTGTAGTGTGTGAGCTTTGGAGTGTGAGTGCGTTTATGCTAGTGAGTTGTAGTGTGTGTGCTTTGGAGTGTGAATGTGTTTGTGCTAGTGAGTTGTAGTGTGTGAGCTTTGGAGTGTGAGTGTGTTCGTCCTAGTGAGTTGTAGTGTGTGACTGCGGGTGTTTGAGCTTTGGAGGATAAGTGTGTTTGTCCTAGTGAGTTGTAGAGTGTGTGCTTTGGAGTGTGAATGTGTTTGTACTAGTGAGTTGTAGTGTGTGAGCTTTCGAGTGTGAGTGCGTTTCTGCTAGTGAGTTGTAGTGTGTGAGCTTTGGAGTGTGAGTGCGTTTCTGCTAGTTAGTTGTAGTGTGTGAGCTTTGGAGTGTGAGTGTGTTTGTGCTAGTGAGTTGTAGTTATGAGCTTTGGTGTGTGAGTGCGTTTCTGCTATGAGTTGTAGTGTGTGAGCTTTGGAGTGTGAGTGTGTTTGTGCTAGTGAATTGTAGTGTGTGACTGTGGGTGTGTGAGCTTTGGAGGGTGAGTGTGTTTGTCCTAGTGAGTTGTAATGTGTTACTGCGGATATGTGAGCTTTGGAATGTGAGTGTGTTTCTGCTAGTGAGTTGTAGGGTGTGACTGTGGGAGTGTGAGCTTTGGAGTGTGAGTGTGATTCTGCTAGTGATTTGTAGTATGTGACTGCGGGTGTGTGAGCTTTGGCGTCTGAGTGTGTTTCTGCTAGTGAGTTGTAGTGTGTGACTGCGGGTGTGTGAGTTTTGGAGTGTGAGTGTGTTTCTGCTAGTGAGTTGTAGTGTGTGACTGCGGGTGTGTGAGCTTTGGGGTGTGAGTGTGTTTCTGCTAGTGAGTTGTAGTGTGTGAGCTTTCGAGTGTGAATGCGTTTCTGCTAGTGAGTTTTAGTGTGTGAGCTTTGGAGTGTGAGTGCGCTTCTGCTAGTGAGTTGTGGTGTGTGAGCTTTGGAGTGTGAGTGTGTTTGTGCTAGTGTGTTGTACTGTGTGACTGCGGGTGTGTGAGCTTTGGAGTCTGAATGTGTTTCTGCTAGTGAGTTGTAGTGTGTGAGCTTTGGAGTGCGTTTCTGCTAGTGAGTTGTGTGTGAGCTTTGGATTGTGAGTGTGTTTGTGCTAGTGAGTTGTGTGTGAGCTTTGGAGTGTGGATGCGTTTCTGCTAGTTAGTTGTAATGTGTCAGCTTTGGAGTGTGTTCCGGCTATGAGTTGTAGTGTGTGAGCTTTGGAGTGTGAGTGCGTTTCTGCTAGTGAGTTGTAGTGTGTGACTGCGGGTGTGTGAGCTTTAGAGTATGAGTGCGTTTCTGCTAGTGGGTGTGAGTGTGTTACTGCTAGTGAGTTGTAGTGTGTGACTGCGGGTGTGTGAGCTTTGTGGTGTGAGTGTGTTTCTGCTAGTGAGTTGTAGTGTGTGAGCTTTGGAGTGCGTTTCTGCTAGTGGGTGTGAGTGTGTTACTGCTAGTGAGTTGTAGTGTGTGACTGCGGGTGTGTGAGCTTTGTGTTGTGAGTGTGTTTCTGCTAGTGAGTTGTAGTGTGTGAGCTTTGGAGTGCGTTTCTGCTAGTGAGATGTGTGTGAGCTTTGGAGTGTGAGTGTGTTTGTGCTAGTGAGTTGTGTGTGAGCTTTGGAGTGTGCGTGCGTTTCTGCTAGTTAGTTGTAATGTGTCAGCTTTGGAGTGTGTTCCGGCTAGTGAGTTGTAGTGTGTGAGCTTTGGAGTGTGAGTGCGTTTCTGCTAGTGAGTTGTAGTGTGTGACTGCGGGTGTGTGAGCTTTAGAGTGTGAGTGCGTTTCTGCTAGTGGGTGTGAGTGTGTTACTGCGGGTGTGTGAGCTTTGGAGTTGAGTGTGTTTGTGCAGGTGAGTTGTAGTGTTTGATTGTGAGTGTTGGATTTGGAGTGTGAGTGTGTTTGTGCTAGTGAGTTGTAGTGTTTGAATGCGAGTGTGTGAGCTACGGAGTGTTAGTGTGTTTGTGCTGGTGAATTCAAATAAAGCATTCATTTTGAATTTTCTGGAATTGGCCTGTGAACTCCCGTTCATTCTGATTGAATTTTGTATTGCGCTAAGTATCTAGGAAACTATGAGATACTGTAAAATGCAGGAAAGATGTACAATTTGAGGCAAACTAATATTTTCTTGTGTTAGCATTTGTGATAATATTCCAGGATATGTCATTGCACCTTTGCACTTAAAAGTGTATTTTAAATGTTTGAACGTTTGCATAATCTTATAACAGCCTTAGCGGTGTTCTAAGTCTGAAAAATCGTTTTATATTACAGCTACTTTACCCGAAAATTCATTCATTTAATATTTTTTGCTTTGTACAGACTGAAAAAAAAGGTCTTGCTGAAAAGGACACATTTAGATGCTCAAAACACTTTAATAATGTCATTCTTTGCAGCTTGCTAGCACAGAAAGTTAATTTGCTTTCCACTCCTTTTATAAAAAACAATAATAAAATTACAATTGATTCATTCACATGTCTTTCTCTACCCTCTATTTTATTAGTAGGTACATAAATTATTCTTAATCAAACTTTTTTCTCCTGTCTACTACATTTTAATAAAAAAACAAGGACTTTGCAGAAATAGCTTCATTACACATTTCGTTATCCATACAAAGAGAACAGCAATAGTGAAATATTTAAGAACTGGACTCTAAACACTGCTTTAAAATTCCATTCTGTTTCTATGACATCACGAGAAACAACTGAATGTTGAAAGGACTTTAAGAGAATGGCCAAAAAAAATCTGATGTGAAACACTCACATGACTTTCTCTACTCTTGTACAAAGTATTTTTACAAACGCTTATTCTCCATCTAGTTCATGTTAATCGAGATAAACATTTGCAAACTCTATCTTATTGCTAATTTTCTTGTAGATGTAGGGGAAAATATATTTACAAGGGCAATATAGAAAAACAGTAGCCTTTAAGCACATACATATCTCTTAATAGCTGGTTGCTAGGTGCAGCACCATTCCCTTTGCCACAGATTATAACTCTTTGCATATCCAAGACAAAAAAATGATTAACGAATTCCCATTTGAGAAAATAAATATTGAAAAATTTAAGGGAATAACAAGCAATATCTCGAAAATGGTTCACTCAACAAAAAAAATGTATATGACATAAATTGTGTATTTTAACGCGATCTACATTTTTTGTGTAGTAAACTTTTGTCTATCTCTTATGGTTTACCAGTTATGCAAAAGTCGTTCACAATGGAGAATACTTTTGGAGACATTCCCAGAAAATTCAAGATATACATTTTATTTCTCATAAAAATATCTTAAACATATGATATTTTAATCAAAATCGTCAGAGCCATTTTTGAGAAAATTAAAATTTTCGAAAAATCTTCCGTGTAAAGGGTACTCTGGGGTGGGGGGATTTTCTTGAAAACCTTCGTGTCGTATCCTTGGAAGATACTGAATCCAAATACCAATTTTGGTGTTTATCCGACTGTTCGTTTCTGAGTTATGCTGTTCACAGACAGACACACAGACACACACACGGACATGTTTCCAAAAATGCTTTTTTTGGATTCAGGGGGTCTCAAAACATGTATTTCCGGTGAAATCTCGGTATCGAAATTTTGGGTGGAATACAATACTTCCCCTACTTACTATACGTAGTAGAGAAAGTAAAAAAGAACAATTCGCACATTTAATAACGAATATCTCAGAAATGGCTCATGCCACAATAAAGCTTATTTTAAATATATTGTATGTGTTAAACAGATCTAGGTTTAGGTATTTATTCGACTTTTCGTTTTGAGTTATGACTTACACGGACGTTTGCACAAATGCTTTATTTGGATTCCGGTGATGATGATGACGACGATGATGATGATGATGATGATGATGATGATAATAATAATAATAATAATAATAATAATAATAATAATAATAATAATAATAATAATAATAATAATAATAATACATCAACAACGATAAATAACAAGACGCGTGCCGTATATGTATACAACCACAATGGCTCGCTGTACATTGTGTGCATGGGTTGGCTACATGTTATACCACAGCGTGTTTTCCATTCTCACCGTTGGCAACATCCACCTAGGCCACGCCCAAGCCGCTGCTAGCAGAAGACAGGCCGCTATTATGCAGGATAACCCTTTGGATAATATACTTTGGTGTTCTGTGGGATAACCTTAATCCGTAGGCACTGAAACTGCTATAGTGTTATGAAATTGCGCTCCTCTACCTTTTGGGTTCTGTTTCATTCCTCCTTGAATCTTTTTAAGTACCTTAGCATGATACATTTTAGCACCACCCCTATCCTGATAGTAGCACTGCGGAAACAAGTGCGTAATACTGGATGAGTCCTTTTACATGGACAGCACGACTTATGCATAATTCCCCATTGAAATATATATTTTTCATTTGTTAAACTGTCGCTGTGATTAAAATAACTCTGTGAAACCAGAAAACTACAGCACTATAATGACCTATTACAAAGCTAATATGTAGTTATGAATTGCCATAGTCACATAATCTCACTTTAAATCAGGTGAAGTTGATAAATGTTACTTCCAGTTTCGCCATCCTCATTTCATTTGAAAATGGTACCCTACATTACATTACACCTTTTTTACTTTCTCTACTACGTATAGTAAGTAGGGGAAGTATTGTATTCCACCCAAAACCTCGATACCAAGATTTCACCGGAAATACATGTTTTGAGACTCCCTGAATCCAAAAAAAGCATTTTTGGAAACATGTTGTGTGTGTGTGTGTGTATGTGTGTGTGTGTGTGTGTGTGAACAGCATAACTCAGAAACGAACAGTCAGATAAACACCAAACCTGGTATTTAGGTTCAGTATCTTCCAGAGATGCGACACGAAGGTTTTCAAGAAAATCCCCCCCCAGAGTACCCTTTACATGGAACATTTTTCGAAAATTTTAATTTTCTCAAAAATGGCTCTAACGATTTTGATTAAAATATCATATGTTTTAGATATTGTCATGAGAAATTAAATGTATTACTCGAATTTTCTGGGAATGTCTCCAAAAGTATTCTTCATTGTGAACGACTTTTGCATAACTGGTAAACAATAAGAGATAGACAAAGTTGACTACACAAAAAATGTAGATCGCGTTAAAATACACAATTTATGTCATATACATTTCTTTTGTTGAGTGAACCGTTTTCGAGATATTGCTTGTTATTCCCTTAAATTTTCCAATACTTATACTTTTTCTCAAATTCGTTATTCATTTTTTTATGTCCTGGGCATGCAAAGAGAATGGAATGCGCCACATAGCAACCAGCGTTAAAATATTTTACTATCGCTTAAAACCTACAATATTTCCCTTGCATCTACATGAAAATTACCAATAAGATTGACATCTCGATATCTCGATTAACATGAAGCATAAGCGTTTGTAAAAAAGTTTGTACAAGAGTAGAGAAAGTCATGTGAGCGTAACACATCAGATTTTCCTTATCCGCTTCGTCGTTGGCTCAGGGTTGCCAATGTGACGGATTTTTAAGTTGTACGACGGGCAAAAAACGTATTTGTCGGATGATGGATTTCTTTTTTGACGGAGTAGTTTTGAGTCAATTTGTATTTTGAGTGATTATGAGGCTAGTCTTTATTTTTAAATCTTGTTGCGTTTTCTTTGAAACAATTCTTACGCATGCAAGTCTTATTTTATTTCACTACATGGACCATGGTATATTTACGAACTTTTTGTATGTCCTCACAAGTTACTGTGATGTGCATCAGTGTTTCATCACGATGTCTGAGTTATAGATTAGATTATCGCAGCATAAACTTGCTGACATCCCGGACATTCCCTATTTGTATACCGAATAATATGTTTATACTGTTAGACCGGGAACGTGAAGTATAAATAATAACATTAGGTTTAGCATCCACATGAGAGATTCCTCAAGCCTACTTCCCTCAGTTTGCTAATATATGGTATTAGTGCTTCCGATAATTTAAGTGAGCTGAACGTTATTTATCATCAGCGTTTGTGACTTCCAACTCAGAAGCTGAATTAAGAGTTATGCCAGTTTGAATCGTACATCGGTAAGCAATAAACCTGCTGAAAATACGGAGTAGTTCTTATTTTTTCCGTTTTGTTGATCCGACGGTTAAACAAACGAGTGGCATATTTCAAATAAGACAGCAAAAGAGCTGATAATTCTGCATATACAGGATGTTTCAGAAATACTTTTACAAACTTCGGGTATGGGTTCCTTACACCACAAGAAGGAAAAAAGGTTCATATGAACATATGTCCCATAATCCTTTGTTTTCTCGTTAGGAGGTGTTCAACACAGTGGTACACTTATAACACACAAAACTCATAATAAATGCTCGAAATTCCTCCTCTTGCTTCTATGCATGCCTGTACTCGTCGAATGATGGAATGTCGCACCCTGTCCAAAACTCCGGGATGGTGTCGAATGGTTTCACAGGCTTCCATGACACGTCGATGAAGCGTTTCTGCATCGGGGATGACTGCTCCATAAACCAATGATATAAGCTGCATCCAGAGGTAAAAATCCACATGATTGAGGTCGGAAGAACGTGCAGGCCATGGAACTGGTCCTCCTCTGCCTATCCATCGGTCATGGTAGATACCAGTCAGTGCCTCTCAAACAATGCGAATAAAATGTGCCGGAGCCCCATCATGCATAAACCACATTTTTTTCTTATTTGCAGGGGCACATCTTCGTGAAGTAAGTCCCTGTAGACAGCACCAGTAAGACGTGTTGGTAAAACGTATGGGCCTACCAGACAGTTACCTACAATGCCAGCCCACACACACTAAACTGTTGCTGATGTCTAGCCTGAAGTACAGCATGAGGATTACGATCTGCCTATACGTGTACGTTATGGAAATTAGTAACTCCATCTCCCAAACGTTGTCTCGTCTGTAAACAGAACTGACGAGACAAACAATGGATTGGCTGTTTGTGCTACAAACCATCGGCAAAAATTATCCCGTGGTGGATAATCGGCAGGCGAAAGGCCCTGCACACGTTGAATATGATATGGATACAGGAGCTGCTCGTGAAGTACCCTCCATGCTGTCACGTGTGATGTACCAGATGCCACAGCCAATTGTCTTGTACTGATGCCTGGATTGTCTTCGACACACTTTAAGATCTGTTTTTCGCGTTCCGACGTACGAACAACTCTTGGTCTTCCTCGATCAATAGTCCGTGGTGCAACAGTTCCGTCTCGGTAAGGTAACGATAAACAGCGACAAAGGTTGGATGACTCGGTTGTCTTTGGCCTGGAAACTGCATCTGATAGAGCCGTGCAGCCTCGCGTCCATTGCCATTCGCGTGATCATACATAAAAATCATGTCTGCCTGTTCACGAAATGAATATCCAGCCATGGTTGAACGAAACACGTGCAGTTAACTCACTACATGTACACAATTGAAACGTTGAAGACATACTAATGACAAATGACAAACGTAAACAAGTCTCCATGGCAACACTTCGCCATCTACCGTATGTAGTACAATGGGTCAACGCCTTCTATGGATGCATAGAGAAATGAAGTTTTGAGGTTGGACCCCGAAGGGAATAACGCGAAAGCCAAGGATTATGTGATATATGTTCATATGAACTTCTTTCCTTTTTTACTTTCTCTACTACGTATAGTAAGTAGGGGAAGTATTGCATTCGACCCAAAAATTCGATACCGAGATTTCACCGGAAATACATGTTTTGAGACTCCCTGAATCCAAAAAAAGCATTTTTGGAAACATGTCCGTGTGTGTGTCTGTGTGTGTGTGTGTGTGTGTGTGTGTGTGTGTGTGTGTGTGTGTGTGTGTGTCTGTGAACAGCATAGCTCAGAAACGAACAGTCGGATAAACACCAAACTTGATATTTAGGTTCAGTATCTTCCAGAGATGCGACACGAAGGTTTTCAAGAAAATCCCCCCACCCCAGACTACCCTTTACATGGAACATTTTTCGAAAATTTTAATTTTCTCAAAAATGGCTCTAACGATTTTGATTAAAATATCATATGTTTAAGGTATTTTCATGACAAATGAAATGTATATCTCGAATTTTGTGGGAATGTCTCCAAAAGTATTCTTCATTGTGAACGACTTTTGTATAACTGGTAAACCATAAGAGATAGACAAAATTTTACTACACAAAAAATGTAGATCGCGTGAAAATACACAACTTATGTCATATACATTTCTTTTGTTGAGTGAACCGTTTTCGAGATATTGCTTGTTATTTCCTTAAATGTTTCAATACTTATACTTTTTCTCAAATGCGTTATTCATTTTTACTTTCTCTACTACGTATAGTAAGTAGGGGAAGTATTGTATTCCACCCAAAAATTCGATACCGAGATTTCACCGGAAATACATGTTTTGAGACCTCCTGAATCCAAAAAAAGCATTTTTGGAAACATGTCCGTGTGTGTGTCTGTGTGTGTGTGTGTCTGTGTGTGTGTCTGTGTGTGTGTGAACAGCATAACTCAAAAACGAACAGTCGGATAAACACCAAACTTGGTATTTAGGTTCAGTATCTTCCAGAGATGCGACACGAAGGTTTTCAAGAAAATCCCCCCACCCCAGACTACCCTTTACATGGAACATTTTTCGAAAATTTTAATTTTCTCAAAAATGGCTCTAACGATTTTGTTAAAAATATCATATGTTTAAGATAATGCCATGAGAAATGAAATGTATATCTCGAATTTTCTGGGAATGTCTCCAAAAGTATTCTTCATTGTGAACGACTTTTGCATAACTGGTAAACCATAAGAGATAGACAAAATTTTACTACACAAAAAATGTTGATCTCGTTAAAATACACAACTTATGTTATATACATTTCTTTTGTTGAGTGAACCGTTTTCGAGATATTGCTTGTTATTCCCTTAAATTTTCCAATACTTATACTTTTTCTCAAATTCGTTATTCATTTTTTTATGTCCTGGACTTGCAAAGAGAATGGAATTCGACACATAGCAACCAGCGTTAAAATATTTGACCATCGCTTAAAAGCTACCATATTCCCCTTGCATCTACAAGAAAATTAGCAATAAGATTGACATCTCGATATCTCGATTAACATAAAGCATATGGAGAATAGGCGTTTGTAAAAATAGATTGTACAAGAGTAGAGAAAGTCATGTGAGTGTAACACATCAGATTTTTTTTTTATGTCCTGGACATGCAAAGTGAATGGAATGCGCCACATAGCAACCAGCGTTAAAATATTTGACTATCGCTTAAAAGCTACCATATTTCCCTTGCATCTACAAGAAAATTACCAATAAGATTGACATCTCGATATCTCGATTAACATGAAGCATATGGAGAATAGGCGTTTGTAAAAATAGATTGTACAAGAGTAGAGAAAGTCATGTGAGTGTAACACATCAGATTTTTCCTTTTGGTGTGAGGAACCCATACCCGAAGTTTGTAAAAGTATTTCTGAAACAACCGATATAGCTGTAGCTAAGACGAACAATTTGTAACTAGCATTATTCTGTATTTGCTGACCTAGTGGTTTTTTCATAAAGTATGAGTAATACCTTAAGAATTTAAACTATTAAACTGCCCGAAGGCAGTAAATTTTGTCCCTTAGACCGGTCCGGTTGTCCGGTTGAGAAGGGTAAATAAAATAAATGTAAATGTGGCAGGCACTGTTTATTAATTTGTCAAAATGTTCCGCTTCACAGTAACATAAAAATCAGCTCCTAGAGATTATGTTTAAATTCATTTTTCAAAACAATGTTTTACATTTGCTGAAATCATATTTATTGCAAAAGAATTTACCTCCACGCAGTTCATAACCTAAACGTTTACACGCAATAAAGCAATATTTTACGAAGTACTTAGGTATACGTTTCAGTCTTAAATCCAGTGTTGCGTTCCGTTGCTTATATTTGCTTTATACCAAATGGAATTACAAATTCTTCATGTGCGTAGGATCTACATTACTACATATATTACTAATATTACTTTGTAGTATATTATAAAACAGATAGAAGCGCAACATACTAGCGTAGAACTGCAAGCCTAATTCATAAACGCCTGTTTATATGGCAGGAGACATTAATTGTTAACACATGTGTGACACCACGATGGATATCATTTGCAATACTTCCTGTTCATAGAGTGAGGGAAGTAATTCCGGCAGCACTCCGGAGTAAAACGGTGCAAGAGCAAGTGTTTTCATCAATACTCGGGAATGAGTACTTTCAATGGAACTAGTTCCTCGGAGTGGAACTGGAACTACTTTTTTGAAACGACTCCGGAGTGGAAGCGTTGGAGGTAAAGTAACCGCTCGACCCATATTAACATACAGATTAGTTGTATAGTATCATTTGCTACAGTTATTGTAAACTGAAAATGCAGTTATTTATAACTGTATACAAGTGAATATATATTTGCTTTATAGTAAAAAGGACTTACCTGCCATCCTGGAAATGCCCGGATTCGAATCTCCGTCCAGTATCTTGTGGATAATATTATTCCCAGTCTTTTAATTTAATCGTATTATTTCCGGCTTGATTTATATTTGCTGCCAAAGAAGAAAGAGATTAACATTTCGCGGAGTGAGAGAGAGAGAGAGATAGATAGAGATAGAGGCGACGTTGCCGCTTATCGCGACCACGTGGAGAGCGTCTTAGAATTATGTGTAAGAAAGCGATTAGGTTCCGCCTGCATTTTAAGGCGGATATTATTCATATTCGTATATGAAGACAATTATTAATTTTTTATTCTAGATGCAACGGATGGAACCTGCAAGAACATATCCGTGTAAAGATCTGCGTTAACAAAAGATACATACATAGAAATGTTGGTACTTATTCTAATGGGAAAATGCCGCTGATTCTCTTACAAGGCATATTATTTCCCACGCTTGTCCTTTAATTGGGATACCTTTACCAAATAAAGGTTTATTCGGTTACTGAGTACGCTGTTTTCGTTTGGCTCGTTGTCTTTGTCACTTCTTCTTTGGATACGATTAAATATCCATTAAAAGTGTTAACACAATTACAAATGCTCACAACACATGCACAGATACACGAATTCAAACAAGCGTAAACACAAAGTAAATAACCGTACAAATAGGATGATGCAAAACAACTTGTCAGTACACAGGCAATCTCTGAACTGATGCAAATACATTAAAGCGTTGCTTATAATTGCAGCGATAGCAGAAGATAAATCGTGCAGTTCATGATATTGCAACTGAAAAGGTCGCTCGCTAGATACGTCATGCTAATCACGTGTTACCATATCGGCAACAAGGTTTTTGCGTCCATCGTTACTATGGAAACGCCTTAGTTCTAATTTGTCTTAATCGTTGCTATAACGACCACTATGACGCATCTATCTCCTCCCATTCATTTAAAGCTTTCCGTCACGTGATTAGTAACTGTCAATCCCCTTTCTTGGTTGACACCGACACCGACTATAAGTCATACTTTTGCTTCGCGCTCACTTTCATATTGCTTATGTTTTCCTTATTGCGCACACATCAGCAGTTTTGCCGCACTTAGCCTCAATTTTAATGTTTAGTTCCTGCAGAGCCTCACTTTTGTCCTTCCCTACTGCTAGTAACTGTGATTTGTTAAATATCACTGGATGTTCTCTCAGCATATTTGCGAGTGTAATTGATGGTATATCCAAGTTTTTAATTTGCTTACCACTCAAAGACACACCAACAAAACTAATAATATAGCCAAGTCTCAAGCCAAGCCCATCCCGGTACCAACGAATTAAAGATGTTAGTATGAGAGCAAAGAAAGTAGCTCACCCGAGTATATACTTACATTGTAAGGCTGTGGAAATGAGTATATAATCATGTGAGGTAGAAGATTTTTATTCATACGAATATTAGTATACTCTCACTGAGTTGAGTACATAATCACAAAGGGTTCTAATATTCATGAGCAGAAACCATGAGAAGGTACTCAGGTTTTATTCATATCACTGAACGTCTTCTGTTACAACACAGCCAGCTTTAAGGAAGCCAACGGTTTGGTAACGACGCAGCCCGAGCTGCAATTAGTCGGCATTGAACATTTACTAATTTCTTTCCTTTTGCATACGTTACGTATAGGAACTGAAATGTTTGGTGACATATTTAGTTGTTCGCAATAGCACACTCCAACTAGATGGTAAGCATCATTGACTTTCGCCCTATCTTACGCCTAATGTGTTTATTACCACCACTTAATCCTTTAATGCTATAATCTCGTAATACGGTAATGCACTCCTAATATATGCATATATCTGCAATGGTAATTCAGTAAATTCAGTTTCCCTAGAAATTTACTTAAGTTATATCCAAATTGTTTTAGATTTAGTTATTGGGTACAGCTAATAATGCATATCATTTCTCATTTTCGGAGCTACTGTATTTTGTCGGATCTGAAGATTGCATGAAAAGGATTAAATATTAAAATAAAGAATAATAATTTTTAGACATTGTTTTTTTGAGATTAATACAAGTGGATTATAGAAATCACTTCACTTTCTCTTAAATACAGACAACTTCCTTAATTTGACTGAGCTAAGCTGATTAAATTGCATAATTTAAATTATTTGTAATTGTTTAACAGTGTAGCAGTTAGGCATACATGAGCTACCACAATAGCAAGAACATTTTAAAAGTATACGATAGGAAGTAACAACATGTTCTTCTCAAAGAAACTTGTTTTGAACTTCTCCGTGGAAAAGGCTGACATAACCTAAGCTTAAAGGCAAAGCCTCAACATCATCATTTGGAAAATATGAGAGTATAACAAATAAGGATAAATGTCTTTTAAGATATATTGTGTTTTATCTGCATACGACATTTCACTTCCTCTGAAATACGTGCAACTTCCTTCTTTTGACTGAGTTGTGCATGCGATTCATTGTATCATTTAAATGTTTTCTGTAATTGTTTAACAGTATGTTGGCAAGGGAATTTACCATCCAGTAATATATAGTGTTAAATGAGTTACATGACGAGTTTTCTGGTAAAAAAGTAACTACTCCACCTTTGAATGAAAACTTGGGTTTATATAAATCTCGTCCAATTGACGATTTACTACTTTTCCCCTTTCAGATAACCTGCTAGCCATAGCTTTTAGAAAATGCAGATCATTTGAATCACTACTTGGTGTGACACCAAAAGAAGATATAAGTCTTTGCAATTGTTTTGAATGAGGTAAACACAGAAGAGAAAGGGTAAAATGTGGAAGATTATACAAACATTTAACATTATTTCAGTTTATGATGAACTTTGGCATTATTTGCGATGCTTTGACTGAGCTAAGTGAACTCTCTAGCTTCAAAGGACAGATATGACCTTGCCAGATGCACATTGTGGTATCAAACAAACAATCAAAGCTCTGGAGTCTATGTGTAGCTTACCCGGAGAATATACTAAATTTGTATCAGATGTCATCAGTTAGATTTTCCAGACAGCCGATACGGAGGATTATCCAAAAGTTGTAGAAATAATCCAACACCAACTTACCGTTGTCTGGAACCTAACCTCAATAACAGATTGATACGAGCATAAGCAGGTGTTCGCAGGAAAGTGTAAGTACGTCAAATCTATATCAAAATGATGCTCGTCTTCCGAAGGATATTAAAGTCATTCGAATTGGCCATCTGACCCACATATAAGGTATGGCGAGAAAAGCATTTCCTCTCCTTGTGATTTATTTAAATTTCCTGAGAGAAAGAACTACATTACTGCCTTTAGAGAATATATTGAAATAAGTAGATACCCAAGGAACTAACTCCTCTCTCGAAAAATGTTGAAGCAACCCATATCTATTCCTTCAAAGGGAAGTAAAGATGGTGGTCCCGTGTCGTACATTTACGGCACATAAAAGACCCTCAAGCCTGATAAAGGGGCCTCTGAGCAAAATTACCGGTCTTTCACGCCCACTATAGAATGGGACGCTAAGGTCCACAGTAGTTAAAGAGCGTCCGTAAATAAAACTCAATCTAATTTTATTTCAACCCATATCAGCATCTGAGTGCCATAAAGCTTTCAGCACATAATCAAGGAAGATAGAAGGAACAGCCTCCTCATTGAACGAGCCAGTGTGTTGATGCAAGTTCTGCAATTTTAGGTAGGACTTTTTATGCATTCTTCCCTTAACACTTTTAATATTGCAACCCATATATTCCACTTCTTCCCTGGAATCGTTCGAGTATTTAATCTTTCAATTACAATAGTTTTGAAAAGACAATATTTGTTAACACTTCTGCACTATCAATTTCTACACTGCTTACTTCTGAATCAATGTTATATTTGATTCTATATCATTCCATTGTAGATTTTTTTCAAACTGATCCAACAAAGTGAATCATAGCTTGAAAACTGCTGCCCCCATGAATCCAAATATTCAAGTGCTACATTACAGAGTGAATAAACATAAGAATAAAACCTACTATGAGCACTTGATCACCGTCATACAATTCCTTCAACGTAGATTTCACCTTAAAACTCACAAAATTAATGTTTTTCCTGCTTTTTATCTTTGTTATGAGTAATTCATAACAGACATCGTCTCCGCGAGATAGGCATTCTGCTTTTCGATTTCTCGAATGCTTGTTACAAAAATATTGATCTGACTATGAGCAAACTATAACCATAATTCGGATTGCTGATGGTTGAAAACTGATTGCAAAGATAAAGGATAACCTGATTCAGAGAGGAAAAATGATTTCAAAGGGTGATATAAACTCAGAACTCTTTCAAGATCAGGAAGCAATGCAAACTATCTTGTACTGCTGTCACCTAGCACTTCATAGTAAGTGACATTCACAAAATCACAGAACTCTTTGGGTCTTTCCACCCTTACAGTGTAAATATGAAGATATTTGTAAATTTCACAAATGATATTCTCTATATCAATTGGGGCTTCCCAAGGTTGTTTCCACACAATTGTGGATGATATGTGCCATTCATCCCACACCTATAAGATAATTTCTACCAAGACTTGCTTGTAATTTAGCAAAACTATTTTCTCTGTCATTTCTGTTTACTCCACCAAACATGCTGTTCGTAATGTCAGCATATAAACACAAACTTTGATTCTAGGCAATGATCATGGGAAACCGACATCACGTTTTTAGATATTAGATTAGAAGTTTAATTTTCAATAGAAATGAATTCCAATCTTTTTTAAGCAGCCCGCTTTCTGTCGTCCTCCGTGGTCTTGGGGGTACAATGCTAGCCTCTAGTTCTCGAGGTCGCGGGTTCAATTCCGACGAAGGCCCATGGATTTTTTTCGAAAGTAAAAATCCTTAGCATGGCTTACTTTGGAAGGAAAGTAAGGCCAATGATCCGGTGTCGTAGATTTACGGCACGTAAAGGAACCTCAAGCCTATAGAATGGGAGGCCATAGCAGTTAAAGAGCATCCACAAATAAAACTTAATTTAATTTAACCCCTCTTTCTGAAATCAAATATATAACTAATATTGGAAGAAACTTTGTTGATTTGTAATTACTGGTATGAATGGATAAAGTTACAAGGTTTGCATGTTAAGGATCTTCTTTAAGAAGAAATGCACCGACGATTTAATAAATTATTAAAAATGGCTTCAGCTTTGTTTCGTTTACAACTAAACTTGACATCATAGAGTTTTTAAATAACATTTGTTGTGCACTCCATGGTACTGTAGGTATGATTATGATACATGATATGGTATGTAAAATAGTGACGTGGGGTGATATTCTTCAGGGGGGACAAGCAATAATGGGACGTTAACTACAATCGTGTTAGTGGCGGCCTTTCTTCTGGAACATTTTATTGCCTATAGGCAATGGAGTTAAATCGTATTAGCTTGTCGTTGGATTTCTGATAAACTGGGTTTTATTCATTAGAACACACATACGCACATCCACACACTCATTTATACTTCCACACTGAGGAGGATAGGGAATAATCTTGGCTAGAGAAAAATTCCCACCTCCAGCCGGGAATCGAATCCGGGACTCCTCGCACAGTAGACAGGTGCTCTACCGGCTGAGCTATGAGGCCAGTTACGACACTAGTTAACAAATCTACACCGGAGAAAATATAAAAAGCGTTTTACAAATAATATGTATTACAACGAAAATAAACGTTACCCTCTTCATCTTCATCTGTACATCAACGAAATCCTCCTCTCTTCTTTTTGGTCAAATATTTCTGACATGATCATAAAAGTGTCTTTAACTTTGAATTTTGTGCAATAGAGCCTTTTCAATTGATAACAATGAAAGTTGCGAAAACCTGTCTTCGCACTGAGTGTTCTGACTGCTAGCCTCTAGTTCCTGAGGTCACGGGTTCTAACCCGGCAGAAGGCGATGGATTATTCGGGCGTAAAAACCCTTAACATGACTTTCTTCGGAAGGGAAGTAAAACCAGTGGTCCCATGTCGCAAATTTACAAGACCTAAAGGAACCTTAAGCCACTAAAGAGGACTCTGAGCCAAATTTCCGCGTCTTTCGCGCCCAATATAGAATGGGACTCCAAAGGCCACAGTAGTTAAAGAGCGTCCATAAATAAAACTCAATTTAATTGAAAAGTCTGACAACCTATAAACAGCCACTAATTCAGTTCGCAAATTTTCGAAGTGAAACAAATATTTATGGGCTGAATTAAGAGATGTAAACAAAATTTTGGGAAATCTAATTTTGAAAGAATTAAGCCTTTTCGAATGAGGTGGCTCAATAAATTTTAGTTCTTCTATATCACGAAATCGGCTTTCCATTTGGCTAACTATCGTGCTAATTATCTCATTGTAAAGGCTTAAAAGTTTCATTCTGGGATCGTCTAATTCACTTTCCCGACGTCACTTTCTAGCTTCATTCTCATTCTTCTTACTTCCTTCTAGCGTTGTATACATATCAAAATTATTTCGGGATTCTTGAATGAAGGAAACGGTCTCTCTCACTTTCGCAATGCAATAGTTTACATCAAAAGTCTTTAGAGAAGATTGAATAATGTACCGGTGAGAGCAAAAATATGACTGAAAATTTCCAACAGAAAAGAAAAGCTCAAAAAACAAGACCAATTCTGTCTTATTTTCATGCACCGTGTTCACAATCCTAGAGTTTTTATTCTAACGCCTAACTGGCACTGATGGAAACCTGTTCTTGACTTCCGATGCTTTCAGTGGATTTACACGCTTTGTTGAATAAGAAATAAAATTAACAAAATCCACTCAATGTGTTGAAGAATATTCTAATTAAATTCTTTTATGCATTGCACTGATTGCAATAAAACGGTTAAGTCGACGAGCATAACAGTGGACGAATAGAGATTTGGGAAATCTTTTCCTCACTAGCGCTTGCAACCCATTTAAATGACCAGAAAATATTACAGCCACGTCATATCCTTGATCTAAGAGCTTGTTCTCAGACTCATGTTGAAAGTCTGTAAGGATTTTATATACATGCTCACTCAACGCAAATGCAAAGCGATTATCGCTGGCTTCTGTAAAGCCTAAAAGCCTCTCATGAATTTCTCCCTGGTTTACATAACGACTGATATTGGAAAGCTGAGAAATTTTGTAATATTTGTCGCTTACTCTAGCATTAAGACAACAAAAGGTACACATTTTGCTTTTTCCTTTGTTTATTATGTCAAGCATTACGTCACAAATACTTTCAATAATATAATTTTGAATTCAATTTGAGATTCTTTGAAAACTTGAGCGCTTTGTTAGTGTGCGTCTAATTTGATGTCATACTTGGATAGCATGTGCAAGAACTCAGTATAGTTTCTCAGATTAAGGGATCCATTATGCTCATTATGACCTCTGAAATGTAGCTCTTACTTTGCCAGTAGGCAGGTTACATTGATTAATCGCTTGATTATTTCTCTATTAGAGTGAGCTTCGGCATTGTGTTTAAAACATCCGAACTGCATTGTTCAGTTGAAAGCCCACCTTGTTTTACCAAAAGTTTTAGATTTCGTTATCGCAGATAAATGTGATTGCGTCTTCTCATGTCGAATCGTTCCTCGTGAAAGTTACTGATACCAGAGAAACCTACACTATTTCATACTCCTCTATCAGTTTCATGAAGAATACAAGGCCAGCAAAATCATCTATTTCTTGATTTACATGCAGTTAGCCATTTTGAAGAATTGTAGTACTCAATTTTGAAATGACGTATACAGTTTTTTATGTATTTCTTCACAGAAACGTCCGGATAAGGCCTACCTTTACTATAACGCTTTGATTTTCCTGAAAACCCATAGCTCTGAATGAAGTACCGGTATTTATCAAATAATCCTAAACACAACATTTTGGCTGTTGGCAGGCGTGACTATTTGCGCTGACGGATGACAATTCAGCTGATGTGAGATGCAGAGGACTTGTATTCTCTACCGATTCCATCTCCATGAATACTAAACAAAGTAAAACACAATATTGTTTTAATCCGCGTGACACTTCACAGGCACACTTTCAACACGTAACTCATAATACTCAGAGATAATAAACGTACTAGAATATTCTTTCTAACAAGAATGGATACACAGAGTTTGTTAGCCAACGCACGCACAACCTGTGCTATTTATAACGTGGCGCGAGGAACACTTGGATTGCAGCTAGTCCAAGGCGGCAGGGAGGGGTAGGGTGTTGGCTGGATGAGTCAATGTCCCCGCAAAGGTAGAGGCGCTGAACGGACAAAAAAGGTTTTATGTTGTCATGGCTTCTAGAGTTAAAGCATGAAATATAATAAAGCTTATACCGTATAAGTTGATAATACTTAGAGAACTAGCCTAGTCCTAATAGTTAACTGGCCACCACTACCTACCTACTCACCCACCTACTTTTGCCTGACTTCGAAGTGAAAATTATTAATATTACTCTGCTAATTATCCAGAGCACTGGTACATAGCCAAAGGCCAGACTAGCTGTAAAGATCTGACAGACTAGATGGAACAATTGCTCTGAGGCTTTCTGTAACAGGACAGGGTAAATTCCTTCGTCACACCGGGTGATTTAAATAGTTTACATTTATTTATAGGTCATTTATTATTAGTTACATTGAGCTAACTATTTTCCAATCCTCTTTGGATGCTTTCAAAGTATGGCTATTCCAAAGATAACTTGTATTTTCTCTCTTCCTTAACAAATACGCAACGTGAAAAATGAAACGTTGCTAATGATTCCAGTGTGCTTCTGGTAGATGTAGTATATTCACCATCAGGATTTCTTTAGAGTCTCTATGGATGGCATGGGATCGAGAATTAATAATTGTTGAACTCCAGAAGTTAATTTTAAGAGTTTCCCTCTGTACAGTATTTTCTTCAGAGTGTTCATTTGGCCTATGTGTGTACTGTAATTGGTAAGATTATTATAATAATCTTCCTAGTCTTTTTGTTTTATTGAAAGAGTGCCTAACTTTACGTTTGACTTCTCTGGTTCTTTATTTCACCAAATTGCACCTCTACGCTAGTGTTTGGTTTCAATGCGACAATTTTCCTGGTATGCATCTATTATAGTAGCAGAGTCAATTTCAGCCAAAACCTTGACTTTCCCATTCATGTAACCTAGTCTTGCAGCTAAGGCTTTATGACAGGATTATCAATACGTTTTTTTAAATTTCTGAATTTGCAAAGTTCTAGACCTGAGTTCAGATAAGAACAGATTTGGGTATGATTTGAGAGTGATGAATATTTCGAGACGTGCAATTCAGAGATCAAAGTTCCAATAAATTCTTTAGTAATTGTAATATCAAGGACTTCATCTTTTAGTCAGTTCCTAAAAGTGGGTTTCATTTCCGACATTATGAATTACTAGATTATTAGCAAGAATTAAGCTTAAAAGAGACTCACTTCTAGGGTTTGTATTCTTATAGCCAAATTTCATGATGAGAATTGGAATCCATTCCTACAAGGAGCTGTTTCTGCTTCGTCATGCTATAACTAATCAGGGAGACAAGCTCTCTGGTAGGTGGACGTTCTTTGGTGTTATAGGGCAAGTAGCAGGAACTGATCATTTCGTTATACCTAGTTACCCCGAAAACAAAGTAAATTCTGCACATTATATCCCTATAACATAAGTTCACAAGCAATAAATGTTGTATGTGTCTTTTTACAAATAAATAATTCTCAAATTGTTTATAGAGCTATTGCGTATTAGTTTACCTTGAGTATTTCCAAGCACCATAATTCCACAATTTATCCGTAGTTCTTGTATTGCGGCTATGTCTATGCCATTTGATCAACCTTTTACATAAGACAGCTGTAGCTACCTTACTGTAATGTAGATTCGCTTGTATGAGTTTTATCTTATCCTTCTTTCTTCTGGAATGATGGTGAAGTTTACTTTTCCTTGTCTCCAAGAAAAGCCTTTATACTTTTAGCTTTAAGAGCCTAATGTGAAGGGTCATCAATTAGAGCACCTATCATTCATCCTGATGTATTTTTCCTGTTGGAGCTAACAAGTTTCCAAACGGATGTACTTATGTCCTTGTTTTTTTCTGAATTACGTCCAGGATTTGCAGGGTTCATCCTTTGAATGCACTGTAAGAGCTCTGAAGAGCACGCTAGTCACCGTCAGGATCTCCTTCCGTTCATTGTTAGTAAGTTCACATTTTCCGAAATTTTTAATTTTGGGCTAGTTTCAATAATCCAATCTTAATTACATCGTTCGCACAGATTAGGATGAAGGCTCCTGCTTCTAAGTGTGACGATATAAATTGGGGTATTCTCCATGAGGTAGTACATTTAGTTGTTCTACTGTAGCTGTTTCAATTTTCTCTGCCTGCTCGTTTGTGAGCTTGTTATTTGGATAATCGTCAATTACTATTGCCATCTTAGTAGATGACAGTGTGTCTATAGCTTATAGAAGAGGTGGATATCATTATGTTTACTCCTCCTTTCTAGGTTAAGTTTCCTTCACGGCTGGAGCGGTGGAACTTTCCGTACCGCTACGTTTTGTGCCTCCAGATATTCCTGCCTCTCCCGCTACCAAGAAGTCCCTTTAGATTTGTTCTTATTCCAGTTAGAGGGATCCCAAGGTATCTCTTGAGCGGCAAGTTTCTCTTTTAGCCTAGCTTTAAGTTCGGCTGTGTCCAACGTTTTCACCTTCAGAGATGACGTTCTCTTAGTGGCTGCTTCAACGTCATCGGGGAAGATTCTTTGATTTTTTCAGCAAAATTTTTCTTCCTCAGAGAGATTTTGACCTTCATGGGAAGCACCAGGTACTGATGCTGACATAAACGTCGCTTCGGTACGTGTTGTTTAGATACTGCTGATGACTTAACTGTCTCTTCAGTATCTGTTGTGTTTCCTGAAGCTTTGAAAGCTTCAGTGAGATGTATGGAAGTATTGATCTGACCTCCCAAGTGTATAGCCATTCTTGGTGTAGCCAGGAGTGACTGGGCATGCTCCGGATATTTATTCTGCTTGAGTTCCCTTAGTCCTACCCTTCCCATATTTTCACCCAGACTGGGAAGTTAGTTACGTCCCAACCCACCATACCGACATCCTGGGAGCTCGCACATAGCAGTGGGAGCTCGCTCATAGCAATAAAGGTTTACCCATGGTACACTTCCTGCCACGCCGAAGAGGATTGTGGGTAAGGGATATCCTAAGACCTCGGAAAAATTTCTTTACTTCAGCCTCATCATTAGCTGACCTTCCAATCAGACTATGATTTGCCACTCCCAGTCCGCATCCTATCCCTTACCATAATAGAAGTATGGAAAACGGAAATTCTCCCTAGTCGTGATGACATAGGTGTCGAAAAATCAAGAGTTAGTCAAGAGAGACCAATAGTATAGAAAAGAAAAGTGACTTTTCCACAACTTAGTTTAAGGATTACCAAATTCAGCTCGGGACTCCGTGGTCGCCATCCACTTACTTGCAAGGTACAAGCCCGGAGTTTTCGATTAAGTACTGCTAGCATATCTGTTATTGGGAAGTAACATTTGGAACACCATTAATATGTAATATCAATACATAATTAATCGATGGGTAGGAAATCAAGGCTTTTATCACGAAAACACGCGATAAAACATCGTATAACGTTCAAAAGAAAAGTTGCTTCCATTCAAGATGTCTAAAGGGAAGTGACAATAATGAACTCAAACGAAATCCGGACTGCGGGACCCGCACTACTAATGGCAGGGAACGAGACGTTACTTCAGTGTTTCACGGCTATGATATAAAGAAGGCTGTGACTAGACACTTGGTACGCGGCTATCTTGCTTTCATCATCAGGACTGTTTCTATTAGAGGACTTATGTTTTCCCACCACTAACCTCGAGTAAGTATACGGATAGAGGGTATGACGTCACGCGTTTGAAGCCAACATATCGATTGAAGTTAGGTATAAGTAATGAATACAGGGCGAGGTAAGTGGGGGATTTTCTCCCCAGAGATTAAATTCAAGATTTATACCACCCAACAAGAGTAGATTAAATTTGAGATTTATATTGACCAACAAGACTGTGGTCTATTAATAAGCAGCTTATGGCTCGAAGGAGACATTCCGAAAAGGATCTGGCATTTCTTTTCACAGACATGTACACAATTTTGAATAAGGCAGGAGAAGAGTAAGCATGATCCGGTTTTTGTCAAAATTAAAAATGCATATTTGTTCAGTCTGTTACTTTAAAAGGAAGATGTAGGTACAATTTTACATTAATATTTAAGACAACTCTATGCGGAAAGAAAGATAAATGCTGAAATTAAAAAGAGTTAAGAGTCTAGATAGGATATGCTTGGTCAGTTTGTTTTATGTTACTGACATTCAAGTTCATGACACTTATGACAGCCCAGCATTCCCTTCATTCGCAGTAAGTTGCTGCTGTACCAGAATGCTAGGCTAATTAGTAAATGTATCAGTTTGCTTCTTGGGGAGCGATGCTTTCAAGCTATACTACCATACATAAAATCATTACTAGATAGGCTATTATCACAAGTTACTTCAACTACAAGGCATTGGAATGTTGGACTATCGAACAGAAACAAGCCAAAATATTTAAGTTGTTTAATAACTATATATTGACATTAAATACTTAACGAATACAATAATTCTCACTTGGGTTGAAATTAAACAATCAACTAGCGGCAATTCATTTAACAAACATTACGAACCATATAACCTATAGCAGCGTTTTACTGTCACACTGTGCACTAAATGTACTTTAAGTTCAGTTCACTTATAAGGTGCATAAAATCTATCCAATGATTTTATCACACGACATACTGCATGAAACTATTCAAAATGCACAATAATAATATATTTACATAAACATTCCTTAAGTAATCCTCCACAAAACATTATGGGTGCCAATGGTCTGGTAGTTGAGCGCCCTTAAGTACTAATCATCATTATCATCTATCAAAGATTAATCATACAATAAAGCCGTTATCTTTAATTTGAAAATAGATATTTAAAACTAACAATTCCACATTTAAGGGAGCAACCCTTTTAGCTTTAACTTCGGTCGGTCATTTTAGATCGACAAGAAATTTTATAACTTATAAAGAAATATAATGGGATTTTATTACCCGTATCACTCTTACAGCGACAAGGCTACAGTGATGTCCTATCAGACTGGAAGCTCGCCCTCACGGCGACTTGCAAAGCTGCTGGTCTACTGAATATCACAAAACTGCACCTAAAGTTGCTCCCATCTTTCGAATACAACTACGAAAACCGTCGAGGTAAGCAAAACTCTGGTTCTACTCACTATAGTAATTAAAGGGTGTCCATATATATAACTCAATTTAATTTAATTTTTCACCATGCTGGGCTATTCTTTTTTTTTTCTTAGTAAACGTTTTGTACATTGTAGTATAATTTTGTTAACATAGTAATGTTTACATTGCTATGAGGCGTGTTCTTATGGTTACATCCATTGTTGTTCTTCAATGTGGAGGGTACCCATTCACTGATTCCGCTCTTTCAGCACCGAATGCCTTACCCGGCACGAAAATTAAGTCGGCTTGCAGGCTAGTCAACAGCATCAAATGACGCTTTCGAAACTATCACGTGGCATACTTCTCTTGTACTCATATCACGGCCTAAATACGATGATGTGGAAAACCTGGAGAAAGAAACGAAAACAAAATATCCTAGAAACTGCCGATTCCCCTCCATCTTTTCTTATTTAGGAAATTAGGCATGTCAGCATAAACAGTGTAGGGCTCACGAGAGGAAAAATTTCAACAAGTATATGAGATACTATTTCAATTAACAAAAATTGTTCTCAAGAAGATGCAGATATTCGTCTGTCAATTTCGTCCATTGAATTAACGGGAATGTCAAATGAAACAGCACGAGACTCAGAATCTCTTTATATGCTCTTCGTTGGTGTCAAGCGTGGTTTCGCGTATTTAATTTGTTTATAAGCTTAACTGATTTATCTGAAGCTTCCTAAATCATTCCGTAATTAAAAATGTCATAAATCGAAATTAAATAAAGACATTTTCTGGATACCAGTAGAAGATATAAATAATGGTCTGCATACAGAAAATGTAATCAAATGGTTTATTTGTTTACATGGTTTATCATTTGAAGAGCTTTTTTAGGTTAATTCTTATACTGTCTTTTGTTCGTCATAACAACTTATAACAATGGCAATCCCGATTAGGGAATGAACCCTATCTGTAACAGCGTTTCATAGTGGCTTCCGAAGTTCACTCTAAGATATCACTTTCGTTGTGCAATCCACAACAATATGAACATTTCAAAACACACTTGCTAATGTCGAAGCATAATTAAATATCAAATAATATAAACCTTCCTTATAGCACATTAACATGCAAAGTTATAGTCCCCTTTTATGGTCAAACACTAACAGCTTGTTCAACTGTGCATGTATTGAAGTTTTTCACTAAAACTGCTAACGTGGTGATTTAACCTATCTTCCACCTTAGTAGATTTTCAGGTGAGGTGCCAGGTTTAAGCATGGAATGTACATTGTTTAATATCCTATATTAATAAGGTATCACTAGGAACTCTTACACTTACGCTGTTTTCTTGTCGATATGAAAATGCGGCTTTATTTTAACATTTTCATCACACCTTTCCATTAGAGCTTATCGGTGACATGGCACTTTTCTGCCTCCGTCATGTGATTTTAATGTTGGTTTCAAGACTCAGCATGGGAGAGATCGAACCATTCGCTCTCTATCTGTATCCATGCTCGAAGCTCACTAACGTCACATAACTTCATTTCAAATCAGCTGAATAAAAAAATATACTTCCAAGTTGGCCAATCTCTTTTCCGTTGAAAATGTTGACACTTTATATCGCACAGGTTCTTTATCTGTTTTGCTGTGGTTTCTACGCCATGAGGTAATTTAGTAGACATAAACAGCACAACAAAATAGCTGTAAACTCTGCATAAGCAGATGTACGTAGCTAAGACGAACAATTACGCAGTTTGCCTTATTCTGCTTCTGCTGACCTAATTTTGGTAATGTTGCTCCAGAGGTAAACGTGTCATGGCGGACGATGCAAATGCCCAATATCAGGTACCAACTGTTAAACGGAAAAAAAGCTGTCGCGTTAGTAAAACCGGAAATAGTTTGGTATTGTTGTGAACTGTTATACGCTGCCGTGATAGAAAAGCGCAAAATAGTGAATAAATGCAATACAACTGAATATTAACCGCGAAACAGTATATACATGCAATAAAATGTATTAATGACCGCAAAGCAGTAAAAAATATTATTGTTATTGTCTAATGCGTGGCGTTTAGTAATGACCATTGGCGCTCGTGCACTACTAAATAAATCCAAAGAACCTCAAGCCTGATAAACAGACCTCAGCAAAATTACCTGTCTTTCACGCTCTATATAGAATGGGACGCTAAAGACCACAGCAGTTAAAGAACTTCCATAAATAAAATTCAATTTAATGTTTCAACTGAATGGTTACCTTGCAACAGTAAGCAAATGTAATATAATTAAATAATTACCGCGTAGCAGTAAAGAAATGTAACAGAACTAAATAATTACCGCGACGCAGTAAACAAATGTAATATCAGTAAATAATTACCGCGACGCAGTAAACGAAAGTAATAGAACTAAATAATTATCGCGTAGTAGTAAACAAATGTAACAGAACTAAATAATACAACTAAATAATAATGAATGCTGCTATAATTATGTCGAAGGACATATCTGCTCTTTCACAATGCAATTGTTAGCCTTAATAAAGGCTATTTTGCATCGATACATATAAGACAATGCAGAAATATGAAATTTTGGAAGAAAAGAAAGACGAAAAGGAAATTCTGAGCAGAAGACGAACCAAAAGAGAACTGCGAAGACGTTATGTCGCAGGATAATTCTCGGAGAGTGTCACAAGAAAATTCTGAAACACTCTCCGAATGGGACAGCTGTTCCCACAGCTGTTCCTGTACATGAACTCATGCAAGTATGAGTTGAAGAGCTCCTGAGAAGTGCCGAACTGCCTCCTAAGCTTGCTAGCTCTTCTGCAAGTTGTTCTATGCCCCAATTTTCCATTAGGACAGCGTCATTATTTAAGATCTCATTCTGCGCAACGATTCGTAAGTTGTCCATGTTGACTGTTGACAAAATCACGCCAGAATACATAACTAATTCAATAAATAGCGACAGAATACATAACCGGAAGTGCTTAAACAACTTTGGGGCATTTAAAAAGCCAAACGCCTCACATTCGCGGAATTTTAGCGGTTTTTTTCTACAGGGTAGCCTGCCTAGCGTTGCGCGGTACCCGCCATGACACGTCGACCTCTGGAGCAACATTAGCCTAATTTTTTCATACGGTTTGAGTAATACTTTGATAATTGTATACTAAGCTACCTAAAATACAGAGCATTTTATTGCGTAGACTTGTTCAGAAAAATAAAGAGAATAAGATAAATTCGGAGTATGTCGTTCTTTTTATTATTTACTTATTTGTTTATTAATTTCTCATGTTCCGCATAACAATAACAAAATTGCAGCTCCGAGAGCTTTTGAGTACCTATATTTAAGTTCATTTCCCAAAATAATGTTTTATATTGAAACTACACTGTTCATAACCTAAAGGCAATAAAGTATTGCATCTATGCTTTCGGTAGTACTTGCTGAGTTTCCCGACAGTAAAGACCAATGAGCGGCTGGGCTGACTACTCAACCCACTACTCCCTGCGCCCCAGGGTCAAGCCGTGGGGATTTCCATTAGACCAGTACCTATTTTATCACCCAACCCCCTCCTTCATTACATGAGATCAGGACACCTATCTCCTCTCCCCAGCTCCACAGGGTGGAAGTGGATAGACCACTTAAGTGCGTCAGCCCTAATAAGGAAAACCCTATAGGGGAAGACTACCGAAGACCTCGTTGGGGGTGACAGTGTCGAGCCACCGTCTACCAGCTCTCACTCATCGATGATGCTGAAGAACATCGGGACGTTTCACAACACCGCCTGGGTTGTGAAACGCTCAGGAATTTCCAGCCAGGCGTACCCAATCACCCATTTCAGGATTGTTTCTAGAGGGTCCTGCCCATTTGGTAGCACTTGCAGAGTTTTACGATAGGTGCCACTTCCTCCGTCTTGCTGAGAAGGCTTCATCTTGTTTTCAGACATGCAGAGCTGCCAACATATGACCAACAAGCACGCCATGACTAACAAGCAGCGCCATCCTTTTGCGAAAAACGAATACTCCTTGCACCTCTTTATTCGGAGTAGCGGCCTTAATATTGTTACTCCTTGCTTAGGTTAATTAAAAACCAGTAGTTATACCAAAGCACGTCAAGCGAGAATTTTTTATTTATACACCTCTTTAACTGCTGTGCTCCATCGCGTCCTATTCTATATTGGTCGTGAAAGATCGGTAATTCTGCTCAGAGACCCCTTTATCAAATGTAATGTTCTTTTACGTGCTGGCTTTACTGCCCTTACGAAGGAAGCCATTAAAAGGATTTTTTCGCCCGATAATATCCATCGCCCTCCGCCAGGTTTGAACCCGTGACGTCGGGAACTAGAGGCTAGCATGGTAACCGCTACATCACGGAGGACGACACTTCAAGCGAGCATGCGTTTCTTAACGATGTTTATGTTTCACTATTTAATATGAGCTTTGGTATGTATTTCACTGAAAGTTAGGTTAGGTTTAGTTATTTTAATATAAGGTTAGGTTAATTAGCAACAAGTGATTCACCGGATGTTAGGTTCGGTTAGGTTAGGCTTAGTTTTCTTTACATAAACTTAGGTTAATTAGTAACCAGTGATTCACGGGAGTTTCGTTTAGGTTTAGTTTTCTATATGTTATAAACTTGGATTAATAAGGATATAATGACTCAAGGCAGGTTAGGTTAGGCTTAGTTTATGTATAAACTTAGGTTAATTAGCAACATTAGTAACCCGAAAGCATGCGAGCGAAGCTCTCGTGCGTTCCTTAATGATGTATATGATTCACAATTTATATAAGCTTAGATTTCTGATTCACGGGACGTGAAGTTAGGTCTAGTTTTTTATATAAACGTAGATTAATTAGCAACCAGTGCTTCACGGTAGGTTAAGTTAGGTTTAGGATTTACATAAACTTCTGTTAATTAGTAATCAGTAGTTCACGAGAGGTTAGTTATGATAGGTTTAGTTTTTTTAAATATAATCTTGGGTTAATTAGCAACCAGTGATTCATGGGAAGTAAACCTTGTTGCTATAAATATAATATTAGGTTAATTAGCAACTATTAGTTAACCCGTGTATATGTTGACATTGTACATTTTCTAAATAAGATGGAGTGGAGGGAAATCGGCAGTTTCTGGGGTAACAGGATTGCCATTTCTTTCTTTCTTTTACTAGCTTTGGCACAACATCGTATTTCGCTGAGATATGGGTACAGAAACCTGGTGCGCTCTGCGGTAGCGTTTCGTATTCCTACTGCCAAGCGCCGAAAAACCGACTACAGAATGCTATTGTTACTTTTACTTGCCAATATGGAGATAAAGTGTTCTGTGTAAACCCCACACGAAAAATATAAAATAATGAGAATTTTTAAATTCGCGTCCATTGCTTAGAATATCAGGACTTACACCTTCTTGTGAATCCCCAAATTATTTATGGATAAAATTGCCAAACTGGTGAACAGTTGTGGTAGTGACCCTCTAATAATAGTTTAATTTTAGGTTAATAAAGACAGATAAAAATGGTAGCGCAATTTCATACTGTCTTGATGCAAGTTTTACTAATTCATATGAACCCAGAACTATTGCTTAATTTTCTTTATGACTTTTGACTTTTAAATATACTGTTTGTAGACTTACAGTAAAAGATTAATCCACTGGCTGCATTACGAGCACTGTGCAGGTTTTCGAATAGGATATGTACATTGCCTAGAGATATACATGTCTAATGCGTGAAGGAGGAAGGAGAATTATACTTTTTAAGTATACTATTTGTCATGAAGATTTTTCTTAAATTTTAATGTTACCATGATGCATAAATAATCATTTTTATTCATGATTTGACAGTGTTCAGCATTGGTACAGTTCTGTGGAAATTTTCTTGGCTATTAATCTTGGAATGAAAATTATAATTGGTACCCAAAAATATCTATATTATTTTATGTTTTCGGTAAATAGTAGGTTGCGGTGAAAAGAAAGGTTAGTTTCAGTAAATGTGGTACATGGGGAATCTTACACCTACAATTATTTCATTTCGGATTACGTTTCTACGCAAATTTATTAAGTATAAATTATCACTTTATAACCTACCTGACTGCCTTCTGTTATGTTCTTCCTTTTTCAGCAGCATCGTATATATTCAATTTTTGATGGTTACAAGAAGCTGCTATATAGCTTTCTGCTAGTGATCTCTTTTAGAAAATTGGAGATTATCTTAAATAATTCGGGAACGTAAGCGCATTGCTATAGTACCTTACAACTGTCAAAATGGCTGATTTCGTAATCGTAACCTAAACATGAGGCAATTATAGTCGTTGACCATGAAAATCAACACAGGGTTAATCACTATTTGAATCTTAAGTTCTTAAATCAACAACCGTTGCCTTTTATTGCGATACGAGATTACACAACATTTATTTTCCTATTAAAATTCGTCTCTTAAGAGTTACGTTGGGAGCATCATTTATCAGTGCTGTCACACGGAGCATGCTTACTCAAACGTAATGCGTAACATATCTATTTTACACTACATCCAGTAAATAAGCATTTGCTAATTAAGATGTCAAATTTCTATCATGGTTTTCCTCTTACAGCAGATTAAAATATCTGCGCGAATGTATTATGGAACAAACCTCTTAGCAAGAGCGTTTCGGGATTTTTTGCGTTCTAATCCCAAATATTTATTAACAAAATTGTTTTATTACGAAGTTAAAGGATGCCAAATAGCGCTTAACAATTGGTTAGCAGCTTTAACAATTCATCAGGCCTTAACAAAACGCTACAGAATAGCCCTGATTGCATGTACCTTTTATCTCGGTTGGGTCAACATCGAGGGTATTATTGAACTCGGTTTTCTGTCGGATTTACGTCAACTTTGATTGGCGGTGTCCTTTATTAACAAACTTTTTAGTTATCGTGAAGCTCCTTTCTTTCATCTTCTCGTTCTAGGCTGTCGCTTGCCGCTGCCAACATGCCACCCATACAGGCTTACAGATTTATGTCTTAGTTTTTGAATAGTTCTTTGATATGGGATGTATTCTAACATTCGACGTCCTTTTCCTTATCTCGTGAACTATACGGTGCATCAACCCCGGGTGACTGGTCGACTCGGATATGTACCTTGCGGATCCGAATGCTCCATACAATTTGCACAGATCCGGTTGTCCTATCAGGACAAAGGAAATTCTTCCCTGGTCTTGCTTTTCACAGATGACCCTCGTTTGCCATTAAGCGCTGTAGCCGCTTTCGTGATCATGACTGTTTGCACGCGTAAACTCCATCCATTGCCACCAGTTTATTCTAACGTTTTAGCTGAAATTTACACATTTAATAAGCTTTACTTTCGGTTACAACTTGTCATCATTCTACTATTTTACTTTGCTCCAACTCATTTACAGCCATGAGTGTCATGTGATCTCCCAGCTTTCGTCCCGGAATGTTGGGAGTTCTTATGTCGGCTGTAAATCTCTAAATTAGTCTAAAATCACCACCAAGTACACTTCCTCTGGGTGCCCAGCATTCCCACACATCTGTTATGATATAACCGATTGCTTGGCGGAGGAGGCGAGTAGACTTCCTCCACCTACAAGTTCTATGGGTCTGTCGTTGGTTGATGCCGCCCACCAAGTACACAGGAACGTTTGTTCGTACCTATGCGGCTTCCATTTCTCCCTCATTTATCTTTTCGACGCCCCTGTTGTAACCGGTTACACCTGCATGCATTTCAAAATCCGGCGGCACAACTTCCCGTTTTTTGTGACTGTGGCCCACATGGCGATATACATTAGTTGTTCTTTAATTGTTCCCTTTATACACCACAGTTCGACGATTTATACACTAACCTATATTCCACTTCTGTCTCTCATTAGCGGAAAAGGAAACATACATTTCCCGCATCCTTCTGCGTACTTATCCAATTGTAAGACGAAACTCCCATCTATCCAAAACATTAGTTTTCCTTCATTCTCTCTATGCTCTGTGGGATTATATATTTCGCCAGATAAGCCACTATAATTCATCTTCTTTCGGGTACCAATATCAGCTGGAACGTTCCGGCCCCAAATAGAGAGCCATTAAATAAACCACAAACAACTAACCAATCTATAGCACGTTTCATGCTTAAAAGTTAGTGCAGGAAACGGGACGCACTCTTACCACATGTACTATACGTACGTTTGCAGCTTTGGCGCATAACTATGATAGATCTACGAATTTAATGACGTCTTGTGAATGATACATCACAAAATAGTGAAATATCTCTACTGCTATTTAAGGCTATTGTACAACGTTTAAGGCCGCTTGCAGAAACTATGCGATATTTAAGAACTTAAGCACTTTTTAGTTAAATATTGTCTACCTTTTCGTTGCTAAATTCATGTCTAAACTGTATTTAGCTAAACAGCGTTTAAAGCGCTATCTTCTCCAAACCTAAACGCGGCAACACCGCATTTAATGACAACGCTGCATTTTAAAGCTTTCTTATTTGGACACCACGAGACGTATATTTTACCGCAAGCAGCGAGGAAACTTTCTTCGGGCAGTTTCGACAGGCTTTTTTCTACCAACGACACGTAAAGCAAAATGTGTGAGTAGAAAATGGCAGTACTACTGAAATACAAACTCCTCCGTAAATACCTATTAAGAGTTTTACTCCCTTTAAAGATAACCATTTAAACATTTAAAGCATTATAACAACGCACACCTTAGGAAATCTAAAAATATAATTTACAGCTAACAAAACACACACACTTGGCTGCCTTAATAATTTGCAATAAGTCAAAAAAATCCAAATAACTGCAGCAGTTACTTTATTGTACCTGAAAAATGCCATATGAATGTATTTATGTGGAGCCAAAATACAAACTATGCACACAAATCAGGGCTTGATATAAGCGCATGCGATTTGATGAAATGCTATAATAGAGCTTCAGCATTCTATCTGCCAATGTTCGCACTAACTTAAGTATCTGATTCATTGTTGTTTGTCATCCATTATGCTCTATTCACTTAAATCTGAGGGTTGTCAAAATGTTATATTAAACGTGTTATTTGGTCAGCATATTCACATCTTTGCGGAATAATGTTCAACTCATAAAGGCCATATATTTTATGGATGTGTATAAGACAGAGCGTAGCCGAGGGATCTGCGCGTCTAAAACTCGAATGATTCACGTTCGCAGAAACAACAGCACATCGCATATTTAGTGCATTTCACTTCTTATTTAGGTTGGCAGTACCCACTTTGCATGTGATTTTTCGGAAAAATGGCTACGTTTGCTGGCTTCCTCACGCAATTTGCCTATATAAGTGAAAACCTAAAACGTGTGGGTAGGTGGGCACCAGATATTGGAGAGACCACATCATGTTCTAAACTCACTTCTAAGGTAATTTATTTCATTATTTGTCACTTCCTTATACCCAATGTAGGTGGGCACAAGTATGACAATTTATCCGACAGATATTACACAGGTGTCTGTTGTTTATTAGTGAGATCCGTTTCCAATTTAGTTTTTGCAAATGAATTTTTGATGTAGTCTGAAATGTAGTCAATTAGTTCATTTCGTATACTTTTTATTCGCCACTAAACACACTTTTTATTTTGGAATATTAGGTCTGTATTTCTAAAGGACTCCTTGATACCAGCAACGTCAACAGTTCCTTTAAAATCCCGAGGATTTATTGAGTCTATCGTTTCATCGTGACTGCGAAAGGCCAATTCTTGCATACATAAATCGAGTACTACATCAATTACTATCTATAGAAAAGCCTGTTCAAGCGTACGTTTTCAATGAACTGTACGATATATAGTCTAGCATTTGCTTTTAAGGCTTATGAAATTGTATTTCGATTTCTTTCTAAAGTTTTCAAATTAACCTGGCGCTCTAAATGCTCCGCCGAATCTGTGTGTTTGTTAATGATCGAGTTATATTCAACAAAGCAGATGTTGCTTTTATTGCTATAAAACAAGCAATGCCAACATAACCATTTTGCGTAGTTGGAGATGGGCACAACCACGGAAATACTATAAACCACATCGTCTAAAACTAAAATTGTAGGATGTACCTGGATGTTTCACTTCTTTTGTACCATATATTTGTAGAAATTTAGCAGGGCGTCCAGAATTTAATACTCCCCTTCCATCTTTCCAGCGCGAAAATTGTGTTTCTAATGAAATACACACTATATCATAAATCCATATTTAAAACATCACAGCAATAAACTCACTAAAGTTGGAAGCGTGCTCCACGCACAGAACAACAATTAGACTACTCCACGTGCTTCACAAATGCCTCCTGGGCAACAAGGCTTTCCAACTGGACGTGACTACACTACTTCTGGGCGGGCGCACACGGAGCAGCTGAATTACGGCAGGCAGCGTTTCAAAACGCTGTTCAAAGTGAAAAACTATAATCAGCAAGTTAATGAACTATTTAAAAAGCGTAACAGACCATGGAGGTTTCCGTCAAAATACACGAAATACTACAAACCACCATACTCTCGTTAGGCCAAGAAAAGAGTAAATGTATTACTCCGCGATTTCCCACCTCCTCTCCCTCGTCATCACTACTTGCATCAGCTGTTTCTCGGCTGGGTCCCGAAGCATGCCGCGAAGAAACATCATTACGTAGGATCCTATTCTCATCTAAAACGTCTCGAAATTTTTTTATTTTCACAGTATTAAAAGTTTCAGATAACAGCAAATAGGGAAAGAAAATTAACTCATAAATAGCAAACCATTTCTATATTAACGTAGTATACCTAATTGTATTTTGTCCCTAAAGCCTAAGAAAACGTATTTTAAACTGTATATATTCGCTGTGCATAGCTTTCTTTTCTATTAAATATGTTTGTTTTCGGTTAAGCTATTCGGGTTTAAATACAACTTACTAAGTACGAAATGAGTGATGAATCTAAACAATCAATATAGCACAAATGGTAAAGCAATGCGATTACTAATGCATATAAGTGCCTTCAGTTCCGTTGTAATTCAATCAATAAATGCTTGACGTTTACTTTTTATATACTTTGAATGTTTCTGGACTTTCGTTACGGTATGCCCTGCAATCGCCCAGGTTTCATCTCCTCGTTTCTGAACTGACGAATACTGCGTCAGTATTTATGCTGCCACTCAGTAATATTATCGCGTTCTAATAGAACTGCTGCTTTGCCGCACTTCTTCAAATGAACCTCAAATCTTTCAGTAATCTTTGAATAGTGCTCTCGATAAAGCTTGGGAAATCACTGTCAGTTTCTGATTCATATATTTTGTTTAGTCTCCAAGTCACTATTCTAACTTCCGGAGAAATTCATGAACTTTCTGCCGAAAGCGATTTAGTACATATTAGAAATTTTATTTTTCCGCACTCTGTTACCTGGGGCTGCAGGACGTGATTTAGCTGGAGAAATCAGTTTACCATGGACTCTAAAATCATTGTAAGCCATGTAAATGGTGCAGACCAAAATTCCCGTTAAGTAGGCTGTCTTTTGCACAATTTCAATCACAGCCCATTTCTTTTCTTTTTTTCTGATAACCTGCTGTACACATTAAAAATAATTTTTACACTTAGCATTTCATTTCGCACCACGCTTGTTTGCTTTAAAATATCGGGCAGGAGAACTCATCGCACTACACATGGTTGTCGCCATTTTGATCTTTCAGCAGATTTGCAACCTATGACATTACAAACGCTTTCGCACAACTGATTTATAACGTACAGCGGTATAATGTATAAATATGGTTTCTTTTACGTATTCATATTACCATTTCTATCCTAGATAAGTGTTAGGGACGTTCTGTACCAATATGATTCCATTAGCTACATATTTCGGAATAGTTTTTTAAATGTTTAACGTTGGCATCAATAAGATATTTGAACTTTAAACCTGAAATAGTTTCAATAAAATAACTTAGCATTAATGTATTGTAGTACAGAATAACTACAATAGTTTATTGTTGTGTAGCAGCAAGCTTGTATGCTTCTCCTTTGACATGTAATGAAAGTTCTACCAGCGACTATTTTTGGGCTCTGCACGGTTTACCATGTGAGGGGAGCAGAAAAGATCAAAGACGTCGCTTTTTTGTCCTGACGACGGGTTTAATACTCGGTACTTCCTATGAATGTACATGATTACGCACATTTTAAACCAACATGTAGGTTCTTATTTTGATGATGACTACTCTTCATTAGCTTGAAACGAAATAATGGTACTTAGATAATAATCATTAAATCAAATCTAAAATTAAAGGCTATTAAATGTGATGCAGTAACTTGTATCATAAATTATTTAAATGTAAAGAGTGATTATAGTATGAATATGCATTATTATGTAACATTGATTTGAGATGTTTGTTTATTGTAATTATTGTTGAGAAGTGGGTTTATACTGCCTTACTGAAACTGACAACAATAGCGTGCAATAATGCAGCGAGGGGGGGTGAGCTGTTTACATTATTGGAAACGAGGAAGTTGCGTAATGTTGGCGCGTTTTTCCGTTGAGAATCTTCTGGAACGTTTCCCTAGAGCATATGTATTCATAATTTTTATTGGATATTAAAATAGACGCTAATGTTGGCGCGTTTTATTAGCCAATTGCAGTTCAGTTATAATCTTTAGGCATATCGGAGTGTATGGGTATAAAAGCAGTAGGTTAGAGGTAAAGTCCGTCAGTTCATCAAAATTCTTTGTATACCTACTACACGTCGCATTCCCGTCAGTTCGTCGAAAGTATTAGTACGGCATACATCGGATATAGATTCACAAGTTACGCGCAGCAGAATTATGAAAGATCTAAAGTATGGTAAAGTTAATTATACAAAAGATTGAAGTAAGTGGATTAAAAGAATTATCAGTAAGAAGTTGTTATAACAGTTTCAGTTTGGCGAGTGTTAAGATCAATGTATAAATGTGATAGTTAACGTGTTCGACAATAAAAGTATAAAACAAATTGCTTCATCAGTGTTCTTTTTGGATAAAAAATAGTAAACCAAAATTAATTAAGATAACAATATCGTTCTTTCAAACGAACACGAACACTGCTGCAAATTGCTAACACCAGATGGAGCTACAAACCGAACAAATGAATGACGTCACAAGATGGCTTCAACGCGTGAAGTAAACACAAATACAAAAACATTATAAGAAATACACTCGCAAATTGGCTCCCAAACGTGGGGCTACAATAATGTTAAAAATAAATACACAAACATTATAAGTAAAACCGTTACAAATTGGCGCCCAGAACGTGGGGCAAAGTGACCAGGAAAGGGGCAAAGTGACCAGGAAAGTAGCAGAATTAACCAGGAAAGTAGCAGAATTAATCAGGATGTGGAACGAATGGAGCAGTGAACTGATCTACAAGACGCAGATTCCAGAAACAACAAAAGGGACGACAGACTACGCGGATGATTGGACATCGTAATTCCGAGATTAAAAGGTAACAGAGAAATTCAACTACAGAACACCAAAACGACGTAGATTCATCATAACACAACGCAGAAGCAACATATAACCTAGGAGAGAGGGGCAGAAAGCTGGACATCAAAGCAACATCAGCAGATAGCATCAGAAAGGTTAGAAAGTGTGATTCTTATTCTAAAAAAAGTGTAAAAATTTTAATGTACCTTAGGAGCGGTAGGATAAAGAAAACAATGGCTACTAATAATACAAAAGAAATAATTATGGAGGGAGATAGTGTAACAGTTAGCTGTAATTCAATACAGGTTACAGAAAATAGCTCAAACAATGTAGTATTTGAGGGAGGAAATGTTAATGCAGAAAGTGAGAATAGAACAGCAGGAAATGTAAATTTTGATGTTAGCATGATGATGGAAATGATGAGAAATATGAATGAGAATATAAAAAAAACTAATGAGAATATGGAAAAGAATAATAGGGAATTGAGGGAAGATATGCAAAAGAATAATAAGAAATTAGAAAAATTAACTCAGAGTAATAAGAAATTAAGGGAAGATATGCAAAAGAATAATAGGGAATTAAGAGAAGATATTGATAGGAGTTTAGAACAAAAACTAGATCAGAATAAGAGAGAATTGAGGGAAGATATTGGTAAAAGCTTAGAACAAAACAGGGAAGAAATTGAAAAGAAATTCATGGAGCTAGATAGTAGTATGATGAGAATGAGAAATGAAAATCAGGAAATGATAGCAAATGAGATAGGCGAGGTTTCAAAGAAAATGTCAGAAATGAGCAGGGAAATATCAAACAAAAAAAGTGAGGTTAATACTAAGTTTGAACATGTTGATGTAAAATGTACAGAGTTAGGTAGTAGAATGAGTAACATTTCAAGTGACGTAAGAGAGATGAAAGAGGTTACGAATGCAGATTTAATTCAGGTGCAAGTTAATTTCAGAGGTGAGATATCTGAAATTTAGGAGTCAGTAACACAAAGAAATAAATTGTCTGAAGAAGTTAAAGTTGTGTCTATAAATAATCAAAAACTAACTTCTGAAATTAACAAGTACCAAGTTGTTCAGAATGAAAACTCCAGTCCAGTACAATTTAGTACAGATTTGTCAGAGTACTCTCAAATTAAAGAGATAGTAGAAGAATTGAAAATAACAGTTGTTAAAAGATTTGTTGTTCAAGAAACTTTAGATTGTTTTCAAATGGTATCATGGGATGAAATTTCATATGAATACAAGAGGTTATTCATGAACAAAAATTTGAAGGTTAGGATACGGCTACGAGTAATGTTTAGCCACACACAATTTGATCCAGGAGGGTAAATAGCAATGAGATAAATAGTAAATGCTGGATAGTTAAAGACGAAATGCAGAGCCATGTATTGGAACGTAAGAGGGTTAATTATTTATGTATGTTATAAGAAAGGAGAAATAAATTTTTGGACATAACTAAAGGTTTAAAAAAAAATAATAAATTCTTAGTAACTGTAACAGTATTTGAAATTAAAAATGTAAAAAATTGAAACTTAATGTGATATTAAAGTCAAGTATGTAGATATAATTCCAAGAATATTGTTAAAATAAAGTACAAAATAAAAAAAATGGGGTAAAAATAATTAAAAAAAAACAAACAAATACTTATGTAGCAAACAGAACATATGAAACAGTGTCTAGATTTAAGAGATGTAAATATATTTGTGTAGAGGGTGAATATTTTGGTAAATATGTTTAATAATTACAAAAAAACCTTGAATTGATAAATTTTTGTTAACAGTATAAGAAAGTAAACCATTTTTGTAACAGTAATTAAATACTTCAGGGTACAGTATTTGCTATATAAAAAAAATTTTTTTTTGTGTAATGTCAGATTAATATCTAAACACATTAAACAAGAGCCAGTAAGTAGTGGCGAGATAAAAAAAACATGTCGTGTGTTAAATACGTGTGAAGTGTTAAGTGAAAGTGATAGCGTGTGTTCCAAGATTTAGGAGACTAAAAACCCAATTATAAAATTTCCAAACAAGTTGTAAATATTTATAATTATGTTTCTAGTGGGGCATATGATGCAGTAACTTGTATCATAAATTATTTAAATGTAAAGAGTGATTATAGTATGAATATGCATTATTATGTAACATTGATTTGAGATGTTTGTTTATTGTAATTATTGTTGAGAAGTGGGTTTATACTGCCTTACTGAAACTGACAATAATAGCGTGCAATAATGCAGCGAGGGGGGGGTGAGCTGTTTATCATTATTGGAAACGAGGAAGTTGCGTAATGTTGGCGCGTTTTTCCGTTGAGAATCTTCTGGAACGTTTCCCTAGAGCATATGTATTCATAATTTTTATTGATATTAAAATAGACGCTAATGTTGGCGCGTTTTATTAGCCAATTGCAGTTCAGTTATAATCTTTAGGCATATCGGAGTGTATGGGTATAAAAGCAGTAGGTTAGAGGTAAAGTCCGTCAGTTCATCAAAATTCTTTGTATACCTACTACACGTCGCATTCCCGTCAGTTCATCGAAAGTATTAGTACGGCATACATCGGATATAGATTCACAAGTTACGCGCAGCAGAATTATGAAAGATCTAAAGTATGGTAAAGTTAATTATACAAAAGATTGAAGTACGTCGATTAAAAGAATTATCAGTAAGAAGTTGTTATAACAGTTTCAGTTTGGCGAGTGTTAAGATCAATGTATAAATGTGATAGTTAACGTGTTCGACAATAAAAGTATAAAACAAATTTCTTCATCAGTGTTCTTTTTGGATAAAAAATTCCTTTCCGTTTACACAACCCTGATTAAGAGATATGTTCGACCGAAAAATAATAGCTAGCCGAGGACAGTAAACCAAAATTAATTAAGAAAACAATAACAATATCGTTCTTTCAAACGAACACGAACACTGCTGCAAATTGCTAACACCAGATGGAGCTACAAACCGAACAAATGAATGACGTCACAAGATGGCTTCACATGAAGTAAACACACATACACAAACATACACAAACAAACTTTATAAGTAATACCGTTACAAATGTCATATACATCCTTTCTCATTACAATAATTATACTGAAATTGTCACAGAACAGCATAATAACAACAGTTTAAGCAGGCCAAATTATCACATTATCTCACCAAATGTACAATAATGAACCTTACAATGCTATCATTAATGCTAAGTGCTAAAATATAAGCTAAGTTTTTTTATTTTGTTGAGTTTTAATTACTTTTCTATAAAAAATGCTGTTTTCTTAGATTTGTTTTGCAAATGTGCCACATTTGACAAGTTGTACGTTAGAACATTTACACACATCCGTATCTTTACTATTATGCTGAAAAAAATTGCTGCCAGATCAAGTTCGCAAAAAAAAAAACATATTTGTGTACAAATCAGCTTAAGAGCAATCATTCTTACGTTTTTGAGCTTCAGAAACCTAGCAACATTTTTCTTAGCTAAGAACTTCTGCACGAACACATAAGTATACCACACCACATTTAGAGGCAGCTCCTAAAGATATTTGAATCCTTAACTATCTAATTTGTGCATTAATGAATGTATTTTTCCACATGCTAACTCTCTATTTAGCAACAAAAGTTTAGAACTATCTCGTTTAATTTTCTGGAAACAGAATAGCAGTAATCAACAATATAAGCAAATACTTTAAAACTTATTTTTAAATCCTCTTCTCACATGCTTATAGGACGGAAAATTGCCTTTCTGTATCATCTTTGTGAAGAAGAATTTCATCCTTATCAAATCTAGTTTAGTAATCAGTTTGTTTGTGCCACCTTGCCGTAACGACAATTCCAATAAATCTGACAGTATTAGCTTTTCCTCAGCTTCAAACATTTGCCTGACAGAAGTCCTGATAATCGTGTATAAAATCCAAATCTTCCTTCCAGACCATCTGTCTGAAGTTTTCCAGGCAGGATATAGGTCATTTTGAGTTTAGCTTGGCAATAATCAGTTAATTTTAACAATCCATATGTAGCTAATTTAAGAGCTAAATGAGTCTCTTTTGTATGTGTCCCACAGGTTAAGTTCATATTTTCCCAGTGATTAAGCCATAAGAGAAGCTGCTCGTCACTTGGGCTGTTTGTTAGAGAATTCTGCATCTTCTCTTTCAATTGCATACCCTTCAATGGCGTTTTCACATGTACAATACTCCACCTTTTATTAATGATATCTATACGTTATGCTGTGCCCTCGTAGCTTTGGAGCTTGTTTATTGAACCAAGTTCCAAAAGCTTGTTTGCAATATAATCTCCAAATATTTGTACTACAAATTTTACATTTTGCATTTCAAAAGTCAATGACCATAAAGCCTTAAAACTCAAACCGTAGACAAATTTCAATAATTTATTACACTCAGAGTCAAATAGACCTCTCAGACCAGAAAATGTAGCATAGTTTGTGTTGTTAAAATTATTGAAACCTGAATAATCATATATACAAACTCCATTCTTTAAATTTATCCAGTTGTTCCTGATGCACATAATATATCAAATACATCAATTAAAATGGCCTAGCTGGTTGAGCAGAATGAGGGTATACAATGCTCAACTGAGGGAAAGGGGATCGGCAAAATTAGATGCAGCATTTTTGTTAATTGAATTGTTGTCAGTGGTGGTACAAGTTACCTTCAGGTATAAACTCTCCAAGCCAATCACATTTCTTAATATATCAAATAATTTCTCCCTTGTAATTTTGTTTATTTGCACAATATTAACTACATCCTTAAAGAGGAGATGACACCTTGAATAATGAACACATGTGCTGTCTTTGCAAGCATGCTGGTATCATATGCCACGCCAACAACAGTATATCCTTTATAATCCATGAATGGTTTATGATTTATTTAATCCAACATAAGGATTACAATACGTGCATGATTCTGAAAGCTTTGAGCTTTTTCCTTTCTGTAAGACAGAAAATCTTCTCATCTAGGATCAACATTCCCTGTTCCACAAATCCTTTTAATCAGCCACGGGTCGTCATTAAGGACCTTTGGTACCGAGCACCAACTAGAATAACAAGTTTTAACATACTCATTTATTTGCTCGTAATTATTATTTCTAAAGTGATATTGACTAGATGAGAAAGTTAAATAAACATTTTGACCTAATTTCTGACTAATGCTTTTTATTTTAGTTCCTGGTATCTCTTCGCATACGCAGAGAAGATATACATGTTGTTAGGACCGCGGCCAAACAGTTGACTACATCCCAGTTCCCACACACTGCTCTCCATACTGGCGGAAAAATACATACTGCTAGTGTCAGCCCTACTGCGTTGCAGTTTCCTACACACTTCTCGCCCATCTTCTGTCTTTATCCCCTCTCTTCCCGCAACGAACACCTCCACTGGAAACAGACTGCATGGTCAAAGATTCAGTTCGGGCCTCGTTAAACTGTCCCATTGTGTTAAAAATAGTTTATTTCGCTTCGTGTTGCATGTGGAACTAATGTTAAAATGAAGAAAATGGATTGTTTATTAAATAATACCTTCCATTCGTTAAAATTAGAATAGAAACTTCAAATTGAATGGCTAGGGGCACAAAAACCAAAAGGCTTTCTTTGTACGCAATTAGGTGGCAACAAAAGAAAAAGTCTCTACCACACGTGGTTTAATGAAAACCTATTAACAACGAGTGAATAAAAACAAACTCTATATTGTTATTATTGTGGCTATTTGGTGGCGAAGGACGGTAGGATGTAAGGATCTCAAACGTTTAAGTGAACGAATTAAAAAGCACGAGAAAAGTGTACTTCACTTAGAAAATGTCTCTAAATTTAAAATATTTGGGACTGTTGACATTGCTGCACAGATTAACTCTGCACATAAAGTTTCAATCCACAAACACAATGAACTGGTTACAAAACCCAGACACATACTAAATGGAGTGATAGAGTATATAACATTTTTTGGGACTCGTGAACTAACATTGAGTGGTCAAATTGAAACACAAGAATCCGCAAACCATGGGAATTTCTTTTATTTATTATCTTTACTCGGTAATCTGGATAGTATGTTAGACGATCACTTGAATAGTACTTCAGTTTTTAAATATACATAACATATTATACAGAATTAACGGATAGACTTATATATAAACTTTACATTGAAGAATTGATCAATGATATTAACGCTGCCAGATATGTGTATCTGCAGGCTGAAGCAACAACAGACATAACCTGCTAAAGCCAATTTGTTAATATTTTAGGTACATATAGGGGCATAAAACCAGTTGAAAGATTTCTTTCCTTTGAGGCGGATCAAGATAGAACAGCTAATCGTCTTAGTGAGATTCTGAAAAGAAGTCTACAGTCTTTCAACGTTGGAAGGAAACTCATAGCACAAGCATAGTACCTCAAGCCTGATAAAGAGACCTCTGAGCAACATTTTCGTTATTTCACGCCCAATATAGAATGGGACGCTAAGGACCATAGCAGTTAAAGAGCGTCCATAAATAAAACTCAATTTAATTTTTACTAGATTTACAACTATTTCCTCCTCTTCCCCTAAGTTTAGTGACCGGTTGCGATTAGTCTGCAATAAGCGAATTACAAGTTTTTGTACTACAAAATGGAATTTGTAATCGCGGGTTGTGAATAGTGTTCATGAAAACCAAACTTTTTTTTAATGCTTTGAGAAGATTGAAAAGGAAGAAGTGTGGATTGATTTAAAATGAGAGCATTTGTTTTAAAGAATTTGCTTAATCTATATTTCTGTTTTTTCTCAATTTTTATTTCGTTATGAATCATGTTGACATCTTGTATAACTCAATTCAGACGGCGAGTGCCAATACAGTTAGAATTTATAACGCCTTTGAACATTATGAATCAGCTTTATTTGAAATAAAGCAGAACACTGGAAGCCTGACCGCAGATGCCATAGAAGTGTCTGACATAGTGAACGACACCAAAATTGTCAGATATTTAGAAGTTTTAAAATTATTGACTCCAGGAAATTTGCTACGTTCAGAGAAACTTTCCCAACTAACTTACTCAACACTTTTGATTGAAGTTACAGTCCCATTATTTACAAAGAGTAATTGGAAAATTAAATCTGCGGTCTATCGCAATGATACTTTCAAATCAATTCTTTCAGTGTGTGATCTCTACAGTTTCTTCATCCAGCATTCTTTCAAGAAATAATTTTCTTAAGTACACTAAGTTTTGTAAATTGCACTAGCCACTCCCGTTTTAACAGCGGAAGTAAAGCGATGCTTTAGCACCTTGAAAAGAACAAAACCCTTCCTTAGGAACAGCATGGGCCAAGACAAGCTAAATTCACTTGCTATTTGTTCGATTCATAAGGAGAACATTAGTAGAGTTCCAAACTTCAACAGATCCATCGATATATTTGCCTGCTAGAAAAACAGTCGTGCTCAACTCTTGTACAAATAGGTAATACTACCGTTTGGCGAGTTAAATCCTGCATATGTATTATATTTTATAATTTGTATTTTAAAATTATTATATATGGTTTGCTATTTAAGTGTTTTGGTAGTACTGTAAAACTTAGATCGGCCATGTTTTAAAAAGCGTGCAACCGCTCTTGCTTTCAAGAACACCAACCTTACATCTGGCCCACCAATAGAAATGATCAAGAGCCGCCAGTGCTTTTAATAGTGTTTGTGTGAGGTAGAATAACAGAGCGAGAGTTTCTTAAGCACTTATAAATATAAGGACATATTTAAAATGATAGTGAAGTTAATATCAATATTTGTGGATCAAATGTGTGTCCTGCAGTTGGAATTGCACATAACTGAAGCTGCGATTTTCAGAATTCAACCGTTTTCTTCTTCTCCGCAACTCAAGTTATCTATAAGTTTGTGATTGCATCAACAGTGCTGCTTGTCAGCTCCTTTTGATAGAAAACCTTCTCTAATTTGCATAACAGTTTCTATTCCACGAATAGAAAATATTGCTTGTTGTGCTTTCTGGGTATTGATTTCATAACCTCTTAAAAAGAAATTAACACTCAAATTTCTATTAATCACTATATACAAGATACCATGTGAATTTTTCTTCACAATCTATGTACATTAAGATAGCCCAAAATTATTTAACAAAAATAGACCATTTTCCACCAATGCTTATATTATCTAAATGATCTACTAACTTTTCAAATATTTAAACGCATATTTATGTGTGTCTAAATTCATTCAATGTCTATAAATTATTGTCAATAGCTGCCTGTAAAGTTCTAGCTTCCTGCTTTTCTTTCCTTTCTGAGGGTGATTTTCAATGGTATGTGGAAGTTTGCTCAAATATGCTGGGCAGTTTGGAAGCTTGCATGCTACCCGATTTTTAATTAATTTGGGCTTGCTAAGCGGTGCAGCAAAAGTCTTTCCACTTTGAATCAATAACTTTCGATTTTCGTGGAGTATTTGTCTCCATAAATTGCAAATGGTATACTTGCACAACAGCAATAAATTTCATTAACGTTAAAGTACCTATATTAATCACTACACGCATTATTCTTATCATCAGCTGTATTCTGTTGAAAAAATTATTCTAAGCAATCATTATGTAAAATTAATGTAGATCCAAATTGTGCGAATCGCATTCAGAATACAGTAAGGAATAGCTTATCAATGGTAATATGTACCGAGGTTTCAATATTCTTGTAATGAGTTGGGGGGTCATTTTTTTCCAGTGAGAGATTATTTTTATCCACCAGCTTGGGAAAAATGATACCAACCAGAGAATTCCTTTTCTCTACATAGTTTACACTTTGCAATTTGCGTATAACGCTGAATTAAAGCATATAAGACATTTAACAATTATTGTTTAGGAAGCTAAGTTTGCCATTTATAAATTAACTTTACGCATTAAAAGCAAAGTAATTAAAATAAATAGGCAAGAATTCGCCGATAATCTTCTGCAAACATTAACCAGCTTACAAATTTCTTCTTGTGAACAATTCACTACAACAACAACCCTGGGTTGTTGAATATAATGATTAAGAATTAATGAATTATTCTGAAAGTGAAGGGAACTTAATACCAGCAAAACAAGAAAAGTAGAAATGAAAAGTCACATAGCTTATCTTTCTGATTACATATGTACAGTGAATGAATTAAATTCTTGTAAAAGCAGTTTCAATGTTTTGGGTTTTTGTGCACCCCTAAGCGTCAAATAACTTGTCTTCATAATTACATATGTACAGTCAATTAATGAAATTCTTTTAAAAGCAGTTACAATGTTTTTTTCAATTTCAATATATCTCTAGGGCTTAGATTTGTACAAAAGTTATCATATGCATAGCACATATAAGTTATGAGATATACTATGAATTGCATCTCTCAAGCGTGAACAGAACTCCAAAAGAGGCATCGCTCACAATAACATTTTTGCAGCTTTAACAGATGAACAGCTCACCTTGGAAAAACACAGAAATCATGGCTTAATAATTGGGAAGCTACGCAATTTTCTGAAATCAAATGCCTGCTTTAACTTTTCCATGCTGCATGGAATTTTTGGGACACTTATTTACTCGTATGAAAGCATTTGTGTTACAAAAAAGAACCATACATATTGTTTACGGTGTTGATTCTCCATTCCTGTAGGTACATACTTAAAAACCCTAAAATTATCATTCTTTTTCTCGCTGTTGATAGATCATGAGATTTGTTTACAAAATGTATGGAGATGTTTTTGAGCAGGCCAGTGATAAATTAAGAACCATTGCAAAATAGGATGAGATTGCTACCACTACTTAGCATTAACGTTTATTAGATATGTACCCCTCAGATTCCTCGAAGCTAAGCTTTGGAAAAATTCAAAGAATCATCACATTTCACAAGAGAATTTAGTAATTCTTAAATAATTGCTCTTAATTTAACATGCAATGTCTTAATGTCATCTCAAGTAATAAGTAAATCATTTTTCAGAGATTTTTCTATTTATGGACGCTCTTTAACTACTATGGTCCTTAGCGTCCTATTCTATATTGGGCGTGAAAGACCGGCAATTTTGCTCTTTATCAGGCTCGGTGTTCTTTTACGTGCCGTAAATTTATGACACGGAATCACCGGCTTTACTTCCCTTCGGAAGGAAGCCATGCTAAGGTTTTTACGCCCGAAAAAATTCATTGCCCTCCGCCGGGTTTGAACCCACGACCTCAGGAACTAGAAGCTAGCATGGTAACCACTACACCACGAAGTTTTTTAGATGTGGGTACCTATATTCTACAACAGTTGTATTTTGCAAATGTATAGTTTTTATGTAGTCCCTTATACATTATGCATGAAGTAAAGACATTGTGACATTAGTGGTAATGGTTGTATGTATGTGTACTGTATAGCATGCCATATGTTCCTAAGTAGCTAGTGTTCTAAGACATGCAGCTTCTTTGTACTTCATTCCTGGCTGTACCTTTACCAACCTAACCGTAGAATATAATTGTAACTTTACAGTACCAAAAGTGTGAAACTTTTATATTTTCTGCTGTAAGCAGTAATGTAAATGATGGTTTAGACTTATTTTCTGGCACTGCAAAATAATAGCTGGTTTATATTAGTTATTGTTTGTGCGTCCATAACTAGAATTCCAAAGTATTCCAAAAGATATTTAACGTGAATAATCGTACTATACATCACATTCGTATATTTAGGAATCCGTGAATAAGAATACAGTGAACAACAGAATGATGAATAAAACCAGTCCCAGTTTTCATGATTAAAGTCAGTTATCCTAACTGCGTAGACACAGATTTACTTAACCTACATCGCATGCAAGTAGAAATGGCTGCATTTTGTGCTGCCAGATGTTACAAATAATGTTAACATGATTATTTATTTAACATAAAGGGATATGCTGGATATGCTTTATACTATGGAATGTCTTGCTTGCTAATTACGCATCAGCGAATTTTATTACTTAACCCTTTCACTAGTTGTGTTTGTGAAATTCAGTCCTATTTGTCTAGCCTGGTAAAATCATCAGTATCCTAACGCACTCTTTGAAGGAATCGACCTATAGATCAAACGTTGGAGTATGAGTATCAATCCTTTAAATCAAAAGTTCCAAGTTCACATACAATAGAAACACCAGTAATAAACCTGTTAAACTAAAAAATACAGTAATAACCACACCAGAAACTGTTAGATATCTCGACTTAATCTTAGATACCAGATGCCCATGGAATGACCACATCACCAACTTAGTTCAGAAAATCAGGTATCGTATTCGTCTTCTGAAGTCCCGTCATATCTAAGAAAACGCCACCTGCTTTGCAGAACAAAAAATTGTTATATAATTCTCTCATCCGCCCAATTTGGCAGTATGGTTGTTCAATTTGGGGTTCCGCTTTATCATCACAAACCCAAAGAATACAAATAGATTTCTCCGAATTTTAACTGATGCACCTTGGTATATTCGCAACATCACTCTGCATAGTGATCTAGATATTCCGGAGGTATCTAGAGTCCTTCTGCAAGAGACTCTACGACACACCAATCCTTTACTACTACAGATACCAGCAATTCCTACATCTATTTACGCCAACAGAACACTGAAACGAAAAAGACCAAAATACCTAATCTAATGACAGTAAATATACATTGCCAGTGCGTAAGAACCCACACACATGTTTCAAATAACAACGTACATTGTTTTTTCTGTAAATGTGCACAACTATATTGTACACAATACTGTACAGCGGAGTCTCCTTATATAAGCTAAATTAAAAAAATCTGATGTGTTACACTCACATGACTTTCCCTACTCTTGTACAAACTATTTTTACAAACGCTTATTCTCCATCTACTTCATGTTAATCGAGATAAACATTTGCAGAGTCTATCTTATTGCTAATTTTCTTGTAGATGTAAGGGGATAATATATTTACAAGGGCAATTTGGAAATACAGTAGCCTTTAAGCACATACATATCTCTTAATAACTGGTTGCTAGGTGCAGCACCATTCTCTTTCCCACAGATTAATACTCTTTGCATATCCAAGACAAAAAAAAAATGAATAACGAATTCCCATTTGAGAAAATAAGTATTGAAAAATTTAAGGGAATAACAAGCAATATCTCGAAAATGGTTCACTCAACAAAAAAGATGTAAATGACATAAGTTGTGTATTTTAACGCGATCTACATTTTTTGTCTAGTAAACTTTTGTCTATCTCTTATGGTTTACCAGTTATGCAAAAGTCGTTCACAATGGAGAATACTTTTGGAGACATTCCCAGAAAATTCAAGATATACATTTTATTTCTCATAAAAATATCTTAAACATATGATATTTTAATCAAAATCGTTAGAGCCATTTTTGAGAAAATTAAAATTTTCGAAAAATCTTCCGTGTAAAGGGTACTCTGGGGTGGGGGGATTTTCTTGAAAACCTTCGTGTCGTATCCTTGGAAGATACTGAATCCAAATACCAATTTTGGTGTATATCCGACTGTTCGTTTCTGAGTTATGCTGTTCACAGACAGACACACAGACAGACAGCCACACGGACATGTTTCCAAAAATGCTTTTTTGGATTCAGGGGATTTCAAAACATGTATTTCCGGTGAAATCTCGGTATCGAATTTTTGGGTGGAATACAATACTTCCCCTACTTATATACGTAGCAGAGAAAGTAAAAATGAATAACGAATTCCCTTTTTAGAAAATAAGTATTGAAAAATTTAAGGGAATAACAAGTAATATCTCGAAAATGGTTCACTCAACAAAAAAAATGTATATGACATAAATTGTGTATTTTAACGCGATCTACATTTTTTGTGTAGTAAAATTTTGTCTATCTCTTATGTTTACCAGTTATGCAAAAGTCGTTCAGAATGAAGAATACTTTTGGAGACATTCCCAGAAAATTCAAAATACACATTTTACTTGTAATGAAAATATCTTAAACCTATGATATATTAATCAAAATCGTTAGAGCCATTTTTGAGAAAATTAAACTTTTCGAAAAATCTTCCATGTAAAGGGTAATCTGGGGTGGGGGGATTTTCTTGAAAACCTTCGTGTCGCATCTCTAGAAGATACTGAACCTAAATACCAAGTTTGGTGTTTATCCGACTGTTCGTTTCTGAGTTATGCTGTTCACAGACTGACACGGACATGTTTCCAAAAATGCTTTTTACTTTCTCTACTACGTATAGTAAGTAGGGGAAGTATTGCATTCCACCCAAAAATTCGATACCGAGATATCACCGGAAATACATGTTTTGAGACCTCCTGAATAAAAAAAATCTGATGTGTTACACTCACATGACTTTCTCTACTCTTGTACAAACTATTTTTACAAACGCTTATTCTCCATATGCTTCATGTTAATGGAGATATTGAGATGTCAATCTTATTGATAATTTTCTTGTAGATGCAAGGGGAATATGCTAGGTTTTAAGCGATAGTCAAATATTTTAACGCTGGTTGCTATGTGGCGCATTCCATTCTCTTTGCATGTGCAGGACATAAAAAATCTGATGTGTTACACTCACATGACTTTCTCTACTCTTGTACAATCTAATTTTACAAACGCTTATTCTCCATATGGTTCATGTTAATCGAGATATCGAGATGTGAATCTTATTGGTAATTTTCTTGTAGATGCAAGGGAAATATGGTAGCTTTTAAGCGATAGTCAAATATTTTAACGCTGGTTGCTATGTGGCGCATTCCATTCTCTTTGCATGTCCAGGACATAAAAAAAATCTGATGTGTTACACTCACATGACTTTCTCTACTCTTGTACAAACTATTTTTACAAACGCTTATTCTCCATGTGCTTCATGTTAATCGAGATATCGAGATGTCAATCTTATTGGTAATTTTCTTGTAGATGCAAGGGAAATATGGTAGCTTTTAAGCGACAGTCAAATATTTTAACGCTGGTTGCTATGTGCCGCATTCCATTCTCTTTGCATGTCCAGGACATAAAAAAATGAATAACGCATTTGAGAAAAAGTATAAGTATTGGAAAATTTAAGGAAATAACAAGCAATATCTCGAAAACGGTTCACTCTACAAAAGAAATGTATATGACATAAGTTGTGTATTTTAACGCGATCTACATTCTTTGTGTAGTAAAATTTTGTCTATCTCTTATGGTTTACCAGTTATGCAAAAGTCGTTCACAATGAAGAACACTTTTGGAGACATTCCCAGAAAATTCGAGATATACATTTCATTTCTCATGACATTATCTTAAACATATGATATTTTCATCAAAATCGTTAGAGCCATTTTTGAGAAAATTAAAATTTTCGAAAAATGTTCCATGTAAAGGGTAGTCTGGGGTGGAGGGATTTTCTTGAAAACCTTCGTGTCGCATCTCTAGAAGATACTGAATCTAAATACCAAGTTTGGTGCTTATCCGACTGTTCGTTTTTGAGTTATGCTGTTCACAGACACACACACAGACACACACACACACAGACACACACACACACAGACACACACACAGACACACACACACAGACACACACACGGACATGTTTCCAAAAATGCTTTTTTTGGATTCAGGAGGTCTCAAAACATGTATTTCCGGTGAAATCTCGGTATCGAATTTTTGGGTGGAATGCAATACTTCCCCTACTTACTATACGTAGTAGAGAAAGTAAAAATGAATAACGAATGTGAGAAAAAGTATAAGTATTGTAAAATTTAAGGAAATAACAAGCAATATCTCGAAAACGGTTCACTCAACAAAAGAAATGTATATGACATAAGTTGTGTATTTTAACGCGATCTACATTTTTTGTGTAGTAAAATTTTGTCTATCTCTTATTGTTTACCAGTTATGCAAAAGTCGTTCACAATGAAGAATACTTTTGGAGACATTCCCAGAAAATTCTAGATATACATTTCATTTCTCATGACATTATTTTAAACATATGATATTTTCATCAAAATCGTTAGAGCCATTTTTGAGAAAATTAAAATTTTCGAAAAATCTTCCATGTAAAGGGTAGTCTTGGGAGGGGGGATTTTCTTGAAAACCTTCGTGTCGCATCTCTGGAAGATACTGAACCTAAATACCAAGTTTGGTGCTTATCCGACTGTTCGTTTTTGAGTTATGCTGTTCACAGACACACAGACACACACACACACAGACACACACACACACAGACACACACACACACACACAGACACACACACGGACATGTTTCCAAAAATGCTTTTTTTGGATTCAGGAGGTCTCAAAACATGTATTTCCGGTGAAATCTCGGTATCGAATTTTTGGGTGGAATGCAATACTTCCCCTACTTACTATACGTAGTAGAGAAAGTAAAAATGAATAACGAATTTGAGAAAAAGTATAAGTATTGGAATTTAAGGGAATAACAAGCAATATCTCGCAAACGGTTCACTCAACAAAAGAAATGTATATGACATAAATTGTGTATTTTAACGCGATCTACATTTTTTGTGTAGTAAAATTTTGTCTATCTCTTATGGTTTACCAGTTATGAAAAAGTCGTTCATAATGAAGAATACTTTTGGAGACATTCCCAGAAAATTCGAGATATACATTTTAATTATCATGACAATATCTTAAACATATGATATTTTAATCAAAATCGTTAGAGCCGTTTTTGAGAAAATTAAAATTTTCGAAAAATGTTCCATGTAAAGGGTAGTCTGGGGTGGGGGGATTTTCTTGAAAACCTTCGTGTCGCATCGCTGGAAGATACTGAACCTAAATACCAAGTTTGGTGTTTATCCGACTGTTCGTTTTTGAGTTATGCTGTTCACAGACACACAGACACACAGACACACAGACAGACACACACACACGGACATGTTTCCAAAAATGCTTTTTTTGGATTCAGTGAGTCTCAAAACATGTATTTCCGGTGAAATCTCGGTATCGAAATTTTGGGTGGAATACAATACTTCCCCTACTTACTATACGTAGTAGAGAAAGTAAAAAAACATTTTTGGAAACATGTCCGTGTGTGTGTGTGTGTGTGTGTGTGTGAGTGTGTGTCTGTGAACAGCATAACTCAAAAACGAACAGTCGGATAAGCACCAAACTTGGTATCTAGATTCAGTATCTTCCAGAGATGTGACACGAAGGTTTTCAAGAAAATGCCCCCGCCCCAGACTACCCTTTACATGGAAGAGTTTTCGAAAATTTTAATTTTCTCAAAAATGGCTCTAACGATTTTGATGAAAATATCATATAGTTAAGATAATGTCATGAGAAATAAAATGTATATCTCGAATTTTTTGGGAATGTCTCCAAAAGTATTCTTCATTGTGAACGACTTTTGCATAACTGGTAAACCATAAGAGATAGACAAAATTTTACTACACAAAAAATGTAGATCGCGTTAAAATACACAACTTATGTCATATACATTTCTTTTGTTGAGTGAACGGTTTTCGAGATATTGCTTGTTATTTCCTTAAATTTTACAATACTTATACCTTTTCTCAAATTCGTTATTCATTTTTTTTTTGTCTTGGACATGCAAAGAGAATGGAATGCGCCATATAGCAACCAGCGTTAAAATATTTGACTATCGCTTAAAAGCTACCATATTTCCCTTGCATCTACAACAAAATTAGGAATAAGATTGACATCTCGATATCTTGATTACAATGAAGCATATGGAGAATAAGCGTTTGTAAAATTAGATTATACAAGAGTAGGGAAAGTCATGTGAGTGTAACACATCAGATTTTTTTGGATACAGGATGTCTCAAAACATGTATTTCCGGTGAAATCTCGGTGTCGAATTTTTGGGTGGAATACAATACTTCCCCTACTTACTGTACGTAGTAGAGAAAGTAAAAAGTTAATTTCTTCACCCCATCTTTCTCACCGTGTACGCCACTGCTTGTGTTCTGCTACTGCAGTAGCCACTAGCGCTTGCAGATAGCTCCCCGAAGTTGCCCGACGAAGTTCGAGCGGATGCCGAAAATGAACGAAAGGGAACGATTTTCCAGTTCAAGGGTGAAGGTAGTCCATTCCGGCACATTTTGCTCCCATTGGCTGTGGTCAAATGCGTAACGTGGAACGTTGGCGCGCGCATTTCGACTGGCAATTGAAAGTGAATACATAAAGACATGCGTTTCAAAGCATGAATTTGTACATACATAGTACAAATCGGTTTAAGTTCAGTACCTTCCAAAGATGAACTGGCTTTGTGTATGCATAAGTGGCTAAGTGCAATTACAATTACCTATAAGATCATTCCAATAGATTGTAATAACAGACATTCAAGAGGTTAGAATTTAATGGACATTTTAATTGGGTAGGCCATACAAATGTATATTAATGTAGGCACATGTTCCTTAAAATACCATACAAATGTATTAAATATGAATGTGAATGCAATGTCTCTAAATAATAACAATGTCTCTTTGTGTTTAACCATATCACACCCACCCTTCATAATTGTCAGTCACTTCAACATGTAGTTTAGTGTGCCAGTATTAACTGTTTTTTCATATGTTGACTGCAGAAAGAATGTAACAGCACATGCTGGTTTATAAATTTGGGTGGCTGGATGAGACACTCGTTCATTAGTATTGCTCTCTGTCCTCCATAGTATTTTTAATTTTAATGTCCCTTTTAACTTCACAGGTTTACAGAGATTGGAGACTGGTGGGAGGGGGGATGACAATGATGAAGATGGTGCAATTGATGGAATTATGGTGGTGAAAACCAGAGAACATTCATTCTGTGTGCCATTTTATCTACCACAAAATTCCACCTCTGATCCCTAGGATTGAATCCAGGCTTTTTTGTGAGAGGCCATAGTGCTGCCCAATTAGAAGTGTGAATATGAGACAACATTTAAAACAGAGATAGCATTACTCAATACTATCAAGTAATCAAACCAAGAAGTTGTTTTACAAGGCAGCTCCCACTATGACTTCACAAATGAGGTGTATGTAAATAAAGTAGATACTTAAAAAAGAATAACTATTTCAGCAGATATTTTGCCATGCAATACATATTATACATTTATATAATTTAAGTTGGGTGTTTTGTCATAAATATGGTAGCTGACATTTCGATATGTAGAAATCATTCAGCAATAATGTGGTAATACACAAGTTTTATGTAACTATTTGTGCTTCCAAGGCCAGCGCTTAACCGAGTTACCCAGATTGACGAAAAATTCCCAAAGATATACAGTACATATGGAGAATTTTCTGTTTATGAAATGCTTTAAGTTATTTTCCAATGAAAAGAGCATTATGTCCTAATTTATTTATTTGGTATAACAGCAGGAAATAGTGTTTGAGCACAACACTAATACACATCCAAAATCAAACTATGGATCCCAAGCTATTATCATTACATCACATTCAAAATTGAAATAGGTATCAGACATAACCTTTGAGCATGAGTTCTCTTGTTCGTTTTACGATATTAGTGTGCAATCCATAAAAATAAACTTTTCGAAATACAGTCCCTAGTTCGAACACATTTCAATACTAAATAGCACAAACACACATTTTAACACCTTAACATACTAAGTATAGTTTATATTTAAGGTTAGCTTGTTTTCGTTATATATATTTCAATTCTTCATTAAAACCAACTAAACTTTCGATTCAGAACCTGTCTTCTACCTTACTAGGTTTTCAGGTCATGTTCCAGTTTTAAACATCGAATGCGCGTTATTTTGTACTCAATATTAAATAAAGTATCACTATAAACTCCTAAATTTACACAATCGCTCGTTGATACGAAAATTCTGCTTTATTTCTATATTTTCGGCATTGCTATTTTATCAGCTGACTTCCATCTTAGTTTAGTTTCAAGCCTCAGCAATCAACATGGCAAAGGTCGCGACATTCGCTTTGGAAGCGTGGTGTTCGTAAACCTTCGGGAGAGCTTTCTGCAAGCGCCTGTGCGGTAGCCAACCTTACTGTGGCATAGTTTGGTGTTCTGTGGTGTTGGCAGCAGTGTCTAAAAACAAGCTCCGGGCAATATAAGACTACTCGGAGACTTCGGAGGAATTGATGGCAGGGTAAATATAAATGTAGGTTAGGTTTTTTTTCCGAAAGTGCAGACAAAACAATGCTCTCCTCTCTGGTAAAGGAACATCAGTTAAAGCAAGCAACTCGGAAAGAGAAACAAGGTAAGCCAAATTTGGGCATCTAATTCTGCCTTTGTTTAGTTAAGATTATGGTTAATGTATTCTTATACTTGTAAACATTTGCTAGTTATGTAGTGTCGTTACCCAAGTGAGAGACGATCTATTGTGGTCAGATATGCTGCGGATAGACTGCAGTAGTGGATTATCCCACACATAGTAGTTACCCATGGTTTTTTTTTATTCTTTAATTCCATGTACTATTGTTTATGCGTAGTCAGTAGGTAACCCCCATTTTTTTTTCTTCTTAATTCGGTAATTTTGTTCGACGACTCTATTTACTATGGTGACCGCGCGAAGAGCCTTTATTGAAGTGCCAACATCACAATTGTGTATTTGCAGCATGCCAGCTGCTACCAACGTAATATTTAACATCGCTAGACGTTAAACAAGCGTGGAAAACACGCACGCACGCACTATGTTGATATGTTCATATTTTGAAACGCGCATTTCGAACAGAAGAAGAAGCTGGATAGCCACGTGGATACCACACGTAATGAAGACGAGTAAAATAACTAATGCGTGTTTTCTGTAAGGGGAAATGAAAGTAAAATGCGCATAAACATGTGTATAACGCACATAAATATACGCGGAGTGTGTGTGAAAAAACAAAATAAAAGCAATGACGTAAAACAAAACACGTAGATAAAACCAAACAAATAATGTTAAGGCAAAGCATACGTTAACTACACAATAAATATGCATGAAATTTTGCGAAAGTCTGCAATACATGACGTATAGAATTGTCAATTTTATGCATGAAATTTTGCGAAAGTCTGCAATACATGACGTATAGAATTGTCAATTTTTTACAATTCATTTTTACTTCAAGAGTAAGTTACCTTTTTTGGGCCCACATTATATGTCCAACAGATGTCACTGTATGTCATTCTCTGGCTTTAACGCAATGCTGGCAACATATGCATAAGTAATGCCCCCATGGGCGGAGTTTTTCTCATCCATTATTCTACCACGTACATAGTAGGTAGAGGAGGTATTGCATTCCACCCAAACATTCGATAAGGAGATTTCATCGGAAATACATGTTTTGAGACCTCTGAATGAAAATAAAAGAAACGTTGGGAAAATTGTCTTACTTTTGCCCGCATTAGCGACTGAAGTGGTCTTACGTTTGCTGTAACGTAATGCTGCCAACATATGAATAATGAAACCGGTGAAATCTCGGTATCTCATTTTTGTGTGGAATGCAATATCTCCTCTATCTACAAGGTACGTGGAGAATGAGTAAAAGTTATTTTTATTTTCATTCAGGACGCCTCAAAAACATGTATTTCTGGTGAAATCTTGTTATCAAATTTTTGCGTGGAATGCAATACCTCCTCTACCTTTTTAGGTACGCGGTAGAATAAGTAACAGTTTTTTTTTATTTAGGGGCCTCAAAACATGTATTTCCGGTGAAATCTTTGTGTGAAATGCAATACTTCTACCTAAGGGGTGCGCGGTAGAACTAGTAAAAATTAATAAAAACAAATCCAAAAATTTTCAATTTTTCTTGCCAAAGTTTACGTATGCCTTGCTTTAAACTTTTGTGTGTTTAGCTTTATCTACATGTTTTGTTTTACGGGTTATTGCGTTTCATTTTTGTGTTTTCACACACAATCCGCGCATATTTCTGGGCATTATACACATATTTATGCATATTTCACTTTTTATTTACCCTTATAGAAAACATGCATTACTTATTTTATGCGTGTACAAAACATCAAACACTTCATACGCACATTTCAACAGCACCTGTGTGTTTCCTGCTTGTTTAACGTCTAGCGATGTTACATATTATGTTGGTAGCGGCTGGTATCCAGAATGCGTTGTGATATTGGCACTTCAATAAGCGCTGCGCGCGGCTGCCAAATAAATAGAGTCATTGCACAGAATTACCCTTAATTCTTTCATTCTATGGGAACTAAATCAGTATTTAGTGAATCCTACTACTGTGCATGCTTAGAAGACAATATCAACCCAAGTGTAATCCGCTAGAACTGTTTATTGGATTCCTGGCGCATGCACACACACGCATGCACGCACGCACGCACGCACCCCCCCTCCCCCCTAGGCGTTGTAGCCTAACCTTGGGCAAAATTTTGATACCACAGTACTCTATCATTCCGTTCATATACACACACTAATCTTGGTGTCGTCGTCTAACCTCGGACTAAACTTGAAGTAGTATATTTTGTAGTTAGTTGGTAGTTGGAAGATGCTTCATGTTTATATGCCCCATGTATGGAAGCCAATTTGTCGCAGTCACTTCGTGTTATCTTATTGCTGGGCGCCTGTTATTGTTTTATTATTTTGCATTTTGAGTTCATTGTGCTCCGGCTAGCTATTATTATTATTCAGTCGAGCAAATCTCTTAAACAGGGTGTGTAAGCGGAAAGGATTTTGTTACTTAAAGATAACACTGATAAAAGAATTTGTTTTTACACTTTTATTACCGTCACAATTAAGTTCACATATTGATTCGTGATACACGCCAAACTGAAACTGTTATATTTTCTAATATCACTATAATCACTTATTTACTGCACATTATTAATTCGCGTTTCACATTTATAACAAACTTTAAGACGCGAGAGATTCTGTAGAATTGTGACATGTAACTCGCGAACGATTCTGATGAACTAACTGTGCGACGTATAACGCGTGAATGCTTCTGTTGGACTGACGAAATCGGCCTCTGACTTTAGCTTTTTATACTCCCACACCCCGATATGCCTAAAGATTATAACCGAGCTGCTATTGATTAATAAAACGCGCCAACATTAGCGTCTATTTTTATATCCAATCAAAAATTACGAAAACATATGCTCTAGGGAAAATATTCCCGCTATTTCTAAGAAAAGCGCGCCAATCTGACGTCATTTGTTTGTCTCTTCTAATTAATATTCAACTCACCCCCTCGCACATTGTTATCCGCTCCTATTGTCAGTTTCAGTGAGGCCGTGTAAACTTATTTCCTAACAATGCTTATAATTAACAAACATCTCAAATCAATGTCATACAATAATGCTTATTTACACTACAATCACTCTGGCATTTACATTATTGTGATGCAAATTACTGCCACAAACTCAAAGCCACCGAACCTTGTCATTTTACTGCGTGCTTTTCACTCATGTTTGCAGTTCATATCTGAAGTATACAACGGGGCACAGAGCTTCCCTTATGGCAGGAGCACAAACGAACCAGAGATGTAGGATACAGAAGTTTATTGAAATTGAGTAGTTAAAATGAGCAGCTGTTAAAGAAAGATGGCAATAATGTACCTAGGTACACCCTTCCCATTTCAGCTAAAGCAGCTCTGTTTGAGGCTGCTGTAGACAATCCTAATATAAATTTGCAAAATGATCTATGAATCTGATCAGTATTTTCCTATCCTTTCTTTTTACCCTCCTATTTCTAACGCATATATCATTTTTGCTTCCTATCTGGCTGCGTAAACTTTCTCAAACCACTTAACTTTTATATTTGGAATTTTCTTCAGACATTTTTTTATGCTACTCATAGGTAGTTTTCCTTTTCTAGTCTGCTTTTCTTCTGGTCTGTCCATCTTCCATTGGGTGGAATGCATAAAGTCAAGCATAAGCTTTACCTTGCTAATTTTCAAGTGTAATCTTGGCTTTTGATGCATAAAACAGCTTCGACTTGACTTAAGTCTGGCATTTGCTTTGGAGCCAGCTAGCTGCCTAGCTTTAGCTTGAATTTTCCAGCAACGACTTGACTTTAAGTGCAAATCCGATGCATAAAACAAGCGAAAGCTTCACTTCCTCTAGATTAATCTTGACTTTTTTCAAGCTACCTCAGTAGGTGACTTGATTCATACAAGAGAAGTCTTAAGAGTTGTTTTATCACACAAAATGGCACAGTTCATGAATATCCGTCAAAGAAAAGTGTATCAAGCGAAGCGACAGTGCAGAGAATGTGTGTGCAAGTCATTTTATAGGTTCAATGAGGACAATTGATGGCAATCTTAAACTTTATACATACAAATACAAATGGTTATCCAGCGCTGAGTGAAATATAAATAAATACCATCTGTAGTGTTTAACATGCTTATCGGATATAGTTACAGGTTCTGAATAAAATTTGATCCCTGTACTTCTATTACTGGAAGCACGCTCTGTTTGTTTAATATCTCCTCCTGCTGCATGCGTATCAGTTTTAATTGTTCTAAGAGTACCAATCTTTGCAGTTCATGCGTAGTCAGGTGTTTTGTTTCAGGGGTCTCAGGTAATTTAGATTTATTTGATTGCGTACCCTTTTCATTAGCGTTCTTATTGGAATTTAGGGCAATGCTCTCATTATTTGTAGTTCCAGATTCAACTTCAACTTGCTCCATTGCATCATTTGGTAGCTGTTCTTCCAAACCTTCCCCACCCACAGCACATCCACCTAAACAGTAAACAAAAAGCCAAATAAAGTAGCCGTAAGGGAGTCAAAAGGACAACTAGTTTATTTAGTTAGTGATGTATTATACTGTTTGGCTTTGATGACGCTGTAAGGTATTGCATTACTTTCCTGGAAATACATTGTCGCTCAGCTGTGGCCTAATTATTGCTGACTGCTCTGCTGCCAGTGCTACAAGGTCGTGTTTACAGATTAAGCTGATCCCCATGTTATTAGTAAGCCCCGGATTTTTAGGTTCTAAAAGGTTAAAATTAGGTTCTATGTATCAGTGTATTAGGATTTTATAGGATCTTATATGTTGAATTTAGGAATTTATAACATCCTTGGTATATATATATATATATATATATATATATATATATATATATATATGTATATTATATTCATGCAAATCACTGGACACTTTGCTTAAAACACTAACTTTAAATTGTAAAAAGTTAAATTAACTAACTTTAGTATGTATTTGAAAGTACCAAATTCAGAAATATCGTGTTTGAAGCTCCCTATAATGGAAGAAGCAATAATGCATACTACTCAACAGCGCTATTAAAATGTTTGCCTCTAGTTTTCACCTATTATTACGGCATATAAACATCTCACGTTTCAGAAATGCCGCGTGCCACTGACCACCTCTTTCGACCATAGCTAGAAAATGATAACTGAAGGCGGCGAACGTTTTAATTACTTTATTATTGTGGCGGACGGTTTAATTAAAGTTTATTATTGTAAGGTACTGCGCAAGATTTCACAATCTAATTATTTAATAGTTTCCTTATTCGGTCTCCCTTCGTTTTAAAAATACTTTTATATTCATAAATCTGCTGTTATTTGCTGAAATAAGCGAATTAGGCACTTTTAGGTTCTATCACAAAAAATAGTTTTATTAGGTCTTAACGTAAAATTAGGTCAATTTAGGCTCTATAAAATTGAAGTATATTACTCGTTGATAACTAAAACATTAATATAAACCGAAGTTTGGAGTGTAGGAGGTCAGGAATAAAATAGGTCAGAACCTAAGAATCCGGGGCTTAGTTATTAGTAATGTAACCTTCATTAGATTATTCACAGGTGAGCCTAAAAGTGAAATTTCTTCAGTAGCAGAGGGATACAGATGATGTCAATTGTCATTGTTCTTTCCATAATTAACATCTTACGTATAAATGCTGAGATTACTTTTGCTCATAATAACTTCAAATCTCAATGAAAATAAGAAATTTCTTAAGAGAAATTAGTTATAAGCTGGTAAAACTAGCTCCATCAAACAAGAGCTATAGACAGTTACATTTTGGAACTCTTCGAACTAGAGGAGCCACAATAGAAAAGAAAGATTTTCCAATAAAAGTTATATAAATGGTAAACTCAGCAACGTCCAGTTGTTAACCAGAAATAAAGGCAATTAAAATAAGCAATTTTAGTGTTGTTTACAGGAAAGTCATGTGTAAACCCGTTTGTAAACTGTCTTGAAGAACCTGATAAAATTCATAATGAAGCAAAAAAAGAATTTGAAACTGTCCTTTTTTGCCAAAGTAGTATCATATTGTTACGTACTTTATCATTCGCTGTAATTTTCCGATATATTTATATTTTATAGCAGCTACGTATAACATGTATCACATTACAGAATACGTTTTAAATTGCATTTGATACTATAAACCAAAGCAAAAAAAAAATTACACAGAAACTTCTAAATAATTGGCTCCTGAGATCGACTTGCATTCTTACCTGGAATCCTACCAATGGTTGGGTTACTTTCGCCATCAAGCAGCTGCAGAAATTCTTCTTCCCACCTTTTTAACCTTATTTTCTGATTTCCCGTGGCCTTACGGTCAGTTTTTCTTTTTAATTCAGTCTTCATATTCTGAATCTTTTTCTGCACCTGCTGTGGAGTGAATTTTCTGCCTAAAATTTCTTCCAGTTTGATGCAGGTGGTTTGCAAAGCGTTCACTTTCTCTTCTTTGATGCTCGGGATTTGCGATTTATTCAACAATATTGGAAACTGCTTAAGAATTGCTAGAAAGGTATTCTGAATATTCACTTTGTCTACCATTACGCATATAACTTCGATATAGGTTAGGTACCGTATTCGCAAAACACTTCTGTACTTGCCACACGAGACAACAGTTATGAGCCGCATTTGGCAGACGACAGCTGCGCGCGCAACGTAATTCAAGCGTTTGCTGGAAAAACGTCTAGCGAAAGCTTGCTAGTTTAAGATTCTTTTTATGCATGAGTTGAACAAGCCAAAGCTTAATCTTGTAGAGTAATCTTCAAGACAAAGCTTGGATTTTATGCATTCCACCCATTGTTGTTTAGCCGTATTAGTCAAATTTATTTTCTACTTTGATTTTTTTTTTTAACCTCCAGTCATTGCTTCTCATCTCTGTTAAGCAAGTTCCCATTTTTGCAGTTCATAGTTTTTAATTTCTTTTTGTGTATTTTAGACCCATTCTCTACGATACTTTTCTGTTGCTTCTAATGCTCTAGAGACCTGTGGTGGTTATTGCTGCTGCTACCAGATCATTGACAAAATGTAACCCTGGAATGTCTTTATTATAGATTGATAATGTTTATTTCCCTTTCTAGTTTCTTTTGGGATATCATCTATAAACAAATTAAATAATATTGAACTCGGTTTACAACCCTGTCTTAAAACTATTATGTTTGATCCCCAATCTGTGGCTTTATTGCTGGTGTATCTAATGCAGAATTTAATTGTATTGCCCCTATCATCTTTGTACTCATACTCTTATCCCTCAGTTCAGAGTGCATCTCTAGTAATGTTATCAAAAGCCTTTTCTAGGTCTACAAAGAATATATACAACCTTCCCCTTTTGTTACTTAAATATTTGTGTATCATAATTCTTAAGTTAAAAATATTGTCTGTATCTCCCCCTCCTAAATCCTTGGAATTTAAACAGTTTCCTTTCTTTTTCTGCCCATTCCTGGACTTGTTAGCTAGAACTCCTGAACGATATTGTTCCATATCTGTCAATAGGCCCGCCATGTTAGATAAGATTTGATATATGTGTCCAAGCCGGAGACGCTATTGAGGGCTCTAAGCCACAAGGCGTAACCCAACGTTGAGGACCCTTAGCCTCAAAGCATAGCCAAGGGATGTTTTTTAGAAGTAGAGGAGTGGAACGGCGGCCACAACTGTGAAGCAACAACAGGGTGTAGCCGTAGGATCTGCCCATCTAAAACTCGAATGATCCATGCTCACATATCGAATCCTCCTCCTAAATCAACTCATTACTCCTGGATTCCTTTACATATTGAATTATATTGATTCTGCAAATATTATACCTGTTATAGCCTTATTGATGTATACAGAATTTTGTCCCCCCTGAATAACTTTATCTATCACTGAGAGTAGGCTGATGCTCTATTAGCTTGCTGGATTGTTCACATCCCCTTTTCCTTATCTCTCCACTGTTCCCTAGCTTTCATCCTGTTTGCTGATCCTTATATTCCCCATTCTAACATGGTCATTGCCTCCTCCAAATTTCCTACAATCTACGATTTGAACTAATTTCTTACAAAATAATTCCTTGTCTTCTTTGCACCATCTGTAATTTTCTAAACTTGTTTCTTACCTTATTACACTTACTTTTCCATCTTCTACATTGACACTTTGTAACTGCTAGTAAAGGGAAGAAAGAAAAAAAGGTAACTATTCAACTCCATATTCACATTCTTAAATATGCAAGAACACTATCTAGGTTAAGTATTAACGCAATTTATTAAAAACACATACGTCAAGTAGTTAAAAATGTGTTTCGAGAAACATGCTCCTTATCAATTTGTCGACTGGAGATTGCAACCAGAAAAATTCTTGGCCAAGTCATTTGTGCCTGTGCTGCCGTCTGTGTCCTATGGCTACTCGTACGATATTGTCAACTGGCGGAGTATCAAAATTCATAAGATGAGGCTCGTTCTTGGTGATTAAAATTCTTTCCCGTGTATCAAGTACTAAGGGTGTCTTGATGTGTTTGAGCAATGTGATTTCCTGTTTTATTCCATGGTTGAAGTTCCAAAAATGGGATGAAACTGCAGACTTGTCCACTTGTTTAAATTTTATGTTCCTTCATTCTAGTTTCCAGGCTGCGTTTTGTTTTTTAAATATAAATTTTATCACACTCTAAACATTCCATTTTATATATTCCAGCCAACTTATTTTTAGGTAAGCTGCTTTTTAAAGGATGATTCAGTAATTTCTTGAATTATATCTATTTTGTGGTGCCAACTTTATCTTGAATTCTTTAAATATCATTTCAAGTTGTAAAACAAATTAGGATGAAAGATAAATTTACTGTAGCTAGGAGATTTCTTAACAGTGGACAGAGTAGTACAGGGTGATTTATGAAGAACTGACACATTTATTTCTTTAATTGTTTCAAAACGAGTTATGCTAGCAACAATTTATTAAACCTGAAATGCAGAGGAATTTTGGGAGATTTTTTACCTCTTTAGCAAATATTGAAAATGTCCTCCATCCTGCATAAGGCACAAGTCAACATGTTCCATGTTACTGGCCACTCGGAGGATTCTGTTGTCAATAGCTTGAATCTCCTGTGTAATGTTGTGCTTCAGATCATCCAATGTCTGGGTACATGTGACATAAACCCTGTCTTTTAAGTAACCCCATAGAAAGAAGTCCGGAGATCTCAGTGGCTACTGGTTCTTAGAAATTATCCGGTCATCAAAGAAACTTGCAATCAGTGCCATGGATTCATTTGATGTATGGCATGTATCGCTGTCCTGCTGAAAATATCCTTGACTCACTCTACATCGTCTAGTTGCCCAGCGAACTCCATGAAAATCTGTCAGTACTCTGCAGTGTTCACATTGTTTAAAAAAAAATTGGTCTCACTATTCTCTTTGCGGATATTGCACACCAAACTCCGATTATAACCAGGTGCATAGGTGCTTCATGAATAACAAATGGATTTTCGCGGCCCAATAGCGTGAGTTATTTGCGTTCACATAGCCGATAAATGGAACCATGCTTCTCCCTGAACCATGTGATGGACAATATGGCAGGATTTTGCACAATGAACACCTGAAACCGAGAATAACTCAGTCGTCTATCCTTATCTGGTTCCTGCAACTGATGGACAACTGTAATCCTATATGGTTTTAGGCCTGCGCTTTTCACAGCTCTCTGACACATTGAGTAGCTGTACCCTGTCTCCTGCAACAAATGTCTTAAAGATTCTTTGGGTGACTGATGCAGTCGTGCTCTTACGTTAACAACAACCGTGGGAAGCCTAGATGAATGAGTTTTGCTTTTTTCACTCACCAGAGATCCAGGTGTTTCCAATTTGTTTACCAATCCCAGTATTGTGTTTCTTTGGGAGGATTCCGAACACCAAATTCTCTCTGGTATGCCCTTTGAGTAACTGTAATTGAATTCGTAATCCAGTATTGCTTTACAAGGAAGAGTAGTTCATTTAATGTGTACTCCATTTTGACGTTGACTAGAACAAAATTTCAAAAACAGTTGCAGACAATAAAACTAACAATTATGAATAAAACATGAACATCTGTGCATCTAGTGACAGGCAGTCGAAACTCCAGAACATTCTGCTTAATTTGGTGCTAAAATTGGGGCATTGAGTGAATTTCACACAGAATAAATAATTAAAGAAAGAAATGTGTCAGTTCTTCATAAATCATCCCGTAGTTTCTTTCAATATTCTTTGTTGGTTATGTGTTACTATCACCTTGTCTATAAAATGGGTTTTGAATCCATTCTGTATAACTGTTTCATGTATGCGGTCATATTCATTTTGATATTCAACATTTCCTAGAGGTATATGGGTGAGCCTGTGAATTAAGCTGTGAAAAATGGCATATTGATGAGGTTCTGGATTGCGTTGATTAAATTTTATATAGTTGTCAACATGTGTGGGTTTCCTATAAATTTCAAAGAACAGGCAAATATTATTTCTGATAATCTTCAGATATAGAAAAGGCAACCACCCATATTTTTCTACCTCCAAAGTAAATTTTATAGAAGGATCCCGAAAATTCCATAGTTTGAGAGCATCAATTTGCAGGAAAACAACAGCAAAAATATCATCCACACACACACACACACATATACCTCACATTTATTATTTAACTTCAGAGGAGAGCAACTCGCTTATGAGAGGGATCGTTGAACAGACAAAGAACTTTAAACTCGAGGTATCGACAAGGGACGCAGCTAAAATTAGATTATAAAAATAATTACACCAACATAATTCCTGGCTGAAGGGAGAGGCAAGGATTCTATTCTACCATAATAAAAGTTGAAATGAAAGGATAACTGGTAGATTTATTATAATAAGTTCTTACCCCATGTGTCTGCCGGGCGAGGACGCCATATCGTAGGCAGCTATCCGTCCAACTCACGCGAAGCCTAGTCACAGAATGCTAAGAAAACCCACGCTAAGCTTAGCGTCAGTAACGCGATATCCCCACCAATGACACACTGCTTCCCCTGAATCGCCCCTACTCTCAGATAAACTGCCACCGCCGACCCGGTAACCAGAGGACGTATTACCATTAATATAATCTGTGCACATGCCACATCTCCCCCTGGCCACCGAAGTCGACGTCCTCGTCGACAGAAAGAAAATAAATACAATAAACATGAAAAAAGAAAACAAAGACATACCAAAAATGACATACAAATGTGTGATGAAGTAAAATATAACAATAGACATGTGTGTGGTAAGCACCCAGCCGACGATACAATGGTGCTGGGTGATGTGGAGAGACGAGAGACGTAAGTGCTGTTGACTAGTATTGTTAATGCACTTATCTTTAGCATCCCGCACACGCACACACCACGCTGCCTTAGTTCACAGGCACACTACACTGCGCAAAATGGTGATGGTCTGCCGTAACTGTTTGTGGGTGAATTTAGACAGTGCCCACAACGACGATTTGTCCTGGTGTAGAATTATCACCGCAGGTCTCTGGTAATGACAACAGGGTGGGCAGTCGCTGGCTTGGACTGCCCCCCGACATGGTGGCTCCTTATGCCACGGCAGTGTAGTGGCTGCCCGACAGCTTCCCTGTGGTGTTTCTTGACTTCTGGTGTGCCCTGGGGATGCTCTTGAATTGTCTCGCTCTCTGCCACAGCGAAATACTAAAACAAAACCACCACACAATAAACAGGGTGCTCCCACAAACAATCACACATAAAAGAATGGTATGTCATATACAATTAAAGACTCTAAAGGTTAAAAAGTTTACACTAAAAATGCTTTTGACATGGGGCAAAGAAAGAGAAAAGAAAATTAGAACAAATTGGCATAAGAACGAAATTTTACAGAGTTGCCATCCAAAGTGTAACTTACAATGCTTCACAATCCAAATAACAGTAAAACAGACTCAAAATACATGAACATGACAGAAATGAAACATAACCTTGTTTTGGGATCCCAATATTACATCTCAATAACCAGCTGGTATCACTAACAAAAGAACATAAGTGCACTTACAAGACAATCACACATGACAATGAAATGAACTCATTCACACTGACCATGGCCCAAATTACACACAACACTCACTTAACTATCTACTCAAACTAGTGTATGCATCACTACAAACTACATCCACAATACATCTCTAAACTACGGCACGTGACATGCTTTCAACTACTATTTTCCTACTCTTGTCACCAATACAACTTCTTGTCCACATCACTATCGTTCTCATCTCATTATGATCATCATCTCAATCATAATCATCATCAACATCATCAGCAGTAATAGTGCAATCTCGATCATTACTTCAAGCATCATCATCTTTCAATTTTCTCTTCAAAACAAAACATCTGCACTTACGTGTCTCATTTAGCATGCTGCAAATTCAAAACATCTAACATAGGCATAACCTTCAAGAAATCACATTAACAATTCAGGAATGACACAAATAACATGACACTATACTGTTGCATCGACATCCTCCAAATGAAAATTAAGCTGGAAAACAGGTGGTATTAAAGTTTGCTATCTAAGATGGTAATAAACTTGTTGCATAAACAGAGAAAAAAAATTATTTTCATTACATTCACTTCCATCCATTTAATCTCTCGTGTGAATTCATCACACACGCTATACTGGGCACGTTACAGCAACACCAATAAGCAAAATCTCTACAATCATCACATCAACTTTCCAGGTACATGTAGCCCTCCTGAAAAATCAACACATTCATACACTTCAACTATCGGGGTTACACTGTGGCACCTCCACCGAAGCTGACATCATCTCGTCTCTTTTCATCTCTCCTCATCAACACCGTCGGGGTTACTCTTACGCACATCCACCGAGGCAAATCTCAACTCTTATTTCTCATATAACCTCACACTACGCCATCGGGGTTACACTTTGGCACTCCCACCGAGGCAAATCTCACCTATATCACATACATACAAACACTATTCATGCAACAATTTTCTGCAAATAAAGATCACAGCATCATTATGAAACCCAAAGTCAAATCGAGTTAAATCAAATCATATCATATCAAATCAAATCGAATGCAACAAAACAACATCACATCATTATTCAAAACAATATTGTCACATAACATTCCTGAAAATGAAAGCTCAATTAAGCACATAGTACACCTGAAACACATTCCTGCAGCATAATACAACAAACAAAACAAATGATTTGCAGTTCCCAAAACATAATTCCAAAATTTAAGTTACACCCAAAATAATAATATACTTGTAATTTAGCAGAGACATTCATATCACATATTCCTGAAAAACAAAGCTTAATTAAGCATCAGTCAGTGGAACAATAAAAATTTAGCATACCTGTGTGAGTCGTAAAACTGTTTCATTCGTCCAAACTTTAGCACTCACAATGTTTACATACTTACAGGTGATTTTTTTTTTCTTATTCTTTTTACCACAAAATTCCCGTGCAATTTTCCAAAATCTGGTAACACACGTACAGCTGGTTCAACAACATCCACATCGTACTGGTCCATATTAGAAGCACATCAAATCTAATTAGGTGCAGATACTGGCAAGGTTGGTAGCTCCTGAAACTTTTATGTACATGAGTAACTGCGAAAGATTTTCTTAAAAATATGCATTGCGGAATTAAATAAACCAAACTTGGCAACGGTAAAGCAAAATTATCATCATTATGATTTTCTCAGGGCGGCCATTAGCAGTAGTAGCGAACATTTCAAAATTCTAAAGTAACTCATACGCCGACAACTCGCTGGAATTCACCACGTGAGAGGGGTCAATGACCGGGCGGCAGACAGCTGATTGCTTTGCACCGGCCATGCCGGGCGGATTAGACATCGCCGATAACTGAGCAACAACAGGCGTACCAACACTGGACATAGATTCTACTTCACTGTGCTCGCTAACTGGAGCAATTGCTATATCAGATTTCTGTGCAGTACGTCGCTTAGGCATGATTGCAGCACAAAAGATAACGCAACCAATAAACAAACAGTAGGACCAAGCAATACAGATTACACCAAACTAAACACTTATAGCATCACATGAATGTAAGTAGCAAGATCAGAACATAGCCAAATAAAACAGTTGCAGAAAGAATACAATTAAGGCGCCCGCGGCGAAATATCAGAAAAGTATACTAACACACGGCTACACAAGCCACTTGGACACAATACCAAGATTTTTAATCAGAATGAACACATGGAAGAAAACAAAATGATAGCTTCAGTGAGAAACCTCGAACTGGAAGTTAAAAAAAAACCACGTCACACCTACTGTGACCACCGCGAAGATTCTCAAAAGGAGCAGAATACAGACTTGTAATTTATACTAGCACACCAAACTTCTCTTTTGTCTTTTTTTTTCTTAAATCAAATGTATATAAGCTGATATGCACACGCAAATAAACGCGCCAAAACACGTGCTGAGGAAGACTGGTTTCACAAGCTAAAATTATTGCTGAAATGCACGACCACGCGGGAATTACACAACACACGTGTGTACATAAAAGTTACACGAAAAATGTCCCAGAAAAGTGCAGTAAATAGCTAGAAATCACAATCACTGGAATATAAAGTTATACGTTTCCAAACCACTGCTAATGAGCACAGAAAACAAGATTTGCAAACAGATAGCCAACACGTGACGAGCACATTTTGAAACTACAACTATCTCGCTCGTTTCACAACTCAAGTTTCACAAAAACATTTTTTTTTTTTGAAAATAACCAGCACGAAGAACGGAACACAGTGATATAATTTAAAGGAAATGAAGCCAAAACAAGGGGAAAATGGAGTAGAAGTTTTAGCGTCACCCGGCAGACAATGGGAAAAAAAATGCAAAAATGAGCTCAAAATTGAAATTTTGAAACCAGACTTTCAGAAATGATGGAAACAAAATTTAGAAGAAGAGAATCACAAATTAAAGTATAAAAATCCTTACCCTTTAGCCAGAAAGAACTTTACATTTTTCACGACCACATGGAGCACAAACCGTTAAATTTGGGGGAAAAAAAATTTTGCACTTAAAATCTCAAAACAAATCAAACCAATTACCCGGCGCCTCCGCCAATTTGTCGTATACCTCACATTTATTATTTAACTTCAGAGGAGAGCAACTCGCTTATGAGAGGGATCGTTGAACAGACAAAGAACTTTAAACTCGAGGTATCGACAAGGGACGCAGCTAAAGTTAGATTATAAAAATAATTACACCAACATAATTCCTGGCTGAAGGGAGAGGCAAGGATTCTATTCTACCATAATAAAAGTTGAAAAGAAAGGATAACTGGTAGATTTATTATAATAAGTTCTTACCCCATGTGTCTGCCGGGCGAGGACGCCATATCGTAGGCAGCTATCCGTCCAACTCACGCGAAGCCTAGTCACAGAATGCTAAGAAAACCCACGCTAAGCTTAGCGTCAGTAACGCGATATCCCCACCAATGACACACTGCTTCCCCTGAATCGCCCCTACTCTCAGATAAACTGCCACCGCCGACCCGGTAACCAGAGGACGTATTACCATTAATATAATCTGTGCACATGCCACATCATATACCATTTCTTAAAGATGTATGGAAGGGCACTTGTAACATGTACTTTTAAATGACTCATATGTAGTTCAGCAAGTACAGGTGAAATTGGGTTGCCCATATCCAAGCCTTTTGTTTGTTGATTGCCAGGGTTAGGATTTTTAGGTGCAAATTTGAGATGAAAAAAGGAAGGGAAAAGGTGCTCAAATAAGGTGAAAAAAGGGACAATAAGGTGCTGGTTTATTTAAGGGGATGCATAACTGAAATTGCTATTTTCTAAACTATCCATTCAATTGGGCTGAAATTTTAACCACATGTCAGTCTTCTTTAGATATAATTGTTTTGTGAATTTCAATCCAAAATCTTAATTATTTTTCAAGTTATTAATTTTCAAAATATAAAATTATGGGTATATGCAAAATACAACACATGATGCATTTTTCAAAAAAAAATCTTATGTTATGCTTCTATGTCAAGGAACTACAAATCTGTCATATACCTTTTTTCTACCATTCTTAGTTTAAGGGGAAAAAAAGTTTTGCAGTTTTGTATTTGCATTTTTTCGTTTTTTTTTTTTTTTTTTTTTTTGTATACACTGTTATCTTCAAAAATTAGTAGCGCAAAAGCTATTCATTGCACAGAAAAATTATATGACAGGTTTATTTATTTGAGTTTTTGAAATAAGCATAAAAAATGTCAATATGAATGGATGAAAACTACATCGTGTGGAACATTTTGAATATGCAGAAATGCTGAAAACAAGAAATGCCTTAAAATCAAGCTTTGAAAATATAAATAGCTAGCAACCAAATTTGCAAGGGTATTTAAAAAGTCTCGTAACAATCCTGAAGCGTTCGCTAGGTCAAAAATAAAACTGGATTCTAAAACTACAAGCAATGGAGAATTTTTTAGAAACATATATTTTTTTTTTTTAATTTTTTTGAGATTTTGGAATTAATTTCAGTTGTGCATTTGCTTAACTAATTCAATGATTTATCTTTCCTCTACTCTAATTTATTGAACTACAAACAAGTACATCAAATTATCACTCATCAAAAGAAGGAAAAAACATGAAGCTGTTGTATTTGAAGACATTAAGCATCTCCACATTTTTAAAAGTCTGTTTCTATTAGGAGATAGAATGTCTTTGTAGGTGCTAAAGCTTCTTTCAAAATCCACAGAAACCAGTGGGGCAAACCTTGTATTCACTCGGAATGGCAACTCTACAGATGTGGCGAATTCCTCAATGTCTGGATTCTTCTGAAGACTAGATTCAAGTTTGTCTTTGGCAAAGCCATCTAACTGCTCCCTCACAGAAGTAAAAATATCCCATTGTTTTTCCTTTTCCAGACCTTGTTCTTCCAATCGTTTAATAGCTGCAGGCAGGTACTTGTAACTATGGACACAATATAGTTCTGTCTGCAAATTATGTATTTTCTCTGGTAACAGAAGTTGCTGTGCTTTGGAAATTGAACCTGCATCGTATGGATCCAAAGAAAGCACAAACCCTTTAATTTTGTCAAAATTCTCACACAACATAGCAGCACACTCAATCCAAGATCCCCAGCGAGTAATGATCGGTAAATTTGGAAGGGGCAGGCCAGTGATTTCCCTATAGTAAACAATATGGCTCGGAGCTTTCAGTAGAATCTTCTTCAGGGCAGAGATGAATTGATTTGTGATGTGTATTCGTTCCTTATGGACTCAAAAAGCCTGTGAAGGGCATGAGCCAAGCATGTCACATGCTTTAAGTGAGGAAATAAAGGTTTCAATTGGTTAACAGCTGAAACCATGTATGGAGCCTGGTGATGATGAGGAGCATGCTTCTCAAAACACATTTTTAACTACTTGACATTATGGAGTTCATGTGTTTTTAATAAATTGTGTTAATACTTATCATATATATCCACTGTAAATAATGACTTCATTTTAATTTCACTTTGTAGGTTGCTTGAACACAACATAAGTCTATCATACTTTGTCCCTTTTGATTCACGAGAGTGAATCACTTTCATTATCTGATCCTCTCTGATCATTACGCATTATTAAGTTGTTTATTTCACAAAATTCAATTAACTTCCTTCCTTCTCTATTACTGATCTTGTCTTTACAACATCTACTTGTATACTGTTTTTCTTTTCTACCATCACTGTCCAGCTTAGTATAGTATATCTGCTCTTTTCCTACTCTCATGTTGAAGTCTCCCAATATCATGGACTGAGAAGGTGAATTCTGAAAGATACTAAAGCCAGCTTCACTGAATTTTCAGGATACACAAAAAAACATATTATTTTCTAAAACTCCATCAGCTCAGTGTTATACCTTTTATTAACAACTCTTCATGCTATTTAAGCAGCAAAGAAAGTTTGTAATTTTGCAACTTGTCATGCATATGAGAGCAAACTGAAAATTTAAAAACTTAGAATATAGTAGTAACTGAAATGAAATGAGGATTTAGGTTGTTCTGGAGGAAAATTATTTCGGATTAGTATGTTTTGGCAGGAAATATTCTGAAATAAATTGTACATTCTGAAATGCATAAATTACGGTGGCATAGTAGTAATGTTGAATTTAGTACTCATTCGAAAGAAATGCTTTACTGATAGTTTTCTTGTGGATATAGCATGTTTTGGAAAGAATAGCAAATTTTATACCCCAATTTTCATGCTGTTTAGCATATTATGTAGATTTTCTTGCCAAAGTCAATGAAACTCAAAAGGAATGCATTAAAAGCCTTATTTACCCAATTTGTTTTTAAAAAATGGATATGTTACTTTTGGGATTCACCTTCTCAACTCTAAGACTATCTTATTTCTTATTTAAGGTTTCATTGTCTTTTTCTAACTTTTTCATATATATTGGCATATTGAATATGTGTTTCTTGAATCAAGGGAGTTGTGCAACATAATGAAAGTATGACCACATAGAACAGTAAAGACAGGAAAAATTTCTTGCTGTTTTAAAAAAGGGTACATTTAGGATGACTTCTTTATGAGAGTCATTCATTAAGTTTATAGTTAAAGCCTGTGTAACAGCTTCAACATAAACCCTACCATCACATCTCCTCATAGTACTTCCTCTTGGTTTTTATGCATTTCTCATTCCTGCTAAACCAAGACTGGTAGAACTGACAGTATTAATTTTCTTCTTGAGTTGCAAACTCCTCTACATAGGCTGCAACAACATTTTCAGTGCTTGAAAATTACTTTCCTCTTAACTGGTTCTTCACCAGAACTACCAAAAATAGCCACAGAATGACAGGTTTTGACTGTCGGGGGGGGGGGGGATGCATCATGTTCCATAGCAAATTTAATTGGATGTTTACAGTGTGACGCATTTTTGACATATGAGTTCATATCTTGTTCGATACAGATTTCCATAATTGCTCCAGGTGCACTTCAGCCTTGGGCTTATTGTGTTACCTGTATCATTTTAAAGCCAATTCATTATGCCTGCACCCTTTACCAAGTATTACAATCTTATAACAGATATGCTTTCAAATTCTTCTGGTTCACATCGAGATGTTCTAGAGCTGGTTCTGGCCCAGTAAATTGTGAAGCTGCTTCTTGTCTTGCAAGTTCATCAGCTTTTTCATTTCCCTCTATGCCACTATGACTTGGCACCCAGATGAGTTGAACTTCATTCTGTTTTGCAAAGCTTATGAGCAAGTTTAGGTCATTTAAAACCAGTCCTGACATTACCTTATGACTACTTAGAGCTTTAAGTACAGTCTGGCTGTTTGAGAAGATAAGTATCTGTTTACCAGTGTAAACTCTCCTTATGCAAGTGTTTAATTGGAATTATATAGTTTGACGATATTTCTAAAGATGTATCTCCTATGTATTTCTTAATTCTTAGCAAACCTTAGTCTACTAAGAAATTCTCAGTTGCTTAGCATGTTGCTGTTTATGGAGTGGAGAGAGTCTATGGCATTCTTGCCTCCTTCATTACAACTAAATGCAATGGAGTCAGGTTCAAGAGTGTCTCCATTGCTGCAGAAGGAGTTGTTTTCATAAACAGCCATACATGCTGTTCTTTGAACTTTATTTAGTTGATTTTTAGAGCCTGTTTGAAGGACCTTAGGCTATCAAATCAGTGCTCCATAGGTTATCAGTGGTATGATTATTCTGGTATATATCCAATAGATCATAGCAGATAATAGTCCCCATCTTTTACCATGCATGTGTTTACTTCAAAGGTTTTCTCATGTTTTATTGTTTTCTTGAAATGCTGATTCCAGTCCACCTTGGAGTCAAAAGTGATTCCCAAGTATTTGACTAACTCATTTTAACTTCTTTACCCTGAGGTCTAATCCCTTGATATCTCTTCTGATAAATGGTGCTATGGTTGTTTTATGAGGACTAATAGTTAAGCCCTCATTCACAGTCATATTGTTACAGTACTCAGGGCTGACTGTGAAATCCCTGATTGTTCCTGTGAATGTATCTCAAACTATGATGAGGTATCATCAGCATAGCCCATGATATCAAAGCCTAGTTGTGAGCTCGAATAGGTACCATCAACCACCAGGTTCCATAGTAAGGGTGATAACACCTCCCCTATAGACAAGGACTTGTAACTTATGCAGCTAGGCTACTATCCGTGAGACTTGTATGAACTATTCTGCCTCTCAGCATGGATTGAATCCACTGATAACAGGTTTTATCAATTCCACATTTTCTTGCAGCAGTAGTTATTGCATTAAAGGAGGTGTTATCAAAGGCACCCTCAATATCAATGAAGGCACCAAGTGCCACCTCCTTTACATTGTCTTTTGCAGTTTATAGGCAACCTGAAAAAGGGTAGTTTCAGTTGATCGGCATTTACAATAGACATGCTGACTCTGGTGCATAGGAATACCTCAAAAGCACCTCCTCTTATATGCCTATCTATTAATTTCTTAAGAGTTTTGAGAATTATTGACATTAAACTGATGGGTCTTAAGGACTTAGGATTTGTATCAAAATTTTTTATAATTCGTCAAAATCTCACTGAAGCATAATGGGCATTATGCATCACTTCCCGTAGATTTATAGGGTTGAAATGAGAACACTGCCCATCTTAATATTTCATATTTGATGACTTCCTTGGCGACTTTCCAATCTGCCCTGGAGACACTCTTTCCAGAGGGCTTCAGTCCCAGACTGTCCCATCCTCTCTCAGGTTCATCAAGTGTAATTGAATCATTGTCTCCCTCTCTGTTTTAATATATGCTCCATTTTGCAATTGGACATTGCTAATAAAGCTTTGCAAATCTTTTCTAAGAGCCTTCTGAAATCTAGCACATTCTGGGGCCATTTCTGTCTCCTCACAGTACTTCCTCCAGGAGTCCTTCTTAGCCTTTCTTGAGGTTTCATTATATTCTGCCAATGATCTGCTATAAGCACTCCATTGTTTTGATTCATTTTGCAAAGTTAAACAATCTGTGAATTTTCTCCCATTTACTTGCAAGATCTTGATTCCACCAGGACACATTCCTGTTGGCTTGCCTTGTTTTCAGGGGACAGTTATCATTAAATGTTGAGATCATTGCATCTTACAAAGACTCTACAGCAATTTCTAAATCTTCACATATGAATCTTATGGTTCATCGTACTTAGATTACCAACTAGGTTCTTCCTGTAATCCCAGTCAGTTCTTTTTGGATGCTGATAACTTCTGATTCATATAGAAATATATCCTACATAAATTGGATGTAACTGTGGTCTGAACACCCTTCATCCTCAGACACATGCCAATTTTTAATAAAGTTTCCCACATAATGGTTGCTAAAGTTATGTTGATAACTTCCTGTCTTCTTGTAGTAACAAAGGTAGGTCTGTTACCCACATTCAGTGTCTTAAGACTACTTGATATAATAAAATTATAAGAGATTACCTCCTTCATTTGTATCCTTATTTCCCCATGTAATGTGATGGGAGTTAGTATCACAGCTAATTACCATTTGTAGTCCCTTGGAACAACAGGTGGCTACCAGCTATTCTAATTTCCTTGTAGGAGGTAAAATGACATATGGGAGCTAGATTGATCCAAGTATAAACTCCCTCATTGCAATTCTCCTTAGAGCAATAGGAGTAAAATTCCTATTGCTGTAAGGTCCCTGGAACAGAGATTCATTAACGGCAGTATATTTAAGTAATTTTTAACTAAGATGCAGGTTCTTGGAGTCTTGTCAGTTGTGTTATAAATTAATTTCCCACCAGCCTGCTTAAGACCTTTAATTACCCTTTGTAACACCAGGGTTCCTGGATGAGTGGCACATCACAGGTCTTCATCTTCATACACCTACTGTGTTGAAGATTTACCTAGTATCTTCATCACTCATTTGAGCCCCTGAGAGTCTTTTGGCTTGTAGTCTCATTTTTTCAGTGCCTGCAGCCAGATCATCTACAGATGGTTCAGAGCTGTTTTGTACCATTAAGTCTTCTTCTAGAGATCCTTGAACAGTTTCAGTGTTTTGGTTTTACCACGTAAGTCCCACAAGTATGGAGGAAAGATACTCGACCCCAATAGAACCTCCTATATCGGGGCAAAACTGAATACTCTGGATGTTGCCTGGTATCCCAAAGGCTCCGTTAGTGACACATCTTCCATGTGCCATGCATCCCTTTGGCATGAAAACATATAACACCTTGGGGAGTTGATTTGTGGTCTCCTATTCATTATTCAGAGACAAACCTACACACTGGTTTGTTGTTGGACCAAAACCACTGTGCAGGTCCCAGCAATCTGATACCCACTCAAGGTCCAGCTTTAGGGGCTTGCGGGCAGTTAACTCTAGAGGATCCCACTGCGGGGAATTACGAGTGCTTATGAACAAAAAACATTTTCTTTCACACCCTCTTGACTTTGACAGTTGAAATGTCATCTGGAAAGTAACACACAGACAATTGACTCTGTTTCTGGTTTGCAGTGGTAAGTCCAAGTTACCTGTTATGATTTCACGTTGTGAGAGTTTGCATTCTCCAAGTACTGTATTGTTTCACAGCACCATTCCACTTTGTGCCTCTTGACCACTGGTGAGGCTGTGCACACCCAGTGTGATGAAATTATGCATTGTCAAAGAAGACAATACAATATTTTTCCAGCACTCCCCTGTTAAATTTTCAATGTTGCCCCAGTATCCTTCTAGGATACTATGTCAGTATTTTTCTCAGTCACTCCTAGTCTCCCACACCTTTTGAATATTTCCCAGTCTCCAGTGTTGCCTCAGTATCTCTACAGGTGAGTTAGGGATCTCCTCACAGCACTTTTTCTACATCGTCAGCATTTTTCTCTGTTACTAATGTTGATAATCTCCCACACTTTCTTCATCTTTGAGTGATGTTTGGCATCTTTTAAGCTCTGCAAACCAATTTAAAACTGAGCACAAGAAGGGGCAAGGTCCTTGAAAGCCAATATAAGTCTTTCATGATTACACATTATTTAAACCTACTTTGAAATATTAACAAATACTTTCCATTAATAAGGTTTGCATATAAATGGAGAGCCAGAAATTTGTCTCTCAGATAAAGACATGGTGTTCACATGCAGTAGATGTTTTTTGCCATAATGGTTCTGAGTGACCCAATTATAACATGCTTGAGATGGCATGTTACAATTGTCATTATACTTGACATTCATTGCATGCCAGTGGTAAAAACCCAAAGGTGTTATATGCTATTGAAGTTAAGAAAGTAAGAAAAGCTTATGTATGTTCCAGAACATAAGAGAAAAGAAGCTGTTGCTGCAGCTAGTAATCTAACTCAGGCACTAGTGGATCATTTGAATGTTGGGTAAGTTTTCTTTGTAGAAAATAATCTTAAACAAACATAAGTATTTTAGGGTATAAACTCTTCATGAAAGAGCTAAATAGATTTTTTAAGTACACATACCTTCTACAATTTAAATATTTTAATTATGAAGGACAAAGCATGCACAGAGAAATATGTCATAAATGGTGGTGGTAAAGTTATGGAACTAGTTTTCTTCAGATAGTGATGATAATAGAGCATGATTTCATGATGTTTTATTTTACCATATTGTGTAAATGTTGATACAGTAGACCCTTGCTAATTCAAAATCAGATAAACCGAAAACTCGGTTAACCCGTAGTAGCTGCTCGGTCCCTGCTGAATTAGATGGAAAAATCTATTGCTTAAACCAAATTTCATACTACGAACGAAATTTGGTTCCCTCATTACATATTCCATACATTAGTCTTAGTTGAAACCGAATATGTATATTGTGCTGTGCACTACTGACTATGGCATTTTCCGTTATACATTTCACATAATTTTTCTCAATACTGTACTGTAATTTATCAACAATGGCCCAATTGCTTACTTGCTGCTTACGTGTTACTTCCACAACATCTGATTCAAGGGCGGGGAAAGAGGACATACGGCACGCGACTCGCAACAATCCAGAGAGCTCTATGTCTCTGCTTGTGAACAGTGAATCTTGTTTTTTTCCTTTTGTTCCATCACTCACTATGCCCCGAAAGAGAAACATGCTCATAATGCTCTCATGCTGAAACAAAAAGAGCAAATTTTACATATGGTCGATAGTGGAGGGAAGACCAAACCACAGGTTGCAGAATACTTTCAGATTCCGAAGTCTACTCTCTCATTGATTATAAGCTCAAAACAAAAAATGGAGGCAAGTCTGACAAGCTGTTCATTTAGTGGCAATAGCAAGCGCATGAGACCAGCGAAACATGAAGAGTTGGAGGATTCGCTGTTTGAATGGTCCAACAATCTGTTCACAGCAATGTGTTCCACTGTCTGACCCCATGCTTCAAGAAAAGGCTTGAGAAATCCCCAGAAAGTGGGAATTTCTGGGTTTGTGTGTTCTGAGGGATGGCTATGGTGTTTTCAGAAGAGGCATAAGATCAGTGTCTGTGGAGAGGCACATAGAATAAACGAGGAAGATGCCAATGAGTGGGCGCAGGAGTTTCAATCTAAGCTCTCTCATCATCATCCAAAATATCATGGATGAATATATGGATAAGCAGGCATTTTCTATAACTTGATACCTGAAAAAACACTATATGCCAAGGGTGAAAAATGCTATGGAGGAAAACACAGCAAGGAGAAACAGATGGTGGTCTTGTAATTCAGATGGTTCTGAGAAGCTCAAACCATTAGTGATTGGAAAATACCAAAATTGATGTTGTTTCAAAAATGTCAACTTATTTAATCTGCTATGTCAGTACAATAACAATAAAGCTTAGGTGACCAAATCTCTCTTCTGTAGCTGGTCTTGAAGATTCAACAACAAATGGCTGCAAGGAAGAGGAATATTTTGCTAACTTTGGTCCACTGCTCGGCACGTCAGTTCAGTGATCTGGAACTTCCAAACATAGAAGTTGTCCTCCTACCAGCTAACACCACGAACCATCTGCAGCCATTGGAGCAAGGAATAATTGCCTCAATGAAGCGTAATTACAGATACTGACTGGTTAAGGCTGCCATCAATGCAATAGAACTACAAGAAACAGTTCCACATTGGAATGCACTGTAAGCTATCCGCGACATATCTGCTGCTTGGGATGAAGTTACAACAGACACCATAACTGTTTTAAGAAGGCCTGAACAGCAACTGATAACACCGCTGAAACTGAATTGGAAACCGATGATCCAACATCTGAACTTATTCATAATGTGGATACAACTGTGGATTCTGATAATGCTCTTCTACAGGCTTACACCCGGTTGGTTCCCTCTTGTCTGTCCTTATGGAGGAATGGATGCAGGTACACAACATCTGTGCTGCTGATGAACCAGTTATCTGCTGATGATGCAGAAGATAATGATAATTCTTTACTATCATCTTTTGAGGAGGAACATAAAGATACGACACTGCCACCCTGCGCTGAAGTTGCAGCTGCAATTTCTGCTCTCAAGAGATTTGCTGCCACTTCTGATGTCTCCATGGCATTTCAGGCTGCCCTGGAATGTGGTATCTTCAGAGAGTGCCATATTATTACAACCAACGGTCCGCCAAAAACAATTAATGCTTTTTTCAAATTATAGAACTAAAAGTGTAACGAATAAGAGTTGTAACTAAAACATGTGTTTCGATTAAAACTTAGTGTTAAAACAACAGTACATTTAAAGTGTTTCTTAAGATTATTGTTTGTTGCATTGCAGAACTCCTAATTCAGTTAGTATAATATTGTTCCAAATAGTACTGTTTTAAAAAAATCACGACAAGCAATTGACAGTACACTTTCTCAATTAAACAAATACCAGATACACCATATACAGCAGTTATTTTTACTTTTTCTTAGAGGTCATGAAAGTGGAGCATCCTCATTCATTGGTACATATAACAAGAGAAAAAGTGAACTCAACAGTCATAGTTTTGCCATTTCATGTAATACGGGATTATTTTTACAAAACCTTTAATTCCAACTTCGTTAAACCAAATTGACTATTTTTCAGTCCCTTGAAATTCCGTTAAACGAGGGTCCACTGTAGTCTGTATCATAGATGGGTGTGACTGTTGTATTCCTTTAAAATACAATAGTGGTATATTAATTATATAATGGTGTATAGTCTACTCTGCTGTGATATGAAGTGGATCTTGTTTGGTGTGGGTTTCAAACTATGTAATGTATGACATGCTTAATATCCTGGAGAACTGCTCACTAAGGAGTCAAACAATCAAGCAAATAACTTTATTATAAATGTAAAGTCTACAATCATTCATGAGTTTCAAACATACTTTTGGACATGGTATCCTAAATATAGTTTTGCATTATTGAAGGTTTATTATGTTTAACTGTATGCTAGATATGGAATGAAAGTAGTCAAGACTTCATGCATTTTCTCGCACGTGTCCCCAAAGAGTTGCTGGACTATAATTCTTGATAGACTTTGACTGTGATGAATGCAACATTCCATAGATTCTTGTGGCTAAATGATAACTTGCAAAACAATGGGGGAAGGAGTGGAGATACTCGTGTAATATGCAGCGTTAAGTGAGTTGTGAATGAAGTTGCTCACATTTTTTAAATAGCCTTGCTTGGTGACTCTCAGTTATTACATTTACCTACTCTGGTGGCCAAAATCTGTGAATCCAGCAGAAACAAATTTGAACTTTTACGTGAGATGATACAGCTTGTGGAATTATTGGATCTTTCAAGAATGCTCGTCCTCAAACAAAAAGCTTTGATTCCCGTATATCTCTTCATTTCATAACATACTTTCCAATTTTTTCTTCAAATTTTTAATTGTGTTTAATATGTCTTTGTAGTATATGCTCAAAGAATGAAATAAAATAAAAAATGTATGACGGTGTGTAGTAAAGTGGCTTAATCCAAAAACTTACTATGTTTCTGAGTGTTATATGGCTAATTACTTATTACCAGATGGAAAAAAAATATATATATTTATTTATTATGTGGTTTTGAATAGTGCTAGAATGGTGTAACACACACATTATTTTTAGCTTTTTGAGTTTCATGTAAAATGTATGTTTATATTTTCAAGATTGTAGAATAAAGAAGACTTGCTAGTATTTATTTTTCTGTGGATGGGGAGTTCTTTAGTACAAAGTTTTCAGCACAAAATATAATTACATAAAAACAGAAGCAAAGAAATTATTATTATTATTATTATTATTATTATTATTATTATTATTATTATTATTATAATAATAATAATAATATCCTTGTCTAACAATAGGGGATATATAACCTATGACAATTATCAAGAAAAAAAATTGCTGCCAATTGGAGAATGTCAAACAGGAAAAATTTTGGACATAGCATACAATACAAAATCAGTTACATGCGTTTTTACAAAGAAAACTACTAGTAAGAACATAATTCAGTGAACAAGCTATCACCTTTACATTTTGAGCACGGAGTTAACCCACTATAAATGGGTTAACAATGAAATGTTGAAACAATATGCTACTATTAACATACAATTAACTATTCATCCTGCTTTTTTAAGTGTCAATCTTTTTATTTGGCCATATCCATTTTCTTCTCACTGCAGTAAGGGTGCAGTTCTAGTTCTTCAAAATGGTATATTGCTGTGCTTTCTTTCCTTTATAAGTACAGCTGAGCTGCAAGTATATCCCCAGCTATGTTAACTGTAAATTTTGTTATGGAACTTAATAGATTACTTTATGAAATATTTATTTGTTGTATTTATGTATTTGTGCCAAGCTACAGACTAGGTTTGGAGCCAACACTGATTTATCACCAAGCTATAATTACAGAACAATAATAAAATAGTTATTACAATCATGAATGCTAATCAACTGACCATGTCCATTTATTTTTAACTATAAATACTCTCCTAATGACTGAATTTGTGCTCTTATCATACAAAGAAAATTTCCTTCATGCTGTTTCTTTATTAATTTTATGTAATTTTGGTTTGAGTAAGTTCAATCTCGTTGTTGTGTTCCAGAACAGTCATATAAAATATGGTTTGCATCCCCTTCTTAGAAATCAGACCAAGTTCCTGATCCACCTTCTTTTTGGAACTCCATGCCCTAGTCTCAGTCATAGTCCCCTCTCTTATGCTAATTTTACAATTATCAACATACCATTCTTTTTTAGAATCAATCTTAATAGTTACACAATATTTAAGAGAGCTCTTATTTTTCGTTGATGCATACAGTAGAACCTCTATTATTCATTATAATGGAGGGGATGCGTTTGATGGTTAACTGAAAATTATGGATAATCCATATTACTTAATATAAACAGTAGGTTTAATAATTAATTATACAAAGAACTCACTAAACACGCAAGTCCTATGTTACATTTCTTGTATATTTAGAAAAATGGCAATAAAGGTTATTATTGTCTGTGGAGCAGGGCTGCGTGGTAAGAGGTAAAAGACTTTTGTCCCATAAAACCAATACAAGTGCACACTCTTACTCACTTGAATCTGTTTTTTGCCAGTTTTGTAACTACAGCAGTAGGTGACAACAGTACATTATGATTACAATGTACTATTGTCAGATGGCATAACCATTACGTGATTTCAAACTAAAACTTATACAGCTGAAGGCACCAGAACAACCTCTTAACTAGAGTACATACATGTTCATTCCATATTCAGTTCCTACATTAACTACGTTTCTATGGTAAATTGAAATCATTTTAGCACACATGGCTGCTTTTCCCATTTTGATATTAATGTAGCATATTCTTTACAAAGCCATAGTACAACAACCTCAAAACCTTCTCCTAATACATAGAACAACAAACTAACATTTATGTTTAACAGGTTCGCCCTTCACCAAAGTAAGTTCAGCTTGGTATCCAAATTGATCTCAATACATATTGAATGTAACATGGAAACATCATATTCAGTAAGGAATTGTACTCAAATTGATTTCAATTCCCTGTTGAAACATAGTAATTGCTGCAGTGTTCACACAGGAAGTGATGTAACATAGACTTTTGTTCCAACACAAGTTGATTTTTGCTGTGTACAGAGAATTTTCATTCCAGAAAACTGAGCAAAAAAAAATAAAGAGGCGGTTAACCATCGGCTGAATGGTTAGCCGAGTGACAGATAATCAAGGTTCTAGTGTACTTAAGTTTGACTGTTCATATCCTCTGACATACTTCTGCCAAAATCCTCTGTGTAAATTGTTTCTCACAGCCCAAATATCACCTTGTCATCTATTTGTAGTTGATATTTAATCTGTCCAATATTATTTAATCTTATCATTCTCCTGATATTTTAAACAATATTTTAGTATATGCTTTTCAGAGTTGTTGAATCCTGCATTAGTACTTCAAAATGCTTTCTGTAATCATCCACCACACCCTAAATTTCTCCATTTCTATCATAGCACCTAGGTTCACAAAAAATTGGGATAATTTTAATAAGCTTTTGCGCCATGAAGTCAAGATTTTGTTTATTTCTTCCCAACCTCCCTCTATTCCCCATAACTATACTCCAAATATCCATCTTGCAATTCATTCTTCTCACAAAAGTTAATTAGCTTGTAACCCTCCTCATCTTTTGTTAAGTCCTTGCTTTTTGTGCAGGAAGACTCAATGAACTATGAACCGGCTACACAGTGTTTTTCTGGTTCATGATGGCAGCGCACGTAACCATCTGCTGCTATCATAGAGTGATGCTGATGAAATTACAACAATTTCCTTAGCTATGTTTAAAGGCTTTACTTACCAACATTATGAAAGAAGGTGTTGAAACTGGCCGCCATCGTTGTCCATACATTTTTGGTACCTCTTTAAGCAACTATCCATCACTCGCTGTAGTTCACATTGCAAAATATTGGCCATTTCCCAATGGATATTTTGTTTTAATTCTTCCAGGGTATGTGGGTTTGTCTTGTATACTTTGTTTTAATTTACCCCAGAGATAAAAGTCACAGAGGGTTAGATCAGGGGACCCACAAATCTCTACTAATGATTCCGTCCACCTCAAACCACTTTCAATTGTTCTTATCAAAGGATGGGCTGTAGCAGAGTTTGTTGAAAACAGGTAAAAGCATGCTCCTTATCTGTTAATTCTCTAAAAAAAATGGGAGCAAAGTTGTATTCACGTATGTGGGAGCATCAACTTCTGAGTGAAAAACAATGGGCCCTACAATTCGTTCTCCGCTCATGGCACACCATACACCAATTTTTTCATCTTGGAGGGTACTTCATGAACAATATTAGGTTTTTCAGAGCTTTATTAACGATTATTTTGTGCACATACATATCCATGAAGGTGGAACCAGGGAAAATATTAAATCTGGTCTAGTTCGCCATTGTATACACCTTTGAGACTCCACTCAAAAATGTACGCCTACGTACAGGATCACCTGGTGAAAAGGCATGTGCCACAGTTATTTAACATGGCTTTAACTTCAGCAATTTAAGAGCTCTTTGAGGAGAGCCATACAAAATGCCTACCTGTTGTGAAAGATGTCTAAGCGATTTCTGGGGGAAGTCTCCAAACAATGACTGATTCTAATGTTTCTTCAGTAAGAACCTATGCTATCTGTTAGGTTTCTTAGACTGAACACCACCTGTGCAATTTATTGTACAGATTAGGGATTCTTGTATGGCCTGGAACTTTTACACCTGGAAATCCTTCTGCAAATCGTATTTGCACTTGACGAGCTGACTGCATTAACATATGCGAATCATACATAAATACATGTTACATAATAGTAAACATGTATTCAGTCATAATTATGACCAAATACAGGACATAATAAATAAATCACAACAACTCAACTACATGGCACCACGGTCAATGCAATACTGTAGAGCAGAGCAAAGCAAAGCCAGCATCAGTAGCATGACCTTGCTTGCAGCAGCGGTGTGAAACACATGTCCAAATGCCCAGTGGAAAAACACTGTGCAGTGGTTCATAATTCACTGAATCTCTCGTTATTACATAGGCCCTTGCATGGCTGCCTTTCTCTATTAAGGCCCTGCTCCTCTTGGATATTATTTTCTCTTGTTTGTGAGTTCCTATCAAGGATTATCTCCACCATAGAATTATCACCTCTGATTTCCTCCATTTAATTCATGAAAAAGATCCGGAATATGAAATTGTCAATTCTGTGAGGTTTCTGAACTATTTCTAAACATAATGATCTCTCATCATCATTAGCTACATCACATTTTCTGGGCATGAGTTTCTTTCAAATATTCCCCTCAGTACCTGTGAAATAAATGCCCCCATACCACCTGAAACTCTCTTCTTTTTTCTTCTAACCCCACCTTTATTAATAAAATCAAAACCTTGCAGCTTATTAATCATCTTCTGTTTCTATCCATGTTTCTACTACTGCTATCAGTGGCGTAGCATGAGGGGAGACTTTGAGACTTAAGTCTCCCCTGTCAATGTACGCTTAAAAAAATACAATATCAATATATGATAATATGAACAACAATCTAAATATAAGTTCTAAATACATTAACACGCATAGTTGTAGTCTGCGCTGCACCACTGTATTGGGTTGGCTGCTTATTGAGATTTGCTTGATCTTGGTCTCTGCCTACCCTCCTGCGGCTAGCTGTATGCATATTGCAACATTCTTGATTCCCCTCTCGCCCCTGTTCCGGCAATGCATTGAGCTTGTAGCATACCGAGACTAGTCTCAGCCATTTCTATGCTGGCTTTTAAATGTGTGTGAAGCGAAGCGCTGTTTGTATTCAAAGTAATTCTTTAATATTGTCATTTTTGTGCATATGTTTGTTGTGTGGTCAACATGAGTGAGCCAGCAAGTGAAAACATTGTAGAATTTTTATTAAAAACTACTTTTTCCTCATTAACTTATGAAAAAAAAAGTGAGTTAAAGGATGAAACACCTACTCCTGCACTCTTTTGTTTTAACTGAAACAAGACAAAAGCGCACATTTCAAACTGGCTGGTATGAGAAGTATAATTGGCTAACTGCAAGGGCTGTTAATAGTAAGTGTATTATTATATATGCCTTTTGTTTGGTGGTGAAAAGGAATGGTGCAATGAGGGAATTTGTATAATAAAGAACTTTGCCAAGAAAGTGCAAAAGCATCAAATATCAAAATGTCACCTGCAGACAAAGAATATTTTCAGTTATTAGGCAAAAACCGAATTGAGTGCGCCCTTTGTGAAGCCACTCGTGTTGCAGCAATGAAGCATAACGAACAAGTAGCATCCAACTTGTATTGGTTCGTCTTATTCAAGCAAGTGTGTTTCTTTGTAAACAAGAACTACCCTTTCGTGGCCATTGAGAAGATGAATCCTCCAGCAACAAAGGTAACTACCTGGAATTGTTGGATTTGCTAGCTCAAGGGGAGCAGATAATCCAAGATCATTTATCATCATCTTCAGCTTTTAAAGGAACTTCTCCAGATATTCAGAATGATATAATAGAAATGATAACCTGGCAGTTAATGAAAAAATAAAAGCTGAAGTTGGGGACTGCAGTTTCATATCGATTCAAGCTGATGAAACATTAGACGTGTCGTGCAAGAGTCAAATGAGCATAATATTCAGATACTGTATTGAAGAAAGATTCGTTGGATTTTACGACGTATCCAGAGATAAAACTGCTGAAGGTTTGTCAAAAATTATTCAAGCAGTATTGAAAGAATGGAATGTAGAAGGAAAGGTGGTTAGTCAAACATATGACAGCGCTTCAGTAATGGCAGAGAAAGAGAACTGCAACAACTGGTGAAGCAGTTTTGTCCAGATGCGCTATTTATTCATTGGTACGCACCCCAATTAAATTTGGTAGTATTATATGCCTTTAAAACCATATGACAACTATGTATATTTGTAAGTGATCTTACTGCATTTCATTCTTTTTTCACCAAGTCATCAAAACGAACTGTGTTGCTAACTGAAAAAGGATTCAAATTGCCACATGCAAGCAATACTTGCTGGAACTTCTGTTCCAGGGAAGTTTCAATAATATCAAACCATTTCTCAGAACTGTACAGTGTTTTTAATGACATCATTGATGATATAGACTCTCAGTGGTATCCAGAGGCGTTGGATAGTGCTGTGGGATTGAAAAGACGGTTAGATGATGCTGTGTTTATCTACTTTCTATGCTTATACTGAGCATGCTTTGTTTATGTTGATCATCTCTTTAATGTTCTCCAGTCAAAAGCTACTGTCAACATAGCTGCTTGCTACAACGAAATAACTGTGTTGAAAAGCATTCAATGGTTAGGAAGACAAACCTTTGTTGACGAATGCATTAAATGCAGCTTGAGGTTGAATGCCAATTTAACATTCTGTGATGACCAGAATACAAGCCTGAGGGTATTAACGTACGAGATACTAGATTCACAAATTGTTCAGATGAAAAGAAGATTTCAATTTGTTGAATAGTTGAACGAAAAGCCTTTCCCGGACTACCTAAAGGGATTCCCAAAGCTGAAACTGCTTCAATTATTAGAACAGTATACCTTTTTAACCAAGAACAACTTGAAAATAAACTGTGTAACATTTACCCTGACGGAAAAAACACACATCTCCACGGAAGCTCTTAAAATACATTGTTAACAATGATTTAGATTAGGTTTATGAGGAAGCAACAAAGTTACTGTGTTTGATTTTGACCCTACCCACAACTACAGCAAGCAGTGAGCGAAGCATGAGTACTCTTAAAAGAATGAAAAATTATTTAAGGAATTCAATGTCTAACACTCGACTGTCGTGTCTGAGCACGTTAGTTAGCAATTGAAAAAACACTGCTTGGAGATCAGATCCAGTGATGAGATGTTTGTGGAATGAGCTATAGACTTATTCGTGGAAAGAAAACAGACTTATTTCATCTGTGTATATGAAAATATAACTGCTTTGTTCCTTGTGGTTGGAGTTCTTCAAATTTGTCATCATTTCTTACACAGGTTAGTACGTGTATAGTAGCTGATATTGCAGCTCGGTTTTAAAATTTATTATTAGTAGTGGTGCTGGCGGCGGCGGTGGTGGTATTATTTTTAAATGTATATATTTTGTTTTGTTTGTTCCTTGAATATTTTATGGTCTCCCTATGTTAACTGCAGAATTTCCTCAACCTTGAAAAGCATGCTACACCACTGACTGCTATAAACTGCATTCTTTACTACAGGCTCTTTACAAAAACTTTATTTTAACCCTTCACAATTTCAGAATCCCAATTTCAATATCCCTTTTGGTTTTTTTTTATTTAGTATCTATTCTAAACCACTTCTCAGTCTAAAGCTGTTGTAACACTTTGCTTCTTTTAAGTTCAGTTCCCTCTTTAGGTATCGACACTTGAGATTTGTTGTGGTTTGCATTATTATTGCTGTCTCAATCAGTTTTGGAAAACAACATTAAACTGTGGGTTGTTCCTTGACCACTTTGATTTAGGAGAAGTGGAGCAATAAACTTTACACTAGTTAATGGTAATGCTGAAAAGTACTAAGTAATAGTGACTGAGCCACCCTGTCATGTAATTAACATCTTTTCCAATGCTGATTGATAAATAGTTTATTACAGTAGCTTATTTATGTGCCATAAGAGATACAACGAACTTGTTTGATGAATTCAAAAACGTTTATGGTAGTAAAATATGAGACTGTCATGATGATAAAACTGTTTTAGTTTCATAGGTATAGGGCAAACATATCACAGGGTGCTTTTTCTACTGAATGCAAGTCCACTCTGATTAGTCAAGGCCATGATTGACAATCACAACTCTAGGGCCTACTGTGTAAGGTGACATTGCATTATTTTGCCATTGCTTGTGTGCAATATGAGAATGAAGTGACATTGCTTATTTGTTACTTGATGAGGGTCTTAACCAAGAAGAGAAGCATTACACCTTAAAACTTCCTTGTCTGAGGAATTGAACCCAGGTTCTCTTGCATCCCAGCCATAATATATGACAACAAAACCATGCAGTAGAAGTTCTCTTATAATTAGGGACAGGAATTTTATGTTCTAATAATCCCTTTAATATGTATGCATTTATCCACTGAAAACTTGCATAATCTGCATATAAATATGCCCATATAAAAAGTATTAAGACACCATATTGACATAAAATTTTATGTTATCTCTTTGTAAATAAAAATATTATGGAAATTATTTGGGAATAATACGAATCATTTCAATTTAACTCATAAAAATTTATCTTCAATATTGAAGAGTTGGGATATATCCTTGTAACCTAGCTTTATTTCTCACTTTTGTTTTTGGCATGTTTACACAAAAACAAGGCCTTCAGCATATACAAGCACCACACCACTGAATTGAATGACCTGAAGTTTTAACTGAAGAACAATTGCAAACCTACTGGAATATTTTTAAAGTGAGTTTTTCTAAAACTATTAACAATTGAACATTTTGAAATTATAGGGGCATTGGGGCAATGCAGTGGTTTCATTTCAGCTTTTGTACTGAGAGTCCAGGGTTCTATTCTCTGCTCTGGGGTGGCAATTTTAAGTCAGCTCTATTCATGTATTCACCTCTGATTTGCTCATGTGTGAAGTATCCCCAAGGTCCAATGTCGATCGGAGTCCAGAGTAAAAGCTGTAGGCCCTCTCATTCCACTGCCATCCTCATCTCCACCCTACCATCGGAGGTGATGAATTCTGGTGCAGAAATGGATCCAGTCATTACTTGGTGGAATGAGGTAATCTCCGAAGGTCATAGGCCATATATGAGAGCATTAGAGACAACAATATTTTAAAATTATTTGCTTTGTGTAAATTAGTAGGATACCAAACAAAGAAGTTTAAACTAAATTTAATATTGCATATATGTCTAACCGCCATACTTGCACTCAATTCCAGTATCTCCTTAATAGCAACCTTCGTACCGTGAGGGAACAACTATGACCAGATAAGGCAGGGATTCACCAATGTGACATAAGCTATTGATTGCATTGCATGTGGGCAACCACCAGTGTTGCCAAGTTTTAAGAATGAGTTAATGGCATATATTATTTGGAAATATTGAATTAGTCAATTGAATATAAAGATAAAATAAAAAATATGTTCATAAAATATATATGTAAAAAATCTGATGTGTTACACTCACATAACTTTCTCTACTCTTGTACAACCTAATTTTACAAACGCCTATTCTCCATATGCTTCATGTTAATCGAGATATCGAGATGTCAATCTTATTGATAATTTTCTTGTAGATGCAAGGGGAATATGGTAGCTTTTAAGCGATAGTCAAATATTTTAACGCTGGTTGCTATGTGGGGCATTCCATTCTCTTTGCATGTCCAGAACATAAAAAAATGAATAACGAATTTGAGAAAAAGTATAAGTATTGGAAAATTTAATGGAATAACAAGCAATATCTCGCAAACGGTTCACTCAACAAAAGAAATGTATATGACATAAATTGTGTATTTTAACGCGATCTACATTTTTCGTGTAGTAAAATTTTGTCTATCTCTTATGGTTTACCAGTTATGAAAAAGTCGTTCATAATGAAGAATACTTTTGGAGACATTCCCAGAAAATTCGAGATATACATTTTATTTGTCATGACAATATCTTAAACATATGATATTTTAATCAAAATCGTTAGAGCCGTTTTTGAGAAAATTAAAATTTTCGAAAAATGTTCCATGTAAAGGGTAGTCTGGGGTGGGGGGATTTTCTTGAAAACCTTCGTGTCGCATCTCTGGAAGATACTGAACCTAAATACCAAGTTTGGTGCTTATCCGATTGTTCGTTTTTGAGTTATGCTGTTCACAGACACACACACACACAGACACACACACGGACATGTTTCTAAAAATGCTTTTTTTGGATTCAGGAGGTCTCAAAACGTGTATTTCCGGTGAAATCTCGGTATCGAATTTTTGGGTGGATTGCAATACTTCCCCTACTTACTATACGTAGTAGAGAAAGTAAAAAAGAAAATTTGCAACATAATTTGAAAACTGCTGAAATAAGCTTATTAAAAAACAGGCAGAATAAGCATTATGTGCCACAATAAAGTGTTATTTAAATTATTGGAAATTTAATAAGTAAAGACTGGTTCACAACAACTGAGAGCGGTAACCACAACAGGAACGGCAAAGTTGAAATACGTGATTTTAATGGAAGCATTCATAGTTGATGGAAAACTTTTTCAGGACCCAGGAACAGGAAAGAAGACTTGCCCAGTTTTTAACTTTCTTGTTCCTGGGCACGGCATACTAGGTCCATATTGTGCATATTAGACTCTTTACTGTTGAGATTATTGCAGGTGCTGTGACATGAAACAGTCGCTAGTGCTTTCTCTAGTCGCAAGCTGGAAAGATGAAACTGGTAGAAATTTTAGCATATGTGCATCCTTAACTCAGATCCTGACATCCTCAGTTCCATTGAGCATTGGTTCTTCTAGTGAAAGGGTCATCTGTAGTTTGTTTATATGCAACTCAAAACTGGCTATTGCCTTAAAAACGATAGTAAAAACTGCAAAGAACAGTAAAAACTGATAGAAGTTAACAAACAATAGCAAACATCTGTAATGTATGCCATTAAGTAAAGAAATGAAAGCTTGATATGACTTACAGGAACCAGAATGTAATATGTATACATTTAGAATTTAGATAATGTTTACTCTATCGATTTTGATGTTGACTAACTTGCATTATGTTGGATGAATTGAAAGCAGTGAAAAAGTATCTTTGGTCAGTTAAAGGCAAATGAAATCCCAATGTGCAAAATCGACTTTCCACTTTGTGATAATATGCATTCCCATTCTCGTTACTGGGCTATTGTGAACCAAAATCTTGTATACAGTATTGCTTCCCGTTCTTGTTTCCATTTTGATTACCGTCTTGGATTATTGTGAGCCAGCCTTAACTTACATACCAAGTGAGCATACTTTCTGACAGCAGAGAAGAAATGTGCATTTACTTTAAAATCCTGACCATACTTATAATTCACTTTGAGTCAAATACATTGATTCTTTAATATTGTTATAGATAGTTTAGCATGGGAAATGAAGGATTATATCACATTTGTTATGATTCCATCGATATATTTTTCTCAGCTACTCTAGACTCTCAGAACTGTGTAGTGCATATAAGAGAGAGAGTATAATATTGCACATCTTTACAATTGCCCCTGCTTTCATTTCTGTTTATTTTCTTTCACTTAATTATTTTCTTCATTTACGTGTAAACATGCATGTATTAAGTGAACAAGACAGTTTATTTTACCACTTTTCCCCTTTCTAACACTCACTTTGATTGGCGATACTGTGGAAATAAATTGCCTAAGCAATATTGTTCTCCTTTCTGTCTTCATCTCCTGCAAAGCTAGTACCAAATAAGTATTGCATGTATACTTAAGATAATCTTGTAGATGTATTTGGCACCTGATGTAGTATTGTTAAAGAGCAGCAGACTCTTAAAACAGTAGGATCAAGAGTTCTGTGAGAGAATCAGTGTTGAGTCAGAAAGTGAAAAGAGTGAGCAAATCTCTAATTAGCAAGACATCAGCATCTTTTAAAATAACTGTAGCTAAATAGCTGAATATGCCAACATTAGCATATTCACAAGAACCTTGTTTATCTGGCCCTCATCAATCCAAATTTATGGTTTATGCAGATTATTTTTCCTTATTTTTTCACCATGAAAATATGTGCATCTTTTGGTAAATATACATATATATATATATATATATATATATATATATATATATATATATGGTTGGAATGTTGGCACTGCAGATAGCATAGAGATTGCTGTCGGTCACATGCTTTGATCTAGTAATAAGTACTGTTACCTTGATCATTGCCACAGAACAACGAAATTAAGTGTGTGAGATTAATTCATTAGTTTTCATGGCAGTCCTTATAGTCCAGATAAACAAGGTTCTTGTGTATGATGCTTTTCCAGCTTGAAGTAACACGCCAATAACATTAGCTGTACTAGAGATGCTTTCATGCCTATCTATGGTGCAAGATGAATACTACCAGACATATTCTGGTCACAGAAATACAGAATGTCAAATAAAGATTTAACTTTCTCATTTCAGTATGTAAATTCCTAAGCAGTAAAGATACCTGCATTGGGGATATTTCTTTCATCTATTATCAGCTGTAAAAAAAATAATCCAAAACGATTACCCAAAAGAATAATGGAGTGGATGCTACCAGGAAGAAGGAGAAAAGGAAGACTGCATAGCACATGGATTCAAGGAATTAGAGGGGCAATGATGGAATGGGAAATTGAGGAAGATTTATGGTCCAACATGCAAGAATGGAGAAAAGTGATAAGAAGATGTAAAAAAAAATTGTAAAATTGGAAATATATATAAAAATCATACTGCAGCATCATCAAAGTTGAATAGTTTAGGGGAAAATATCTATACAGTATTCATTTAATTTTGTACAAATACAGATTTTAAAACATATTTAGATAAGCACTGATCTATTCATTAGCCATTAACATCTTTATGAAATAGAAGCTGTCCTCAACATAAAAACTTTTAGATCCATTTTTAATTTATTTACATCTTAAATATTTTTTAAATGTTCAGGGAGTTTATTATGCAGTTCACAGGTTGCAGTGATGAGTTCGGTTTTGTAGTCTCTTTTCCATTCCCAGACTGTAGTGTAGAGTTTTCCTTCCTTTTTCATAGTATGCAGCAGGGATGAACAACAGTGAAGAGAAAGCTTGTCTCTTTAAGAATGACAGTGGAAATGGACAGGCAGTTCACTCCTAAATTTCTTGCAAAACAATTCATACTTCTAGGGACTAAAGCTGCCGCCTTTATAGTAAAGGCAGTTCATATCAGTCTAGTTGTCTGCAGCATGCAATTATTGACTGCCACTTGAGCTGCCATGTATCAGCATCAATCATCATGTATGCTGCTGACTGTTTTACATACCACTTTTGCTTTCTCTATTATATACTTTTGCTAGGTAGAGGAATTACTGTATTCAATGTCAAAGCTTCACTGGAAATAATTGTTTCGAGGTTTCCTGTATACATATATTAGTTTGCACAATATTGCAATGCAACAAATACAACAGGTTAACTTTACATTCAGCAGGTTAACTTTTAATTCTTCAGCTTCTGCTGCTATGGCAAAATGAATAAACACAAGTAAACAGAAAACTACACATGATTGTAACATAACCTAAATGTCACCCGGAATATGGAACTGAGGAAGCATTTACAATATTATGCAAATTATTAATAGGAAGACTTATGTATAAAAGATAAATAAAAGCTTCAGAAACCCAAGTTACAAGATTGTGCTTCCTTTCTTTGTGAATTATAAAACTCTGTGAATAATTAAAGAATGAAAAGAACAGAAAATCAATGAGAACTTCTTTTTAATGTTTAGAGAAATTGCTCAAAATGTGCACCCCTTGCCAACACACATGCTTCACAACTTTTCTCCGATTCTGTTGCACTCTACAAATGTATATGCTCTCTGTAATTTATATGCGAGTTTTTATATCGCACCAAAGAAAAACATTGATTGGATTTAGATCTGGCGATCTTGATAGTGATCTTATTGGTCCATTCCAGGTGATCCAGTGTTCTACATAGGTGTCATGTCTCCATCCACACATGGCTCTACTTATATGCGGAGGTGTGCTGTCATGTAATAGCTAATATAATTTGTTACTCTCAGGGGAACATCCTCAAGCAGTAGCGTTTCTTGAAGAACTAGAGGAGGTATCCATGGGTGATTAATGCGTTTCCTATGATTCCTGCCCAAACATTTACAGAAAGTCTGTGCTGAAAGCTGGATTGTCATAAGCCCAAGTGTGTGCATTATGGTAATTAGTTACTCCATTTTTGATAAGTGTTGTTCCATCCATTGCAAGAATTTTAAGGGAAAGTCTCCTTGTTAAAGAAACAATTTGGAAAATGCTACCCTTGGCACATAATCTGCTTAGAGAGATACTGGATGTGCTGAATATGATAAGCGTATGATTTGTGACGGTTGTACATCACGTATTATACTGGACGTATCTTCACTGTAATGGAATCAGAGTAAGCAGTTCTTTGTCAAGCCGCTTCGCTTATAGCAGTGTGAACCAGAGAGCAGAGTTGTATATCTCTGTTTATGCCTCAAGATGTTGGCTACAATGCAATAAGAGTAAGTTTCTCCAAACAGCCACTAGGCTTGATCGCAGCACCTCTCGGCTGAACTTAACTGGCGTGCTGTGATTGACTCTTGCTCCTCCCCTCTCCAGCCTGCTTGCTTGTCAACTGAAGTGAAGCAAGAGTGTTGAGTTGAACATGGTAAAGAAAGGGCTTTAGCCAGGTGTACAGCCAAAGGGCCATTTTATTTCTGGCATTGAGGAATTAGGATATGAAATTGAACCAAGTATTATGTGAAATTCACTTTGGTTGTAAACTATACTTTAAATTTGGGTATTGGAAGCTAGCTTCTCATTTGGGTTTGTAATATCTGAATTTTTCCAAATTCAAGCATGTTTAAGTAATTTTGCATTCTCTCCCTCTCAACTGAATTCATGTTAAAACAAGGCTTGGAGCATACTGGTAACATATCTTGTATAGGCTGCACATAACAGTAGGTGAATTGTATCTTACATACTTTTTGAAGTCGATACTTTAAAATTCTACAATCTGCGAGGCAGCCATTTTGTGGAATAGCTCCAAGAATTACCTGTAGATATGAGTGTCATACCACCAGACCCCTGTGTTGTGTAATATTTCATGTTTCATTATATAAATTATTCTGTATATTTAAATTATTGTTCAAAATTTCAACTTTAACTAATTAAACAATTATGGAATTATTCAGTATTATGTAAGTGTGGCTTCAAGAATTAGTAGCACATAAAGGTCATTACATTTGACACATGCTGACGCCATAACTTCTTCTATATTAAAATAAATTATTAATACATTTTGTAGCATCATTTTATGCCATTATATTTGGGTGATTGCTGCCATCGTACTTTAAGCTTGAGAAATTGTTTCACCAAATAATAATTTTAATCAGTGTAACTGTTTTAAAGTTTCAATATATTTATGTATGTATTTTGTAATTGAGTGATTTAATTGTATCTAAGCAATACATTCCATAACTTGCAACCTTCATAGTCACCTCTTCATGGGGATCATTGATTAGTAATGCTTCCAGTAATGACTCACTATAACTGGGTTTAGGATGATTCCAAACTATACCACAGCTGCTGCTTCCGGGATCTTCCACCAAGTGAAGGATTTTTTCTTCCTGTGCAACATTTCTTTTGACTAACTCCTTCAATATGAGGAGATATGCTAGAACTTTTTGACAGATGAAAACAATGTTCTATGATGTGGTGCTCATCTATTTGGAAATCTTTTTCAATAAATTCTTGCTACAGCTGCTGCATTATGATGTGTCACCATAAATGAGTAGTATATCAAGATACTCGGCATTAGTAAACTGAGTCATTTTGTAACTGATAATCCGCTGTTTCCAAAACAAGTCATAAGCACAATAAACAACAGCTGAAGTGCATTTCTTTATAAGCAAATAACTGAAGTGTGTTTCTTTCGACCTTACAGTGTTGTCATTTTGTGTAGTCTAGTGGCTAACGATGTAGGTTCAACTCAGACAAATTTTGAAAGCTTATAAGAATAGTAAGTGTGGGAATTGTTTTAATTCAAAATTTATTTAAACATGCAGAAAATATTTTTCTTTCAATCTACTCTAAGAAATATATGAAAAAGTATTTAGGTTTTGTAAAATCTTCATTTAAAATAAGAGTTAATATTAAGCAATTTTTATTTTGTTCTCAAAAGCTGCTTTAAAAACAGCAAAACTGCATAAATATGTTTTGTTCTATTCATTGCAAAGTGTCACCCTGTTCAAGGATGATGATAGGTCATCTTCCACTCTGTATATCTGTGTGTGTGTGTGTGTGTGTGTGCACATGCGCACACAGGTGTGTTTTTTTCAGAGTCTTTTGAACATGGAAGGGGGAGATAAGGAATTCATGCTGCCAGTATGGTAGCTAGTACAAAGAGCCATCACACGAAACTGAAACTGGGCACGTGCGGCCAGTTTTTACCTTCACCTCTCCACTGTCTCAAAAGACTGAACGAAGAGAGAGAGAGAGAGAGAGTGTGAGTGAGTGCGTGCGACTTACAGCTTGAAAGAATCTGATGTGTTAAACCCCATCTTCTACAAACATTCTTACAAAATCTTGCTCTTCTATTTTCTTTTTTATCTACATATATTTTGTTGAAATGTTTTTATTACATTTCATTATAGGTACTAGGAGGATACAGTAAGCTGAAGCAAGTGATATGTTTAAAAAGGAAATCGTTATTTGATTGTTTTGAAATTCTAGTCTTTGTATAACTATGAGCAAAAATAAATAGCAGCTTTGCAGTTACAAAAAGCTTAAAACATTTGAAAATTCAAACCAGTGGCAAAGAGTATTCCAGAAGTGGTTAATGCCACATAGAATTTATTTGGCATAAATTGTGTGTATTTTAATGAGATCTACATTTTGTGTGTAGTAAGTTTTTGTCTCTTATGGTTTACCAGTTATACGAAAGTATACAAAATTCATTCCAAATAGAGGACTTCACAGAAAATTCAGGATACACATTGTGGCATTCAAATATCTTAAACATATAGTATTTTAATCAAAATCATTAGTAATGTTTTTTTAGAAAATAAAAGAAAAATAACCAAAAAAGAAATCCATTTAGGTGGTACTTGGTGGGGGGAGGGCCATCACTTGAAAATCTTTGTCATATCCTTGGAAGATAATGGAATTAAATATCAAGTTTGGTATTTATCCGAGATATTCTTTTGGGGTTATGTTGCTCATATAAAAGTTTTTCTAATACCCTTTTTTAATATTATTATTATTATTATTATTATTATTATTATTATTATTATTATTATTATTATTATTCAAGAAAAACTCTAAACATCTATTTCTGGTGAAATCTCTTTATCAAATCTTTTGGTGTAATACAATATTTCCTCGACTTAAGTGGGAGAGAAGAAAAAAAGCATATTTAGAAGTGTGTCTGTGAACAGCATTCTAGTTCCCGAGGTTGCAGGTTCAAACCCGGCGGAGGGCGATTGATTTTTTTGGGCGTAAAATCCTTAGCATGGCTTCCTTCGGAAGGGAAGTAAAGTCGGTGGTCCCATGTCATAGATTTATGGTACGTAAAAGAACCTCAAACCAGATAAAGAGGCCTCTAAGCAAAATTAACAGTCTTTCAAGCCCAATATAGAATGGGACGCTAAGGGCCATAGTAGTTAAAGAGCGTCCATAAATAAAACTCAATTTAAATTTCTGAACAGCATAACTCAAAACTAAAATGTCAAATGAATACCAAACTTGTTATCTAAGTCCAATAGTTCCAAATATGTGGCAAAGATTTTCACAAAATTACTCACAATCCAAACTTAACTTTAGCTGGAAAAGACTGTGTTACTTTTTATTTTCTCAAATAAAGCTCTGATCATTTTGTTTAAAATAGTATATTTGATAAGTTAGCATAAATAAATTGTTTATCTTGAATCTCCTGTAAACAGCCAGTGAAGTTTCATTCTGAATGAATTGTGAATAAATCTTATAACAAAGAAATATAAGAGATAAACAGAAACTTTCCAAAAAGAATTTAGGGCTGATTTAATTATACAATTTCTGTGAAATAATTTTCTTTGCAACTTTAGCTATTTTTTAAATATTCTGGAATTACAGTTTCCTAAATGTAAGTGCCTCATTAACTAATAAAGCATGCTCGAAATGTTATGATTATTCTTTTTTCTTTACCTTATTATAAATATGGAGGGATAATTTATTCCCCAATGACTAGGATTTCCGAATTTTTTCTTTACTCTGATAAATAGTTGAATTTTTATTCTGCATGTTGTAGGTATATAACCAAGCACTTATTGCTTAATTTGAAATCATTTCTAGACAATAATGTACATATTATAGTGAATAATTTTACTGAATGATAGCATGTACATAACCAAGCACTTATTGCTTAATTTGAAATCATTTCTAGACAATAATGTACATATTATAGTGAATAATTTTACTGAATGAAAGCATGTACATAAAAGTTAGGTAAGCAAATTTGTAATAGAGAAAGTTGTGCAGCTGTACCACATCAGACTTTTTAGTTTTTGAGTGTGTTTATGCTCAGTTGAAGCATTTGCTGTTGCAACCGCTTACATTATTTTAAAATGTAGAGGAAAAGTATTTTGAGGAATACTTTATGTAGAGAGATTTTTATAGATAATGATATACCTAGCAATGAACTTTTAAAATAAAATTCAGCCTGATGACTCTTTCAAGTTCAGAATGAGTTAATAGAACTGTGATTAGTCCTCTCATTTTGAAATCTGATAACTAATGTATGGGATAGAATAGCAACCGAAGTGAAACTCCACTGCACATTTCAGTTTTATTATTGCAGACCAACATCATTCAGTGATTTCAGAATTTTTTTCCACCATTGGACTTAAAATTACTATGAGTGAGGAAATTTTGCATTAATGTTTTTTATTTCTCTTTCTGTTATCTGAGGTAAAGAAAGTGTTTGCATTTGGCTAAAAAATTCAATCTTGAGATTATAATGACCAAGATGAAGATTTCCGAGAAATCACTCCTGTCCCATACAAGACTTCATATTATAACATTTTTATCATATTTTATTTGCCTAAAAATGGCTCTATAGCAATTTTAATTAATTAATTACTTATATCTTTGAGTCACTGGCAGGACAAATGAAACATAAATCTTGAATTTTCTCTGAATAGCCTGTGAAGTCCCATCATTTTTATTCATTTGTAAATAAATGAGATAGACAAGAAGTTACTACAGAAAATATTGAGCTCCTTAAAATATAGTTTGTTTGTTTTTTTTTTGCCAAATAATATTTTTGTAACATTAACTGTTTCTGAACTATACAAAATTATATATTTACATTTTCAGTAAACAATAGAGCATATTTTAATATTTGTCTTTTTTTTTCTGCATTAGCTCATTACGAGTAGTAACAAAACTTGAATAGTCATATAAACACTAACTATTTCTAGACTTAACATTTATCAGGATTAGAAGAATCAGATGTTATAGTAATAATTCAAGAGTATTTTGAATTGGAAAGGAATAAAGAGAGCTGTTTGAAGAGTTTTGTGTGAGAACCTTTATTGTGAAGTCTGAATGCAAGAAGAGAAGAAAAGTTAATAATCTGCTATATTTTTTCATTAATTTTCTTTTAGGGTTGCACAGGCATATTTAAATCAGAAACGACTTGATGCAGAAGCCAAACAACTTCACCACAGTGCCACTAATTTTGCAAAACAGACACAGCAGTGGGTAAGCCTTGTGGAAAGTTTCAGCAGTGCACTGAAAGAAATTGGCGATGTGGAGAATTGGGCTCACAGTATAGAGGAGGATATGAGAACCATAACAAGTGCTTTAGAATATGCTTACAAAGGTAAGTTAGCCTTTATTTACTTTGTAAGATGACAAGAAAGTTCAGTGACTCCACCACAGATTATTGTAATTTGCAAAATGTACCTTATACTTTGGATTGCCCTAAATTTTTACTAATTATGTAAGCTGATTTTGTGCTTTCAGAATTGTCAGATGGTAATACATGCAGTAGAACTAAAAATAGCAGAAATAGGATTATCTTATATTTGTACATTTGTGGAGCCAGTTTTTTAACACTACGTCAGTTACACTTTAATTTTTGAGGGACTAGCTTCAGGAAACATTGTTTCCATTTTCAACCTTGGTTGTCTGACTGCCATTGTTGATTGCAGCCTTCTCTCTGGTGGTGGAACGATGAACTTTTTCACTAAGGTGTCAACTGGAAGGATTTCAAAATTTTTAGCCAGTGTTTGTGCTTCCATATTAGAATGTTTCCCACATTGTGAGTTGGTCTTGATCTTTATGCTTATGAGTACTTTTGGATTTGGGTCTAGGTTATTATTTTCATTCCAAAAGAGAAATGGTACTGCTGGCTTGTCTTTTTGTTTTAATTTAATGTTTCTGAAGTGTTCCTCGGTTCTGATTTTTAGACTTCTTTTGGTTTGTCCTATGTAGAACATTTCACAATCCATACAGCTGATTTGGTATACCCTGGATCTATTTTCTGGCAGAATCTCATCTTTTGCTTTTGAATTTAGCAAGTTTATTACTGAATATTGTTCATGGGAACCAAGATGATATTTGGTTCTCTATAGATATTTTTGAATTTTCTAAATACTGTAGGGTGGTAAATGAACCTCCTGAATGTGTTACTATCCTTTCTTGTGCTGATTGTGCTTATTTCTTTTATCTTTCTGTTGCTTTGCTTTGCTTTGCTTTGTTAATCTTTCTTACAAGGCTTCTGTTGTATTCATTTTCTTCTGCGAGTGGATTATGGCTTTTAGTTCTTTGTTAAATTCCGCTTGATCCATGGGTACATTCACTAGTCTATGTGTAAGGCTGTTTATTATTGCATGTTTATGTGATACTGGGTTATAGCTTTCATTTTTAATGTAATTTTCAGATTAGGTTGGCTTCCTGTAGATTCCAAAATTTATCTTTGTATCATTTCTGATGATTTTTAGGTTGAAAAGGAAATTGCCAATTGGTTTCTTTTTCCATTGTGAATTTTATGTTTTTTTTTTTTTTGTAAGTTGAGTAGTTTTATGGCATCCTCTAAATGTCTGTTTGGGATTTCAAAGATGTCATCAGCATAGCGGTACCAAACCTTGAAGATCAATAGAAATGTCTTTTTTGTGTCTTATGAATGAGCTCATAAATAAACGGTGAGAATGGATTGCCCATAGAGAGACCTGAGTTCTACCTGTTGAAGATGCAGTTTCTTTGTTGGGATGTTTGGAAATAGGGTTGTGACGTCGTCAAATGAATGTAATTTTTGTCTATTTCCAGATCTTTGATTTTTTCCTACTAACTCAAAAAGAATTTTTTAAATTTAGACAGTCAGATTTTGCAAATGAGCTGAATTTGCATAGTAACCAACCACTTAGTCAATTTGTACGTAGGAGAATCAATACTGCTAATGATCGGTCTCAGGGATTTTCCTGCATTGTGTATTTTAGGTAGACTGTAAATTCTGGGTAATGTTGGATTGTCTACTTTTATTTTTTTAATTCCTTTTTATTGATTAATTTACCCTCTTTTTCAGCTTTGTTTACTGATTGGATATAGGAATTTTAGGGGTTGGTTTCAACTGTGATGTACTGGTCACTCTGTAGGAGGTTTTCCATCCCATCTGTGTATTTTAATTTATCTGAAATAACAGCTTTATTCTCTTTTTCTGCTTTGGTATATATGACTGACTTGCTTTTAAGTGATTTTATGATTTGGCTATTGAAGTTGGGTTTCTTTTCATTCTTAATCTGGTCTACTATTTTGGAATATTTGTTTTTGATTATGGTTTTATCTTCATCATTTAAGTTCTGTGTAGCGATTTGGATGTCTGCTATGTAGTCTTCCTCTTGGTTTGAGTAGTCCACACATGCTTTTAAGCCTTGGTTAAGGAAGTTCAACTCTGGCATAGTGAAATCCTGATTTGAGAGGTTTGCTACATTTTCTACTGATTTGTTGTGATGTGGTTTTAGGTTATGTTTTAGTTTCTTGGGTGATTTTTCTTTAATTGTTTTCTTGCAAATTTTCTAACTTGATTTGATCAAAATTATGAAAAAAGGTTGTTTTCCATGTTCTCCCAAATTATGTTTCTTAAATTTCTAATTAGCTTTAGGTGAAGTGACTATAATTTGAGCTCAATATCATTCCTGTTTTTGTAGTGTTTATTCTTTACCATTTTAAAACATTTCTCTTGGCTGCTTTTTGCTTTTTACTGTTTTGATTTTACTGCCCTCATCAAGTTTGGTACTACTTTTTTTATAATGCAAAATTTAAGGAACTTAATATCAGCTGTGATTTTCCTCCTTTTCTCTTGTAATTTGGCAAAGAGTTTAATTTCTTTCTTGTGTTGTGTTAATAATGGGTTGGATCCTACCATGTTTATGTCCATGGTTTCCTTCCATTCCTTCCACATGTTTACCTGTACATATTCTTCTTCCTCAAGACTTGTAGGACTAAACAATTAATTGATGTATAGAGGAATTTAGCAACAGTAATATCCAAATTATACATGTATACTTGTGGCAGTGGCAAGTGGTGACAATCTATGGTATGGAAGCAATAATGAAAAGAAAAAGTGATTTTTATAGGGGGATACCTGTTATTTGTAGTACAAAGGGACTCTCTTTCTTTCTTTGCAAAATAGGCAATGACACTGACATGAAATTTAGGTCTTCCACTCAAGTCTTTAATTAATGCCTTTTCTATACTTAAAATGGCCAAATTAGAGAGTCGTCTTGACTGATTGTATTTTTGAGAAATGTCTTTATTCTTTTAAGTGTAGAAAACTATGTCAGCAGACAAAGTAGTTGCTGGAATTGCCATTAGAAGTTCGCAAAGCTTTAAGACTTCTGAATAAGCCATTTCAAGATTATTCTCCCTGGTGAAAAGCAGCAAGCTTTTATTAGTGCATTTGTTCACACCTTCAGCCACATTATATAAAACACTTAGTTCAGAGTGTAAAGCCACTATGTCAAAGAAAGATCCATAACTTGAGTTAAAAAATCAAAAGCCTTTTTGTGAGAAGCGTGTCCTGTTTTTTCCCCAGGTATTTTTTTTTTTCTCTCCATAGTTTGTAAGTTCTAAAAACTAAGTTTCAAAAGTGCTGAATCTTGAATTTATTTGTTCTTGGATATTGTCAATTGTTTCATAAAAAAGCCTGCTGTAGCATGTTTTCAAGTCATCAGCATCATCCAGATGAGGCCTTTTCCTTCTTGGTTCTGCAATATCTTGTGTGTTCATAACATGATCCCAAAATAATCAAAGATATTCTCTCTCTTAGTTCTGAGGAAGCTCTTAAAATTATTAATTCCTTTTACACGAATCCAGTATCATTTGTTTTGGTTTTTAGCACATTAAACAAATTTTCAGTTATGGGAAAAATTTGAGAATAAATTTGTAACAGTAAATTAAAGTTAAAATCCTTTTTCAGTAAATCTAAAATATCCTCTTGAGCTGTCTCAGTTTCAGTATCCCGATCACCACCACCTCTCAGTACTCTCAAATAGGGATATAAGAGGTTGGTAATATTCATGTACAGTCTGCACTAACCTACTGTTATAATTCCATCTTGTAGGAGCCGCTTTTGGAAGCCTTTTTTTTTTTTTTTTTTTTTTTCACTTTATCTAGTACAAAACAGTGTTTAGATGACTGTGAGAAGAACGTTACCATGCCAGCTAATGTTATGAAGAAAGTTTTACATTCTTTGATTTTGGAAGCTGATTTTGACAAACCCAGATTTAATCTGTGGGCCATACAGTGAACAAACAATGCATTAGGAAAAGTCTGTTTTATCTTTGTTTGCAATCCTCCCAAGTGTCCAGACATCACTGAGGTATCGTCACAACTTTGAGCGATTAGCATATGGTCACATTTCAGGTCATTTACCTTATACAAAGCTTCAGCTGTACTATCTGTAGTTATGTCTTCAAATCCAAGAAATCTGTCTATCTGTTCCTTCTTTATCATAAAGCAAATTATCTTAGACAATTGGCTCTTGTTTCCAATGTCTATAGTGTCATCTAAGTCAATAACAACAAAATGACTGTCAGATATTTTTTGCTAATGTGGTATAATGTAACAGTGGCAATAGAAGAGATCAAATCACTTTGAATCAAATTATAAATACTCTGGAATATTGAAGAATTTTGTAAATAGTTTCCAAGAAGTGGGTCATATTTTGCTAAAATATTTATCATATGTGTCTAATTTCCTCTATTGACAGAGTCACAGGATTTATCATGACCATGAAAGCTGACGTAATGGGAGTCAAGAAAACGGGTAACATCTAAGAAGCTTTTCAGTCTTGTGACTTTTTTGCACCATTTCATTGTGTTGCTGGTGGCATATTTTCATCTGTTCATCTAAGGCATGATCAATTCTTGGATTATATTGAATGTCTTTGATTTCAGGATACAGTGCAAATGATTTTTGCAACTTGAGTACCTTTTAATCACCTTGTATATGTTATTTAAGTCAGAGAACCCTGCACTATTCCATACCCTTATTTTTTTGTAGAGAAGAGTAGAAATGGCCAACAAAATAACTTGGCTCTCTTTTACAACCTGTAAGCCATTCTATGCCATAAATGTCTTAATTAAGATGTTGCTCACAAGTTTTAATTCAAATTTTCTACTTCTTTTGACAAATTCTTTCTTCTTTGCAAAATAAAGAGCAATCTTGTTTAAAAAATTTCACACACAACAACAGAGCACTCTTCCCTCACACATGTTTCACTACTCCCCGCTGAACTCATGCTCTCAGCATAAAGCACAAGCAGTTTGCAGTTTCAAAATTGCTTCGAGTAAGTGCTATTCTTAATTACCAAAACATGTGCAATTCTGTGTTTAGAAATGAAACTTGTCAAACAAACATTCCATTAAAACATCTGCAACATTGTGTAATACCAAACTACTATTATTATTTATAAAGAAAACATAAATTGACTTGATTTTCTTTCCTAACAAACAGTAACCTGGATTACCCACAGGAAGGTAATACGCAAGAAATATCTTGCTTCCACAAATCAAGTTTATATTGACAGTGTATCTAAATATTGACCATCAGCAAACACTCCATACCATCTGTTGGAGCTTCAGAAAACAGCTTGCAAAAGTGCAAGCTGTGTAGCAATTCGTGCACGCTGTTTGAAAATTGTATCGCTAAATTTTGCACAAGGAACATTTCAATGAAAATACAGAAATTAACATATTACTGACAAAGTGGAAGCTATGTTTCCCTTGTTTCAGTGGAATACATGCCCCTGATTAGTTTTTTTACACTACATCACTTACACTTCAATTTTTGAGGGACTAGAAGCCATTGCTTCTATTTTCAGCTTCGGGGGTCCAGATTTGAAGGATCCAGTCATGACCCTTTCTACTGCATGTATGCCATGACCATTCTAGCAACCATGAATGTAATACCCTATGCATTGTTTTTCTCTGTGTTTGAGATACATATAAAATAAAGTTGGCTGGCCTGAGTATTGAAAAGTGACTGTGTTGTTTATTCCCATCCATGACATAATTTGGAGCTAAATACATAGCCCACTACACTACAGGCCTGAGTGCTGATTTCAATGTGACGGCAGTCGGAGGCAATGGGCAATTGTGGCAGCAAACTCCACAGTTCCAAGCAAAAAGACAGAGGAATGAAAAAAAAAGTTGTGCATGTATTAAATTTGAAAAAAAAACTAATGCTTTAAATAATAAATACAGTAGAATGTGTGGCTGTAGTTACTACAAGTCTATCAAATAATTGAGTTACTGAAGCAGTAAATACGTTTTAAATTTATGGGCACTTTGTTTTGATAATGCACTAGTAAATGAAGAAATTAAAACAACATAATTATTATGCAGTTAAATTAAATAGGATTAAGTCATACAGGTGCATATAAATGCAGATTCAAAGAAAGTGCCTGAGAATATGACAGCTTTCACAAAAACATACACACACACAAGTGCATAACAATGTGAATTCTCTTTTTTATAAAAAAAACAGGCATAATACACCACTTATGATTAATCCTAACCATCTGTGTCACTCTGAAGCATTGTTTTAAATTTAATTATTATGCTCTGAACATTCAGTGTTATGTTTTGGGACAAAATATACTTTTCAATAAAGTCCTTACCTTTATATAAGTCTATGTTTACAAGCTCAGCTTCAAATGGAAGGAAAATAAACAGCTAGATGACACAAATATCAAACATTTCAGTTTATTAGGACTCTCCCACCTATTGATCACTATTGTAAGAACTTACTCTCATGCTTTATATATTGCATTACAACCGGATCAGCAAAATTAAAGATTGCAAAATTGTACAAAGAAGCATTTTATGAATGTGCTTATTCCACTCAAAAGCTGTGAGTATACAATAAAAATTACAATATTGTGCACTAATTTAATACACTGAAGCAATTTTGTTCATCCTTTACCATTGCGCAAGCTAATACACATTGACAAACTTTTATGAAATTTGTTTTGTGTTTACTGAAAATTTAAGTCAAAATAAAAGCCCCCCATTAAATCAGCTAATGTTACTGCTTGTCATGTACTAAAGCTTGCCACATATTTATTAACTTAGTAAAAAGAATTAAAATACTGAAATATATGATATGAAGCCAAAGTCAGATGGCCTAAGTGTTCATTATAAAATATATAAAATACTCCATATTACAAAAATAGAGGCTTTTAATACCACATTATTCCATATAAATATCATAGAAATACTGAAAGTATTGTTTCCTTCTTCATAGCAAGCACAAAACACTCTTATTAATTCACATACTGGTCAGTTTCTTTATTTTTCTTTTATCACTGGACTTTTGTTTTTTATCCTCAGTTACCATTTTGAAGTAATTATTTAGAATAATTTTGCAAATAATTATGCATACATCATGAAAATAGTCTTCAAATTTATGATTGCATTGATTGATGATCATTTCTTGTTTCATCCATTGTGTCTACTATATTGGGACTGCACAAGTTTTTCAGCAGGGCATAATGATTACTACTTTTAATAAAATCATTGTCACACTCTTTGACTAAGCCTTGAAATAGTTGGATACATAACCATGTTACTTTTACGCAATATATTGTGGGTTTCTTTAGAGAACCTATACTTAAGGAATCAACCAGCCTTGCTGCACCTTCAATTTCATATTCTAAACTGTCATTTAAACTCAATACATTTGGGACTGTTATACTATTTGTTACTTGAAAGCAGCATAACCTGCAGTGTAAAACACAATAGGCATTACATCATTATCCTCTGGTTTTGCAGTTTAAATTTCTGTCACAAAAAGGCAGCAATGATGCAACATTTTTGTTTCCAGAGTCTGAGCCTACATTTAAGCTTCTTACTGGAATGTTACAATTTTTTGATGAAAATGAAAACAGATGTTTAATTCTGATCTTTTTCTCACTCTCATATAGCTGTTGGAGAGAGATAAACTAATTACTGCCAGACAACTGACAGTAAAGACTGAATTGCTCTTCAAGAGGATCTGTTTGAAACTTGCCAAACAGAATATGATTTACTTTTAATTCTGTTAGAGCATAATTTGCTAAACCTAAAGGCCTGAGCATTGCATTATTGCATCAAATGTGCACCTAGTCAGTCCTTGGTATACTTTTTCCCTGTTCCCATTTGCACAACCTCGCTGAGAATTTATTCAGAAAAATTAACTCTTCTTGCTCGATGGTGAAGACTACTTTCTAATCAGCATTTTTATACCTTACATCCTTGTATAGAAACTTAACATTTACACTATTCCACCACTTTAGGATAATATTTAAAAATTCTGCTGTTTCTTCTTACCATCATTGCATTCTAATAGGCATTAATATTTTCATAATTGAAAATTTTACACACAAGACTCACTTTTTGTCTTTCAATATTTGATGGAAACACAGTTTTGACATTTAACTTATGACTAAATTTCAGCAATACATTCTTTTCTTTGAAATAAAGGAACCTGAGGTGACCAAAATTAGCACCTTTAATTATATCTAGGTTTTCAAAATCAGGAAAATTAAATATAAGATCTTTCTGGTTTATACAATTATTCCTCATATTTTTGAAAATATGTGCAGTATCATAGAGCAAAAACAGAAGCTGTGATTAGTTAAAGGGATTTACTAGTGAAGAATGACCAAATGGATGTAGTGTGAATTTGTGAAACAAAGATTTGTTGATCTGATTATTATCAGATATGAGACTGGTTACTTTTACATCAAGTTTGCCAAGTTAGCAGAGAATGTTGTTCACAGTAGCCTGTAAGAAGTCCCCAGAATTTACACTGACTGGCCAAATGGCAATGACACCTGAATAATACCAAATGCAGCATTTACTGAAAACACCTGAGCTATTTTAGCAAGTTCATGTGTATTTTTTGCACTAGTTCCCACCAATTCACCACCCTTAAAAGTTAACTCTGGTGAAATATAAATTTCATCCATCAAATGATTAGCAGCTTTTTCCTCAGCTTTTCAAGGAACAAATGTGACCAACAATGTAGGAATTGGAAATGTTAAAATTGCTGTCGCTTAGACTGGCAGCCGTTTTCTTCAGTTATTTGGATGTGGAAGAGTTAGTACCTGTGATTGACGTATGGTTCTGTAACATGCAGGAGATATCACAAACATTCTCAGGCCAACCTAAGATCTGATGAATCTGTACCTTGCCTTCTTTAATGACAATTTTTTCTGCTCTGTAAGGACACTTAACCTCACTTTTTTACCAGCATCTAACACATGTTCTTTTAACAATTTCACTGCTGCAGCAAGTTTATCTTCTTTAAAGTTCGACACAGGTACACTACACTATTTAAATAATGCATCTATCTGAGATTTCTCCAAGATAACCCTAAATTTGAGATTCAGTTCATCAGGATTCAATTCTTTGTCTATATACACTTTAAAGCACCTATCATTAGAAATTACAAGGCTACTAACAATATAAGGCAGTGATACTACAGGGTGACCCAGAAAACTATGAACTGCCTGCGCAGTGTTTTTCCTGTCCGCGTCCTTGGCGCTCGTTGCTGTCTGCCGCTATCATAGAAAGGTGCGGATGAAACCATACAACATTTTTAAAACTACTTTAAAAGGCTTTACTTACCAACTTTATGAAAGGAAATGCTGAAACTGGTCATTGTCGTCCATACATTTTTGGCACCTCTTTAGGAAACTATCCATCACTATAGACGGCAACAAGCGCCGAGCACACAGACAGGAAAAACACAGTGCAGGCAATTCTTAGTTTTTTGTCTCACCCTGTATATTTATTTTTAGCGCTGTAATAGCATTAACACTCACTGAAAGTGCCCAGTCTTTTCTCTTATTGATACATTTTTTTACTTCTCTACTACTTATAGTAAGTAGGGGAAGTATTGTATTCCACCCAAAAATTCGATACCAAATACATGTTTTGAGACTCCCTGAATCCAAAAAAAGCATTTTTGGAAACATGTCCATGTGCGTGTATGCACGCACATGAGAGAGAGAACAGCATAACTCAGAAACGAACAGTCGGATAAACACCAAACTTGGTATTTAGGTACAGTATCTTCCAGAAATGTGACACGAAGGTTTTCAAGAAAATCCCCCCCACCCCAGATTACCCTTTACATGGAACATTTTTCGAAAATTTTAATTTTCTCAAAAATGGCTCTAATGATTTTGATTAAAATATCATATACTTAAGATATTTTCATGACAAATGAAATGTATATCTCTAATTTTCTGGAATGTCTCCAAAAGTATTCTTCATTGTGAACGGCTTTTGCATAACTGGTAAACCATAAGAGATAGACAAAATTTTACTACACAAAAAATGTAGATTGCGTTAGAATACACAATTTATGTCATATACATTGTTTTTGTTGAGTGAACCATTTTCGAGATATTGCTTGTTATTCCCTTAAATTTTCCAATACTTATACTTTTTCTCAAATTCGTTATTCATTTTTTTTTATGTCCTGGACATGCAATAGAATGGAATGTGCCACATAGCAACCAGCGCTTAAAAGATTTGACTATCGCTTAAAGCCTACCAATTCCCCTTGCACCTACAAGAAAATTAGCAATAAGATTAACATCTTGATTAACATGAAGCATATGGAGAATAAGCGTTTGTAAAAATAGTTTGTACAAGAGTAGAGAAAGTCATGTGAGTGTAACACATCAGATTTTTATATAAACTGTTGCATCATCATATGTGAGTAACTTGTTATTTTCCAATTCCTTATCATATGAAGCTGGACTTTGATCCAGCTGTTTGAAGTGCTTCATCTTCCTTTTTCTCTCTTGTTCTTTTCTCACGAAGTGCTAAGCTTAAGTGGGGTATGCTTTCATTAACTACTGTAGGAAAAGCATCTCACTAAGGCAAGGATTAGCACGTGGAATGAAATGCACTGTCCATCTTTGTTCTGCCATTTATCCACTTGAATAACCATTTCTTCTGGAAAGTGTTTAATGCAAACTCTAGCATTTTCAGTAAATTAAAAATTCTGTCTATGTATTTTGCTGAGCCATAATTTCTGTTGTTCCTCATCTCTGGGAAGCCTAAAGCAGGTTACATATGGAGGCTCATAATTCGATCTGCAACCTGGTACTGAACACTTGAAAGGCATTACAGCCCTGAAAATATAAAGAAAACACTGTTGATTTATATAATTATAATATAATTCTCTGAAAAAAATACACAAATAGTTAAGTTACTTTCAGAGTTGTACCAGACATAACCAACTATTCTACTGCAATATACTAATAACAGATAATATTACTTAACCCCCAGTGTAGTTTGCAATCCACAGAAGTGTATAAAAATTTAATATTTTCACATGTGAAATAACTTAAAATATGCACAGGAAGAAAAGCTTCATTCATTGATGAAACTTTGCAATACTAAGATGCTACTGCCTTTCTAACATACCTTAGGGTTTGCCTGCAGTGGGTCATGTGACCTTGCACTGATGGCAGCCATGCAGGCCAGATATTTAGTGGGCTGTGGCTGACATCCAAGAATTCTTGGAGTGCATCATATGCTGCATGAATTTTTGGAAGCCTTCAAGATCGCTATAATATGTTATCTCAATGCTACAAGTCTGTTACGGAATATTAACATCAAGTTATAGCAACAGTCAAGCAGCACATTGATGCATGCCATGGAAGCCATTTGCACAACAAGGTGTTTGAAAGACACCATCGTTTGAATAGTAGTCAATATTACAGGCAACACAAGTCTTAAGAGTGTTTGTTAGCATGTGTGAATTAAATATTTTGAAGAGCTAGACATAACAATTAGTTTTGTTTGTTGTGCATGAGAATCCTACGCATGCGTGCTCTGCATTTGCATCTAACGATAGCAAGACACTAGGTATTACTTTGTTGGTGGCTCCTTCTGGTCTATAGAAGTAGCTTATCAGCATGCTAAAGAGTAGAACAACATACTCGCTTTGCAAATACAATTAACTCTTTCACAGAAAAGACTTCAAGTGATGACTATGGATATCACAAAGACCTACTTGAAGAAGCCCTGAAGCACACATTGAAACTTGATGAGATGATACAGGACCACCTTGATGATGAGGAATATGACTTAGATGCAGCAGCTTGCTAAAACCACATGAGAAGCTAAGCACGGCATTGAGAAAGCTGCCATTACTGCAGCCAACTCAATGCCTGTCCTAATGTCTCATCTGGAAATCACACTTCATTGTTGAGTTGTCATGTCAAGCTATCACCCATCAAACTAGAGTCATTCTCCAGAGACATTGAAATTTGAGCACAACTGTGGAAGCAATTTGAATTGTCTGTGGACAAGGATCTAACTCTTTCCATTGTCAACAAACTGTTTTCCTCTGTGGGTATCTGGATGGGAAACCTAGAAGACTGATGGGAGGAATTGCTGTCATCAGCAAACTTATGAAAAGACGGAAGAAAATCCTTTTGTCTCGCTATAATGACAAGAACAGAACTTGGGATGCCCTAAACTCAGCTGTCATAGAATATTAGCAATGCATCCAGCTCACTGGCCACAAGGAGAGGATGTGAATTTATATGGCAGTGTCATTGCCCCCAAAATAGTCTGTGCCTATCTGGCTGAAATTTGCCATCATTGTATTGTTCTGGCTTGAAGGGGGAAGTGGGAAGGCACTTCCGAAGGAGACATACTTAAACTAATGAAGTTCCTTGGAGAGGAAATAATGGAACTCTTATCACATACAAGATACGTTGCGAGGCTGAAAGTGCGTGTACCTACATTCCAATAGCTGTAACACTTCACATACAGTCGAAGCCCAAAATGGCAAAACGAGAGCCTGCAGCAGGTGTGGAACCTTACTGCATGTTCTGCAAGACTTGGAATCACTGGGCACAAGACTGTAACAAGTGTGCCAGATCACGTGGAAAGATTGAAGTCAACCAATTGATGCTTTCCTTGCCTCAAGTGCGAACACTATGTTAAATATTGCTGAAAAGGAAAAGCATTTTGCTCCTAGTGCAAGAAAAATCATCATAGGTCAGTTTGTAGTGACTGGGAGCATCCAAATTGTAATTTACCTTCCACAAGCAACACCTCTGTTGGGAATATTGGCAATAGACCTGCAGATTTTACTACCTCCAGACTGCACATATGTAAATGTGTCACAGGACCGGCCAGCTTAAGCAAGCTTACTCGCTGTGTACTGAATGGTGGCAGCCAGTCAAGTTTTGTCTACAAGTCTTAAATAGAGGACCTACAGCTAGAGGTCATCACCAACAAACCACTTAGAATTGATGTCTTCTAGACCTCCACTACATCAGACTTAAATCGGCTCCTCTGTCTAAATACAAAGAGCATGCAACACTGAATGCTGAGATCTCTCTTGTTTCAGCTTCTCTCATCATCCTACAATTCTGCAAGACATACATTTGATTGGACATATCCATAAACTTCAATTAAAAGATCCTACTGATGAATCTGAAAATCTTCCAATTGAGATGCTCATAGGGCAGACCAATACTGAAGATCATCAAGGACACAGCATCTATTGTGTTGCTACCACTGCATTTTGGATGGATACTTAGTAGAAACTGCTCCGGCATACTAGTAAAGAATACTAAATTCAACTTTATTAATATGAATCACAGCCAACCAGTATATGATGATGACACCTTGTGAAGTTTCTGAGACTTAGAAACAATAGGTATAACTGCAGCATAAAACATCAAGAAATACGTGGCCAACAAGATACACAGGCTACAATGTGAAATCAGAGTTACGTAATATTAAACATGGCTAACATTGAATAGCTTCATGATATAACTGGATTTTCAGTGCATTTAACGAGCAATACTAGGCGACTGTAATTTCACTTCATCGGTCCATGACTGGACTAGAAGTATCTGTTGATTTCAGTTCATGCCGTAGCTTATCTGTCTCGTTAACCATGAGGAAACACAAATGACATCAGACTTATGGAAGAGTTCTGCACTTTCTATTCTTTAGAAGAAAGGAGACATGTCATCTTCCCCAAAAGTCTTCAAACAGCTTGCCGAGCAACAAATGCAATGCAGAAAGACATTTTGGTGCATCAGAGAAAAGACTTCCGAAGAATGAGGACCTTAGATTGATTTACGTAAGGTAGATTATGAACCACATAGCAAAGGGTCACATAAAGGTAGCTCCTGCTGTGGAATCATCCAACATATTCTACTTGCTCCACTACATAGCTAAGAGAGAAAAATGGGGCAACATCAAATGGCACGTTTTTGATGGCCCTTTGCATGAAGAAAATAATACACTTTCCCTAAATGATATATTGGAAATGGGTCCCAACTTATTGCCTGAAATAACTTCAATGTTTATGTGATTTTCCATGCATCCTGTTGCCATCACCACTGACATTCCTGAAGCCTTCTTGTAGCTAGTGCTTCATCGGGATGACAGGGATATGACCAGATTCTTTTGATATCATGTCATCAAACATGACGTTGGGGAACTAATTACGACCAAAGGAAGAGCTTTCATTGTCTTCTGTTTGGACTCGCCTGCAGTCCTTTTTTACTGTCGACTGCAGTGAGAGAGTTAGGAATCAACTACAAACATCAGTTCCCTATATCAGCATCACATAGATGAAAACATGTTTATGGATGATTTTGCTGCAGGCACTCAAGTTGAAAGCAATGTAATTGCCCTTTATTATGAGCTTACATCTCTGATGAAAATAATTCATTTCCCAATGGCAAAATGGGCTACCAATTCTTTGCAGCTAACTGAAATATTGGAGACTGAAGGACGGGAAATCGTGCCTGCTGCTGATGTATTAGGAGTCTGTTGGATTACAGGCAGTGATACAATCTTGTTGGCGCAAGATGAAGTAGATGATAAAGTGAAGGAACAAATGGTCACCAAAAAAATTTTGCTGTGAGCCACTGCCAGTTTTCATAATCCTTTGGGACTTCTGATGCCCATATCCTTGATGGGGAAGATTCTATTTCAAGACACGTGGACCAGAGGTTAACTTGGGATGAATTCCTATCAAGTGATCTTGCTACTTGCTGGTGTACTTGGATATCAAGCCTCTCTTACCTGACACACGTAGTTTTGCCAAGATGGATAGGCATTAAGGACGGGAACAGCTTCACCATACACGTATATTGTGATGCCTCTCAGAGGGCATACAGGGCAGCCATCCTTACATTTTCACAGTCACAGGAGAAGACATTGAGGTACATTTAGCCAGTAATAAAAGCAGACTATCACCTCTCAAAAGAGCAGCTATCTGAAACTGGAGCTTCTAGCCACACTGGTGGGAACAGAATTGCTGCACTATTGTACAGCTACAGGTTCCAACATCTCTTATGCAACACTTTGGACAGATTTTGTTGGAGTGGATAAGAAGCGATTCCAAACAAATGGAAGACCTTTGTTTGCAATTGTTTCATTGTAATACAGACTCTCACAAATCCTGCACAATGGAGACTGCCCCAGAGACAAAAATCTGGCTGGCCATCTTTCAAGGGGGCTGCTTGGTAACCAGATACATACTTTGGACATCTGATGACATGGGCTGTCACGGCTCTGACAACATGAAAAGGAACCTTCATCTAGAACCTTCACTACGAGAACACTCCCAGAGGAAAAGAAATGCTGTCAAGTTTTGACTACAACTTCTACCACCGGAGTTATTGATGTCTCTAAATCCAGCTCAAACTGGAAACTGTTTTATACCATGGTGTGGATTCTTCACTTCTTGCAGAATGTCCGCGCAAAGGAAAGGTCCAAAGGAGAATTAACTGCTGCTGATCTCTTTGCTGGTAGCACTCATATATTGGATAACAGGGGTGCAAAGAGATGCTTTTGTGGTTGAACATGAAGCACTGCAGAAGAACTTACTTGTTCTCAGGGACTCGAGAATTGCACAGTTCAACCCCTTCCTGGAGGATTATTCATTCACCTTTGTGGTAGGCTGCATTATTCTACTCTTAGCAGAGAAGAACGTCATCCATTGCTTCTTGATGGTTCCCATCACTTTACAGAATTGCTTTTTCTGACATGCACATCCAATTGCATCATCTCGGAGTTCGCATTGTCTTGACCAAACTTCAAAATGAGTTTTGGATCCTGAGAGGTTGCCAAACCATCCAAAAGGTTTTTACACAAGTGTCTTCCCTGCAAAATTCTGAACTAATGAGAACAGCAGATAGAAGCCAACCAATTGAAGCCGTCGTGTCCATTTTCAGTCATTAGGGTAAGGTTTGCTGGGCCTCTTTATATCAAACACTAAAAAATTTCAAAACACGGAGCTCACTGAAGTTTGGTAGATGTCATCTTGCAACACTTACCAGTTCCTAACTCAAAATGGTATAACCTGGAAGATTATACTGAGCATCTTGGGCATATTTTATTACTGGGCACATTTTTTATATGCCCTACCTGGGCAGCTTGGTGGGGAGGCTAGTGGGAGAGAATGGTAAGCACCACAAAGTGTTTAAGCAAGGTGTTTGGACAATCCAGACTTACTGAAGAGCAGTTGAACACTTCTCCAGTTAGCGTTGAAGCTGCCGTGAACTCAAGACCTATCTCACAAGATGAGGACTCAGAAGCACTCACTCCAGCGTACTTACTGATTGGAAAAGGACTGTTGACTACTCCAGTTGGTCCGGAGCCTAAAGTCTTCAACCTAAGGCAGGAGGTGGCAGAGGAATTCCGACTGAGGCTGAAACTTACCAATGCTTTTTGGAAATCTGGCAAAAGGAATATCTCCTACAACTGAGGATCTTCTACAAAGTGCAAATATCAGAGAAGATCAAAGGCACAGCCAAGGAGATGTCATCCTGATTCAAGAGGATGTACACCTGAGACACATGTGGAGGAATGCAGTCATTGAAGGTCTGCTGGAAGGAAGGGTTAACAAAATATGGACAATACTTCTCCGTACTTCAGAAAACTTAGCTATCCTGTCGAGTTGGCTGTACCTTTAGAGATCAATCAAGGTGGGGGGGATGTGGAGGATCCAGTCACAACCCTTTCTATTGCATGTATGCCGTGACCATTCTAGAACCATGACTGTATTGCTCTGTGAATTGTTTCTTTCTGTATTTGAGATAGATATAAAATAAAGTTGGCTATCCTGAGTATTGAAATGTGAGTGACTGTGTTGTTATTCCCATCCATGACACCAACTGCCTTTGCTGGTTGTAGTTAATTACAGCCTTCTCTCCGGCAGTGGAATGATGAACTTCTTTGCTAAGGTGTCAACTGGCATGATTTCAAAATTTATTAGCCGGTCTTTATGCTTCCACATCAAAATGTTTCCCACATTGTGAATTCATTGTGGCCTGTTATGCTTTTGAGTAGTTCTGGATTTGGGTTGGTTATGATTTTCATTCCAAAGTGAAATGCTACAGCTGACTTGTCTTCCTGTTTTAATTTAATGTTTCTGAAGTGTTCTTTTGGTTCTATGCAGAACTTTTCACATTCCATGCAGCTGATTTGGTGTACTCTGGATCTATTTTCTGATGGAATCTCATCTTTGTTTTCAAATTTAGCAAGTTTATAACTGAGTATCTGTCTATGGGAGCCAAGATGATATTTTGTTTTCTAAAGATGTTTTTGAATTTTCTAAATGATTTAGGGCGGTAAATGAATCTCCTGACTGTGTTGTTACTATCTTTTCCTGTGGTGAGAGTGTGCTTATTTTATTATGGCTTTCTATAGCTTTGCTTTGTTAATCTGAAACTGCTCAGAAGCATAACAGGCCACAATGAACTCACAACGTGGGAAAACATTTTAATATGGATGCATAAAGACTGGCTAATAAATGTTGAAATCCTGCCAGTTGACACCTTCGCAAAGTTCATCATTCCACCTCCAGAGAGAAGGCTGCAATCAACTACAACCAGCAATGGCAATCGGACTCCTGAGGTTGAAAATGGAAGCAACGTCTCCCAAAACTAGTTCCTCAAAAATTAAAATGTGACATAGTTTCAAAAAACAGGCTCCATAAATATACAGGTATAATTTTGTCACTGTTACTAAATTCCTCTAAACATCAATTATAGGATTATCTTGTAGAAGTGTTACTGAATAGATGAAGAGTATGGCTTCTTTCATCAATGAATGATGGTTTAATCGACCCACAACTTGTGTTCTTTTCCGAGGCATTGTGCCACCTAAATGGTCGTGTGAACAAAGCAATAATTTTACTAAGACTTAAGGGGGTGATGGGTGGAATTTTTATTTTGCACAAGTTTTAAGCTACATGCTTAATTTTTTGTACATATATTTGGGATGTTATGTGGAACTATTTGACAGAGTTTAATTTTTGTATGTCAATTAGTTTTTGAATTATTGAAAATTTTCTTTCAAAAAATTTGCAAATTTCAAAATGAAATTCACTCTGCACTTTTTTGAAAAAAGTTTGAAATTTTTTTTACTAAAAAAGAAACTCATTTAGAAAAACTTGACACATGGGTATTGTAATATCTTAACTGTAAGGGAAATTAAAAAAAAAAATTATGATCTGTATAGCAAAAATTTCAAAATGCTTGCAATCACTACACTTATTTTATTTTTATCTTAAAAAGTACTATTTAATCCTGAATCCCATGCATCAGCTTTTTTTTTTTTTTGTATGTTTTATAGAATGTACAGTAAAAACTTCAGCCCTCTAACACCTAATTTGTGGATGTAATTTTGTTTTGAATGAATAAAAGTATTATCAAAAATTAAAGTGAGGAAAAATGAATTTAAAAGTTTGTATGCAGTTAAATAGAAATAATGACTTGCACACCTTCCTAGAAGTGTCCAGTTTAGATGTGTAAGTTGTACTTTTTTTCATTACAAGCACTGCAAATCAGTTCTTATTTATGGCATAAGCCAAGTCCTATATACAAACACTTTTGATTGCGATCATTACACTTCAGGTCATTCATCAATGATGACAGTAAACTGGTGTCCATCAATGTATATTTACTTTCTGCATTATTTACAACAGTTATACGTTCATAATTATCCTCCAGCTGTTTCTGCCTTAAATTTTTCTGTTGTGCATCACATCCCTCCTCGTCTAACCTTTCATCACTGGTATTATTTATACTTGTTTCTGGCTCATGTATATGAAACAACATATAATTTGTTGTTACACGATGTCAACTAGCAGAGCTACTGTTACTATGTTATACTATGTTAAACTACAAGGCAGTAACCACACACAAATGGGATGATGCAAAAGCAAAGAAGCTTCTAAAAGATGCAAAAATGCAGATTATTTATTTGTACTGCAGCAATAGAAGTCTATGTTAGTGTATCCAATTCAGGCCAGGCACATACCAATCACATGTTATGTATCGGCAATGCAGTGGTGACGTAATAGTTTCTATAGAAACATCCTAGCTCTAATTGGCTCATCTTCACATTGCTGTGACAATTCAATTCCTCCCATTATTTTATACTTCTGTGTCATGTGTTCAGCAAATGTCAATCACTTTCTTAAGGTGTGACTTTAATATAACATATAACAAATTTGTATCACAGACTGCTCTTGGACTGGGCATTTCACCTTGCATCAATTGTCTCTGCATGAAAGCAAAATATACTTAAATTATTAATTAAAAACATGTAATGGAATTAATATTTGAAAAACTACCGGTTAAAATGGTTTGCCATGTAAATATATTAGCAGATTTTGTAATTTCTTTAATATTTCAGCATTTTATAATGTTTTCTGAATTAAGCTTGTGGGTTTATATTGTTATTATATCTCACTTCCTAATACAAGTCTCTTTTATGTTTATATTATGGTTCAGCTCCCAGTATAACCAGTGCATTTATACACTACATGGGTAATATTTCATCAGTTAAAAGAAATAAGAAACAGGGTCTGAGTTTTCATTCTCTATGTACTCTGTGCTTTGCTGCTGTAAACAGTTATATGTTTAATCTTTTTTGTAATAATAGCTAATTTTATTGTTTTCTTTATAATTATTTCAGAAGGGCATATTTTGTTTCAGTTACACAAGAATCATCCTAGTATACAGACGAGCTGTCTTCCTGAATACAGAAGCAATGAAATGAAGGTTTTGCTGGTTTGTGCTTTTCAGGATATTGAAGCTATTGAGGAAGTAAAGTGACTGGTTTACTTCAAGAAAGATATATTCAGAGAAATCATAAAACTACTTGAACATTAATATATATTATAACCTTGATACATTGAAGAGACAGATATTTTTTTAATGATGGTGCTGTTAAGCCATCAGTAATAATAATAATAATAATAATAATAATAATAATAATAATAATATATAAGATAAACGATTGTTACTTAAATGTATTCAACAAGAGTATGCACTCTAGATACCTAGCATTTAATGCTTCATGGATATAACTGCTTATAGGAACCATTTGCAAGTTAAAAAAAAAAAGAACAGATTCAACACAGCAGCTATGTTCAAGATTTGCATGTGCTACATCCGTTGAAATGTATTGTACAATACTTTTCCTTCACACTGCAGCAACCTCACAGCTGCTCACACACTGGCCACTGCTGTTTGGACACCCACCAAAACAGTTATAATCCCTGCAACCACCTCACATTCTCATAGTTACAATTACAATGATAATAAGCGCATACCTTATAACAGATGCTGAAAATGTTGTCCTCAATCCACATAATCAATTCACTCAATTTCATATATCGAACTTTCGAGTGTAAATCTAAATTTCCTGAGGAGATGCCAGAAATGTGTGGGTATAGAACGACAACATTTCCAGCTTCTCTTACGACAAAGTATGTGTTTATCATCACTGTAATTGTAACTGTAAATATTAGGGCATGAGACGGTTGCAGGGGATATTTTAACTATTTCGGTGGGAGTCTGAGTTGCAGTGGCTGGTTGTGAACAGTCTACAATGGCACAGTGTGAAGGAAAGGGACTGTAGAAATTATATACATTCATTTGTAAAATATTACATCTTGCTTTATTTAAAGGTTTTTATTTGGAGTGTACAAATTTTTTAAATGAAAAGTAGGATATATGACCAATATGAAATGGTAATTCTTCCAGAATAGAGTTAGGGTATTTCTGCATCAAAGATGGAATGGATCATAAATTCACATTATGAACTAGTGTTTCCTACATTGTACCAGGTCCTTATTTGTACCCCAGTCCAAATAAATGAGCTAGAAGTCATGGACAGAGGTGTTTCTAATTAGTCTGACTGCTGGGTACTATGTTTTTGTTTCATATGCATGGAATTTTAATTTTCATCACTTTCACTGAAGTCACTTTATCCATATTATTTCACAAATATCCAGTATAAGATATTGTCTTAGTTGTACAAAATTATTTTTCCTTGGTGCTTGAGAACTTGCTAGTTGTAACTTTCCTAAGAGGGCACCCAAAATGCTCTTGATTTGTATGGCTTTACACACAGCCTAGTATTCTGAAGGGAAGCATTAAACATCCATTTTTGCACACACCTTAGATGACAAATATAGTGGGTGATTAAATAATACTGCAGATCAGAAACAGCCGGTGATTATGTGATAATATGCTACAGCACACTGTAAAAACTGCACTAAAAGTAACCATTTCTCTTCGAATGCGAGCCGGTACGCAAACAAAATGGACAAAAACATGTAGTGCTCTCTCTGGGATCACTAGAAACTAAGTGTCAAGTGCTGAAATGATTTCAGCCACACTATGACCCACTCAGAGAAGGGATGCAACAGTCTATTTTCGACTGCACATGCTCTGTGATGTCATCCCTGCGAGCTCTAAGGGTGCTGCATTTATCGCAGCCACTCTTCAGTAAAGCATTGTTACTATGCCACTGTAGTATCTTATGGCGCATTTTTACTTTCTCTACTACATATAGTAAGTAGGAGAAGTATTGTATTCCACCCAAAAATTCGATACCGAGATTTCACCGGAAATACATGTTTTGAGACCCCTGAATCCAAAAAAAGCATTTTTGGAAACATGTCCGTCTGTGTGTCTGTCTGTGAACAGCATAACTCAGAAACGAACAGTCGGATAAACACTAAACTTGGTATTTAGGTTCAATATCTTCCAGGGATGTGACACGAAGGTTTTCAACAAAATCCTCCCACCCCAGGATACCCTTTACATGGAAGATTTTTCGAAAATTTTAATTTTCTCAAAAACGCCACTAACGATTTTGATTAAAATATCATATGTTTAAGATATTTTCATGACAAATAAAACGTATATCTTGAATTTTCTGGGAATGTCTCCAAAAGTGTTCTTCATTGTGAACGACTTTTGCATAACCGGTAAACCATAAGAGATAGAGAAAAGTTTACTACACAAAAGATGTAGATCGCGTTAAAATACACAATTTGTCATATACATTTTTTTTGTTGAGTGAACCATTTTCGAGATATTGCTTATTATTCTCTTAAATTTTTCAATACTTATTTTCTTAAATGGGAATTCGTTATTCCTTTTTTTGTCTTTGATATGCAAAGAGTATTAATCTGTGGCAAAGGGAATGGTGCTGCACCTAGCAACCAGCTATTAAGAGATATGTATATGCTTAAAGGCTACTGTATTTCCAAATTGCCCTTGTAAATATATATTCCCCTTACATCTACAAGAAAATTAGCAATAAGATAGAGTCTGCAAATGTTTATCTCGATTAACATGAAGTAGATGGAGAATAAGCATTTGTAAAAATAGTTTGTACAAGAGTAGAGAAAGTCATGTGAGTGTAACACATCAGATTTTTTTTAAAGTGCGCATATAGTGTTCTACAAGCAACATTGCAAATTTTGTAGATCTGCTAAAGAGGCCCTTTTGCAGTAGATTTTTGGAGGAGAAAGTGAGAGTTAAAGAGTAGGTAGACCTACTCCAAATTTAAATCTAAACCAAAGGGCTATAGGTGGCAGTAAAAAAAGTGAGTATACGAGGAAATTTAGTATGAAAGTGTATGAAAACTGTTGTATCTGCAAGTATGATGTACGCAATGCACTTTTGCTTTCCATGTTTGTTATTTGGGAACAGTGATGCTTAGGGCACAGGGGGAATGAAAGATATAGAAAATATTAATGCATTAATAAAGAAACAGTGGGAATCAAAAACATATAAGCAACATGCTTGATCGATTTTCATGCATTAGGTAAAGCTAATATCACACCAATATTAATTGTTGCCTATCATGACAAGATAGTGAAACACAATCAGCAGGTATAAAAGACAGATATGTGCTCACTAGAATTATTGATTGTATAAAATTCTGTGGTGCTTTCGAACTGGTTTTGAGGGGGCACATCGAGACAGAAACATAAAAAAAAAATCCAGGTGTCTTTTTGGGTTTGATGGACTTAATTTCTGATATAGACAGTGCAGTTAAAGAACATTTAGAAGGTGATCAGGTTTATAAGGGGTTTCAAAATCCATCCAAAATGAGCTGCTGGGTCATATGTTGGAAACTTGCCTTGAAGTTATTTCCGAAAAAATAAAGCAGACTGAGTTTGCTGCAATAATGGCAGATGTAACTACAGATTTTTCCGAAAAGTCACAATATTAGTGTATTAGTTTGGTGTTTATCCGACTGTTCGTTTCTGAGTTATGCTGTTCACAGAGACACACAGACACACACACGGACATGTTTCCAAAAATGCTTTTCTTTTTATTCAGGGGGTCTCTAAACATGTATTTCCGGTGAAATCTCGGTATCGAATTTTTGGGTGGAATACAATACTTCTACTTACTATATGTAGTAGAGAAAGTAAAAATGCACATACAATGGTGCAGTTGTAATAAATGGTTGTAAAGGTAGTGTGCATGCAAAAATTAAAATAGTGTATCCTAATTCTCATTATGTGCATTGTTATGTGCACCAATTAAATTTAACAATGGAATGCGCTGCTTCATAAAATCAGCTAGGGTGTTCTTTTTAAATTTGTCAGGTTTTTCAGCCTTCTTTTCAAGGTCCCAGAATGACTTTCTGCATTAGAAGCAGTGGTGGCATGGAGGACTCGTAGTGGGCCAGCTATTAGATGGAATTTTAAATCACGGACCATAAATGTGGTGTAAGAAAATAAATCCTTGCTGCTGGAATGTTTTATCAGTGCTGGAAAGCTCACCATCCAACCAAACTGTCAAGCAGTTGGACTGTGCTGCAATCTACAAGATGAGGAATTCCTTTTTTGGCTAGCATTCTTCCAAAAAGTAATGCCTCATGTGAATATCATGTACAGTTAGTTGCAGGCAAGATCGGTAAAGTAAAAAGTAAAAAGCTCAATATTCCGTTTCATACAGGTTATTAATAATATAAGTGCCTCAATGGGCAATGATACCACAGTTACAACAACAGCCACCTCTCAGAGCAAGCGCCAGAAGATAAGTCTTTGCCTATGTTCCGACGCAAAAGAAGTCTACGTTAGGATTAACAGAGAAACCTGTGATCATTTCCAAGCCCTAGATCATCTAGATGCAGCAAAGCTGTTTTATTCCTCAAAGTTGTAAGAATACTCAAAGACGTTTCCCAGAAAGAGAACTTAATGTTGTTGTCCAGGCTTACACAATGTTAGAGAATCTAGATTAAAGAAGGAACTTTCAGTACTGTATCAACGACCAGAGTTCAGGAATATTGCTGGAGCTGTAACACTACTCCAATTCATTTCGAACAACAATGTGCAGGACACCTCTCAAATAATGAAACTTCCGAAAATAGTGGCGACGATATCACTGACAACTGCTGAACCTGAAAGATATGTTTCATCTCTGAAGAGGATCAAGATCTTTTTCTGGAATACCATGTCAGAGCAATGACTTAATGCCCTTGCAGTGCTGTCCATTGAGAAGAGTATGGTATCCAATATTGAGGGTTTCAACTCCAAAGTTATAGGTAAATTCTGCAGCAGACAACAACAATGTATGGATTTCATTTTTCGTCACATAGTGAGTACTACTGTTTATTTTAATATACTTTTTGTGAATTTGTTTTCCGTTTTTGTAATATTGTAGTACATTGGTAAAATTTTGCACGAGCTGCCACTGCTGCAGGGTCCTTGACTATAAACGTTACTTGCTTTTGGTATTTTCAAGGTGAGAGAAAGCTTTAAAAAGAAAAAAAGAAAGCCCAGCCAGTAACTTGTTGGAATTGGAAATCAAATCTGGCCCACCTGTTCAAAGCAAACCACATTTCCTCCACATCACCTCAGTGGACAACAAAACAGTTCCATTCATAACATGAAGGAGTTAATGTAGATTAAGTTATTAAACAAGATGATGATTATTATTATTGTTATTGTTTTGTGTCATTTTTATAAAGTTAGAATTTCATTACACCTATCATACATAATATATATGTTATAATGATGTTTACTAACACTTGTTTGCTAAATATGTAACAGGAAGGATGGTCTGCAGTAAACCAGGAACAGGAATCATAATGGGAATGGAAATCAAAAAAAGATGTAAGTGAATTTGATTCACAATATTATAGGAACAGAAATGCCTATCAAAAGACAATATTGATACCAGTGTGAAAGTTGATTTTGTGCTTTGGAACATCATTTGTTTGTAACTGACCATGATATTTTTTCAGTTGCATGCAATTCTAGGTTAAAACTTCAAAATAATATACAACAAACCTTTTTAAAGGGCATGCCGTTACCATTTCACATTTCTCTTGCAAAAGTTTTATCCAAATGAATTGCTAATAAATACTGTATATTAAAGTTTGTTGCTCCCAGTTGTGTTTTTCCAAGCCTGCGATGAAAGAGACCTCTAACAGCAGTTATAATTCATGGCCTCCTTGAAAAATTTCTACCCTTAAGGCAGCTGCACATAATGTGAATACAGTACATTACAGGAAACAGGAGCTGTAAAGTTGAAACTTAACGAAGTCTTCAGCTCCTGTTTCTGCGCTCTGGTAAGCTTCTCATTAATTGTGGACACTCACACTGTAAGATGCATATTTTAACTTTGTTGTTCCCATTTGGTCTCCATTCCCAGGTATTATAAACCAGGCTTTGTTATGTGTGAAGTGTGTTTCCAAAACTTCTGAGACACTACTGGTTTCAACTATATCTTCCCCCTCCCCCCTTTTTTTTATTTCTATAATCAACTAATGGCTGTTCAAAGTTTTATATGCTTATTCTTCCCATCTATTCACCCACCTATATTATTAAAATTATTAGTAGAGTCCAGCCAAGGCTTTTTCCCAAGCCATTCCTAGTACTCTAGCAATTCAACAATACATAATATGCTTAACAATCATTTAACATATGTTATAAATTACTTATTCTTTGTTTTTAAATATAATTGTGAAGAACATGTTTCACAATCACTTGATTAAATCATCAGCTACCTTGTTTACTCGTTTATTTGCATTGTTAAGATTATTGCCACTAGAATGATGCATTGTTTGCCATAGTATTGCCATGTACTGGAATTAAAACAAGGATCAGCAACTCTCTGGGTTTAATCAAGATATCACCCTGCATACACACCAGGTGACAAGCAAGTCTCATTGATTTAATAGCTGTGTTTTCCATCATCCCAACAAAGTAGTAAAAAACTTGGAAAGATGGCTCAATCAAACAGGCATTCCAGCAGCTGAAGTAGAAGACTAAGATCAGCAAAACTATGCATACATCAAATTATTTTCAAGTTTAATCATAGTTGGTACCAGCAAGTAAACTTCAGGTGAGAACATGGGCAACCCACTTTCTCCCTTCCTGGCAACCTCTTTATGAGTGAGCTTTAAACCCAGGTCACAAAAACCTTCCCACATAGTTTCAAGATCTGACCTATTTATGAGTGAGCTTGAAAGCCAGGTCCAAAAACTTCCCACATAATTTCAAAATCTGCTACCATTATGTGGATGATGTGTTTGCCATTGTCCCATAAAGATTCCTACAGAATTTGTTAAACATGTTGAACCTACAAGAGTAATCTATTTGTTGATGGAAGTAGAAGAATAAGATGGTTTGGCATATACAAAAAACTAATCCATACAGACTACTTTCAACAGCTTATCTTAACACCTTGTGAACATCCCCCATGAAATTGGAAGACCACAAAGAAAAGTAGGAACACATCCTATCTACAGCAGTTACCAATGCTTACAAAACAAAAAACATAGACAAACGATAGCAAAATTCAAAAGACAAAAGCAGATATCAACCATCACAAAATTGAGCAACCAAAAAGAACTTAAACAATACAGAAAATTTTCATATCACCAATCACAATTTTAGTAGAATTTTCCACTTATACAACATAACCTTAGCTCTGCAAAATAAATTTAGTTTACAGAAATTACTATACAACTTAAAACACCCAGTCCCCATCATCAAAAAATCTGCATACAAAATTAACATTCTAACTGTAGGCAAATCTGCATAGGGAAAGCGAAAAAGAGACCTGAATATGAGATTGAGAGCCATAAAATACAAACAAATAGACAAATCTGCTGTAACCCATCATATTTTCTGGTCAACCAATTTGAGATCACTTCCAACATAACCCTCCTAAAGGCTGCCAGTTACTCAGCAGAATTAGTTACATGTGAAAAGATGCATATGCTAAGAAACAAGGATCACCTAATTAATTTTGATATGCCGCCACCAAAACACTTTGGAAGTTTGTAACATCACCGACAGATTTCACCACTTAGGGAATTCCATGACAAAATTTTCCACTGGGAACCAATTAAACACCTGCTGAGTATGTGTACAAGCAGTACCTAAAACATGTTCAAAGTATTTACACAAAATGATATTTAGTGTTTCAATTTCTGGCTCATCAATTTATATATTTAATATTTTTAATGCTCCTGTACTGTGGTATCCAAAATATGTTTAATTTTCCCAATGTACACTTGGTCACAATCCAAACAGTTTAATTGATAAATGCCAGATTTTTTTTAATTTTTTTTTTTTTTTTTAGAAAATAATAATTTTTTATACTACATTTATTTTGAAGTATTAATGTAGTGCCATGTTATTAAACCTTTTTTGTGAATATTTTATTAGCCCAAGGATGATAGGCCATTTTTTAAAATTTATATTCATCTTTTGTTATTATAAGTGTAGAAATATCTTTTAACAACTTCTTGATATTTAAATTTCTCAATCATTTTAACTATAAAATGAACATTAAATGCATTAATTAAAGCAGTGTTGATTATATTTTTATATTCTCTATCAGATTCACCTTTATTAAGGAGTGTTTTTATTCTGTGAATACCACTATTAAAACAGCAAATTTGTGAAAAGGGGTTAAAACTCTTATGTTTTATGTATTAATGTGAGTTGATTTTCTATAAATGCCAAAATTCAATTTATCATTATTTTTTATTATGTTTAAATCTGTAAAGGGAGGCAACCACCTTTTTCAGTTTCTAATCAAATTTTATAGCTTTATCTTCTAAATTCAAAAGTTTTAAAACATTGTTTAGCCTGTCTCTGTGATGTGGCAGTGCCGTGTTGAATCTCGTTAGGTCGAGTTATCTGGATAAAGCTTTTCTGGAGTTTTCTCATATTCTGAGAAGACAAATATCGGTCAACTGTAAGCCCTAGGGTTCCCGGGTTCATTTGAGCATAATTTCATTCATTCATCTCCAATATGAGCTCTAGTTAAAGGAAACGTTTATTTTTTATGGTGACAATAGAAAAAATATGTTTATATGTATTTATACCAAGTTTTAAAAATTCAAGGGAATCCTTTAGTAACTTATGTTTAAAATAGCTCATGAAAAAATAAGCAAGAAAAAAGTGAAGTATGCATTGCTAAAGTTTGCTGATTTTCCATTAAAGCTGTAAAATGTATATAAAAAAACTAACAAGTATATACTTTGTTTTGAGGGTGAGCAGCCACGAACCAAACTGGAACTGAAATACACACCATAGATGTGCTCTGAACCAGGGTCATGTTTAGAGGGGGGGTTTAGGGTTCAAACCCCCCTGAAATTTCTGACAGCTTTATTTATTTAAATTCATATCAAACCAATATGGGAAAATGTCATTAGATAGCAGTAGGCCTACTGCTAGTAGCACATTTACAAGAAAAAGGGAAACTTAATATTGTCACCTTACATGATCATACATTCCGGTTTTCGAAGCAGTCTCGATGTTTTGTGCTGTAAGGTAGAATATCTTCATTCTGGTGAGATTTTCCTGTCTCTATAACGTCTCCAAGAAATTTTCTTATCTACGTAACGTCAATATAGTATGGAGTAAGTACGTGGCAACTGTGTGGGTACTGTTAAGTTTAGATCTAGTTACGGAAAACCCTCCCCGAATTTTTTTTCTGGGTACGGGCATGCTCTGAACCTGAATGCTGAGCACCACGTGCAATCTTACAAAATAGCCACTCTTAGACTTCCCACAGCAACGTGGAGCAGTGAGCGATATTAGTGAACAGGTAACAAGATACATCAAAAGGCACGTAGTGAGATTATAACAGAAATTAAAGTGCAACAAACGGAGCCAAACATATTTGCAATATTGTGATTTGCTCAGTTTTCCTCAGCTGTTACTGTTTCGTTTTTATGTGATGCACCTTCACTAAGCTGAGCTAGTTCAATTCTCCGTCACGTCACTTCCTTTTAATGCAGCCTCTTCACGCCGGACGTTTCACTTCACTCGGGAGTCGAACACAAGACCTCCACAACCCGTCCCTCCGTAGTTTTTTTTTCCGTGGGGCGTAAAATGCATTACTGCATTCGACCCCCAACCGATGTGCAATGGCTGGGAGGGATATGTGGTGCTCGCCGCTCAAAGCGCGGAATACCCACTAAAAAACCCTACCACGTGTTAATTGCTTATTGCTGTGTAAAAACGTGCATTCATGCTTGCATGCTTTAGTCGGGTCCCGCATAGCACCCCGGTTAATATGTGAATCGCTACTTAGCTGGCATGCATTGCATGCGAGCGCGTCAAATGTTACTTGCTGGTATTGCCCATGAAACCTGAACAATACCAGTGGGTTATATGCGTATTTTCTTATGTTTGCAATATATGCTTAAGTTCTAATTTGTGTGTTGTTTGCAGGGAGTGCCTGCGTGTCATATGACTTAACATGTCTCCGTAGTAGTACTTGTTGCACGTTACAAGTTGTCACCAACTACCTCGGAGAATCACTTTTGATGTTGCATCAGAAAAGCACTCGCTAACTCGCTCGCTGACTGATTCAACTCAACACTCGACTAACACTCCCGCGAGAGTACTCGCTTATATAGTCAGCGGAATCTTTCCACAAGGTTTTCGAACGTTCTAGAACTATTTCGACACACTTTTTGAGGAGGAGGGAGAAGAAGGTTTTAGACTCCAATTCGGCTAAGGCGAAGGGCGGAAGTTAAGGTTTTGCGCATAGGAAGAGACCGATATATTGCAGTCGGCGTTGCCATATTCCGCGTGAAGACACAGGATCACACATGATACTGACATTACTAAACATTCATTCGAGCACAATTACTGTAAAAATAAAGCGTTCTATCATAGAGATTAAATGGCGGTCAGATAAAAGGAATAAAAAAACTTCCTTTTAGTAGTAACACGTACATAAACCTCTTTCCGTATCTCGTACATGGAGCGTAGAAATATTCTTGCTGCAGTAATTTCGCTCCGTTCCATTAAGAACTTCCTGCCACCATTGGTACTCTTGTACTTAAATCCTTTTAAAATAACAGCATTGAGACTTTTCCACCCTGAAAATTTTCAGCTTATCTGCTCTCGGGTATTCTCTCTGGTACATATAAGAAATTATGCGACGATGTTGAAGCCATCTGAACATTGCGTCGCTGGCCTGGTGATTTGAATATTGGGACCCCATTACTCTTAACTGTGTCATTGGCTTTACAAATTCGCGATATGGTTCCGTATCCGCCATAAGATTTGATATGCGAGTCCAGACTGGAGACGCTATTGAAGGCCCTAAGCCGCAAGGCGTAGACCAACGTTGAGGTCCATAAGTTGCAAAGCGTAACCGAGGAATGCCATTTTAGAAGTAGAGGAGTGGAGAACTAGCGACAGGGCGTAGCCATAGGATCTGCCTCTCTACATCTCGAATGATCTATGCTTACATGTCGAATATTCCTATTAAATCATCTCATTACTTCTAGATTCCTCTCTATATTGAAAATAATCGATTCCGTAAGTATGCATCTTATAGCTTTACTGACGTATACGGAATGTTGTCCCAAATTCGTTGCGCTGTTCCTATCCCAACTTCACACGCATTTGCTGTCTTTTGAGCTGTGGCAACACAGAACCACGTGCTACTTCACGTGTTACCTCCGATTGTTTTCTGAAATAAATACATACACGATACAGAAATTCTCTTGCTGGTCTATGTAATACCTGACGTGCTGTTTTATCTTCCATTATGGTTCATATCAGCATTATATGTTGACACTTCATACAAAACGAAAGATAACTTTAAATTCGAATAATGAACGCTTCTGCTCGCACGCCGACACCTAAACCAGAGTCTATGAGATTTAACTTGTCCCGGATTGGTTCTGTCCTTGTCTTTGGGACACTACCTTCTGTGTCTAAATTCTTGGAAAGCGAATAACTACCAGCGTCGCGTTTTTTTTTTATTAGCTACGGTACCTCACTTAAAACATTTTTCCCTTTTATGCCTCCCAAAAACATTTAGGTCCCGTGTATTACCATCTGCTCTATAAAAGAAACTTAAATTACGCAGGAGCTGCAAAACATATAATGAATTGCATAAACTACTTTGAAGCATTCGAGAACCACTAAGGACATTTTAAAGCTTGACATATCTCCTTATGTTTCCTCTTATTTTTCTTCCCTTTTTACCGTGAATTATTGCTCTTGCGTGGGTGTGGAAAACAATGCGTTTCGAGGTTTCTGTATAGAAGGACTTTCGCAAGCGTGGTTGGAAGGTGTGGAAGCAATCTTCCTTTCTCTTGCGTGAGTGTGGTAACCTCATTGCATTTTCTGTGTGTTTTAGCAACAGTTTCTTATTTCTACCTTCTTACGCGTAACACCACGAAATCCTGCTGATGTGTACATTTTTCTGTCTTGCGGAGTTTTTAGCTTTCATCAGCTAGTTCAAAGGAGTTAGTTTTTTTTTCTCACTATATTGTACGGACTGGTATAGTTCATTAAAAGCTCTGTAGCTCTTCCCATCTTTCACTTGGAGTGAACGTTTTACTAGTTCGCCAACCTTATATTCAACGTGCCGCCTTTTTTATCGTATAATCGTTTTATTTATTTCCTGGCTCTTCGTTATATTTTCAGATGTCAGGGCAATTGCCTTCAAAATTGCATCCCTAGTTTGTTGCACGAATAAATATTGCGTTGTGCTCTGCAATTGTACGTCAGTAGATTACACAGCTTTTCTTGCATATAGGAGTTGGAATGTTGTGAATTTTGTACTTCCCTGTTTGCTTGTATTTATGAGAAACCGAATTGCGTGTAAATTGTTATCCCAATCAGTGTGTTGCGAATTTACATAGTTGCTGATTACTTGAGCAGTAATTTTATTTGTTCTTGGTATTAGACAGTTTGTCTACGACCTGTAGGCTGTTGTGAAACTTAGGATTGGCCCATTAGCTTAAGTAACTCTTGCGTCACTTCGCTCATAAACACTGAACCTTTGTCCGATAGGCGCGCCGTGATTTCAAATGTCTAAATTAAATTCAGCCACATGTTCTATTGATGCTTTTGGGATCGCGCGCATCCCTTGGTACCTCAACAAAAGCTCGATAGCAGTTACCACGTAACGATTGCCACTTCTTGATTTAGAAAAGGTCCTAAAATATATGAGGATCACTCTCCCAGGTAATTGACCTTAATGTGCGACATTAGTCCCGCTGCTCGCTGATTAACTGGCCCTTTCTAATGTTGGTTGGAAACGAACCTTTTTACATAGTTTTGTATATTTTTCATTCCGATCCATTAGTGTTGTGAAATGTTTTAGGAAATCCAAAATGTCCACCTAGTGCGTAATCATGATTATTATACAGCATCTCCTGTTTCAAACTATCATGTAGAACTAATAACTACCTGTAGTGCCTGCATTTTTTTTCTATATAGCACATTGAACTTTAACTGGTAGGTCGAGGCTTGTGTTAATTTGGCATTTGATGTGCTCAGCTGTTTTAAGGCTTTTATCAGCGGTTTCAGTTGGGGTTTTTCCACTTGTTTTGCGCTATTGCTGCGGGCTCTAAAACACAGGTTATTCTATGTTCGTGTTCTTGTGCTATCTGGAGATCCAGAGGTATCCTTGATAAGCAGCCTGCGTGTTTATGTTTCACTCCTGGTATTTGTTGCATTGTGTAGTCAAAACACATTAAACTATGGTGTGCCAATCTTCCTGACAAATCCAGCTTATTTAAATGGCACAGGCATGCATGATCTGACAGTATGGTTACGCGATAACCGTATAAGTACTGGCGAAATGTTGATAACCCATACATAATCGCTATTAATTCTTGTTTCAAAACACTATAATTCTTCTCGGTTTGCTCAAACTCTTAGAGAAAAATCATATTGGATGCGTTTTCCCATGTTCTTGAAGGCAGCAACGAAGTCGTTAATGCTGCCAACAGTGTATTTGTGTTTTGGACATTGGTGTAAAATGGGTCAAAATGGGAGCTTTTAGCATTAGTCTTAATTTTTAGAACGCTTCTTGCTGTTCATGGTCCCATACAAATTTTTTATCGGTTTATGTCATTCAGTGGCCCCGCGACCGCTGCAAAATTCATGATGAACCTCATAGAAGGAAAATAATCCTAATGTATATATTCTTCCTTAACATTCCTTGGGCTTCTTAACTGCGTGATTGGCTGAATCTCATCCGTAGAGGGTTCTATGTCTGCTGCTAGCAGTTTTGTCTTACCCATTTCAAAAAACAATTTTGAGTTTAAATGTGTGCTCCCCTAAATTTTAAAATACTGCATCCAGATTCGACAAACAATTCTTTAAATGTGCGCGCGAAGGCTATTATTTTGTCTAGGTATATCAATGCATTTTTGTATCCAGATCTCAAAGTAATTTATTTCCAATCTCTGTGAACGCTCTGAGCGCGTTCGCTAGACCAAAGCTGAAGCTCTCGAAATCGAACAGCCATCTGACTTAACGAACGAAGAATACTTCTTACTTTCCTGGGCTAGTGATACCTGAAAGTATGCGCTGAGTAAAACAAGTGTACAATAAAATTTTGAACCTCCCAAGTAGCTAAATAGGTCGTCTATCAATAGTAGCGTGTATGCCGATGAAGCGGTTTTCGCTTTGGATTTCCTGTAATCTACGCAAAAGCTATGTGCTCCTGACTTCTTCTTAACCATGATCAATGGTTATAACTCGCGCAAAACTTCTGGAATCGTGACCTTGATTGCCATCCCAGCTGCCGAGCCTAGGAATGGTTTATGTTCAGCTTAATCAACGAAAGCGATATAACACCTTTGCTTACAGTGCGTAACACATACAGTCTGCATAGAAAGTGTCTGCATCTGGTTGTAATTTTAAAGAGAGCAGTATCTAAATAGTACTCACTTTATATGTTATATTTATAACCATGGCTCCTACGTTTTCAAAGTTGAGTGCTAAGTTGTTACACAGTCAAAGTAGGGAAATAATTGCAAATGTCCTCGACTTCATGAAGCAAGAAGCAGAGATGAAGGAAGAAATATATGTTCGTCTGAGTTCCACAAAAGTCTTAAGAGAGTGAAAGAAAGAGTAGTCAAAGCAACTGGTGTTTCACCGAGTTCCGTTTCCAGAGTTCTCAAAGATAAAAAAGAAACATAAGGATGAAAGAATGCCATTTGACACGCCTGGGAAGAAACAAAGTCCCTAAACGTATTACAGAAATAGACGATTTCGAATGCGTCATTCGGCGCACGATTCACAATTCCTATGTGGAAGAAAAAACTGTGCTAATAATAAGCAGATTGCTCATCCGCAGAAACTTTCAAGGTGGTGCTACAAATCTCAGAAAAATTATTAAAGATTTAGGGTTCAAGTGGAAGAAACCGAAATCAAATAGAAGAGTTCTAACAGAAAAGCAAAATAAATAAATAAAATGAAATAATAAAAATAAAAAGTAAATGTTGCCATAATAGCTTAGTCGGTTAGCGCAACGCCACGGAAAGCCTAAGATCTGTGGTTCAAATCCCGGCTATGGCATTTAATTTTTCAGTCTGATTCTACCTTTCCAACTGACTAATTTTATATGTACTTATATCAGCATCAATTTTCAAGGTGGTGATACAAATTTCAGAAAAATACTATAATGTATGAAGATGAGTCATACATACACAGCAGTCATACAGCATCTAAAACTTGGAGTGACGATAGCGAATTAGGTTTGCAGGCACCTGTTGCCAAAGGGCAAATACTTATTATCGTTCATGCTGTTGGAAAGATCGGCTTCGTTCCAAATGCCCTTCTTTTACAAGTCGCAACAAACAACAGGAGATTTTCATCAAGAAATGAATACAGAAAATTACATGAAGTGAATCAACGCCATGTTGATACCTAATATGCCTGCCGGGTCTGTTCTGGTCATCGACAATGCTTCACAGTGCGTCAACACTCAAATTCACAAACCACCTACCTCAACTTCGTTGTAAAAAGAAATGAGAGCTTGGTTACTTAGACATAATAAAGCTTTAGATGAAAGCATGAGTAAAACAAAGCTATATAACTTAAAGCCAACAAACAGCTTCAGAAGTCATACATACTTGACCAGATAGTAATACAACATCGCCATAATGTACTTAGACTGTCATCGTATCGCCCAGATCAACCCAATCGAATTAATCTGGGCTGATATCAAAAAATGGGTGGCATGCAGAAATATCACTTTTAAATTAAAATATGTGGAGCAGTTATAACGCCAGCAATTTGCTGAAATTGGAAGGCCAGAATGGGAAAATGTATGGCGACATGCTGAATAAATTAAGAATCGTTATTCCGAAAAATACGGAATTGCAGAAAATCAAATAGAAATAATTCTCATCCAGGATAATGGTGCAGAAAGTAGTAACAGCAGTGATGACGGCAATAATGTGAGTGATTTCGCAGAAGAGGAAGGGTTGTTAGATGTGGAAGAATTGGAGGCAATGATTGACAGCGTTTTCTATATTAAGCGCTTTTACAGCGTGGATTTTAATATACTGTATATAATTAGGTTTATCAGCGCAACGCAGTGCATAACCGGTGTGGATATTTGACGATGACTGTCCCACGCAAACCTGCAGCATGCAGACGACCGGTCACCACCTGATGGTAAGCAACTCGCATCATAGCTCTCATTAAGATTTTCACGTATCTAGAACTGTTGCGCCGATTATATCTCCAGTTGCTCTGAGACTCCTGAATTATTCTTGCGTCTTTCATTTCCTTAATTTGGCTGTTAATTATTTTCCTCTTCCTGTGGCACACCCTGTATGGTATTTATTTTATTGGAGTAGTGTTTTAACTCTATTTTAAATTCTGCTATCTGTAGTACCTAATTCCTGTAGGCTAGTCGCGAAAATATGCCTATATCTATTGATTATTTGCCGCATTGCTGTTCTTGCTGTTCACTTCTAATTGCGAGTTAATCTTAAATTTTGCATATGTAATAGGTACCTATTTACTTGGCGATTTCGTGTATAAACGCATCCACTTGTATCAATGCAACCTCGTATGCGAGCGCTATAATGGTACCTTTATATATTCTCTGTGGAGCGGCTTAGATTTTTAACTTGGACCTTCTGACTTGGTTTTAATCTCATAGTCCTGGTACAATGCTAATGTGTTTCTTTTGCATGGTGTTAATGCATGGCTGCAATGATAATGTGTTCATGGGCGGTAATTGTAGCTTAACATTTATTTGTGTGGTGGTGAATAGGGTAGCTCTGTCTTGTTCGCACTTTGCCTTGATGTTGGATTCTTGCGTGTCATTTTCGAGCATGACCTGTGCCAGCGGACACTTGCTTTTCTTTGCATGTTACGAAACCTTCTTGTAGTCCTGTAAAGTCAGTGTTATTGCGCCATTACCAAGGTGTATAAACCACCTTATATTTCTGTAGAAAGTCTATGCCTAACAGCTAACTGTGTAGAAAATTTTTCACTACCAACAGCTGTTTTTTAAATTCTGTTCCACCCATCCGAAAATGAGCATTAGTTTGATACTGCGCTGCAAGTAATTTGTTACTAGTTTTTCTCAGAATTAAACTTGGGGGTTCTGCTTGCTTATTTATCCCTACCCAGATGTGATTAATAATGTTCACTGAGCTTCCTGTGTCTATTAGGATGTTAATTATTGTTCCTCCGTTGATTATACCCTTTGCTTGCAACGTGTTTGCTGGATTGATAGCTTTTGATATATTAGCTAATACGTCTCTTATGTGGGTGATTGTCCTGAGGCTGGGGTTGAACACTTATATGCCTTCTTCGCGTCTCACAGTTTCCAATGACTGGGCCTACTCGTTTACAGCACCTACATATAGGTCTGGTGGAGACTGTCCTCCTCTGACCGCATGCGTTCCTGTTTAAGTTGGGCAGGGGTCTAACAGGTCCACTTTGCAAGTTGGAGCTGGAGAATGGAGGGTGGGTATTCGTTTTGAGACTTTACATCTGCTTCGCTAGGTTCTCCATCATTTTAGGCTGACGTCCTCCGTGGTGTTGTGGTTACCATGTTAGCCTCTAGTTCCTGAGGTCGCGGGTTCAAACCCGGCGGAGAGTGATGGATTTTTTTCTGGCGTAAAAATTCTTAGCATGGCTTCCTTCGGAAGGGAAGTAAAGCCGGCGGTCCTGTGTCGTAGATTTACAGCACGTAAAAGAACCTCAAGCCAGATAAAGAGGTCTCTGAGCAAAATTATCGGTCTTTACGCTCAATATAGAATGGGAAGTTGAGGGCCATGGCAGTTAAAAATCATCTATAATTGAAAATAATTTTAGCTATATTTGCATGTTTGTGGAGGCCCTCTTCCGACACGCTGTACACTAACAGATCAACTTCCTTCCCTACCAGGTAGCGCGCTAGTTCTATCTTGCGCACATATTGAATTAGTGCGTCTACCGTAGGGCTATACTTGCTATATTAGCGACGGTTTAAGGCACCTTACAATATGTTTGACGTGTATCCTTTCTGACATTACGGGGTTAACCAGGTTGCACATACTTATTAGGTCACATGTGTGTTGCTCCGTTGCATCACTGAGATCCTGCACCCTCTGCCTGAATTGGAATTCAATCATCTCTTCTTCCGCCGCATGTACGAAAGCATTTAACAGTCCCTGCTTTAAAACTTCCAATGAGGCATTTGAATTCATGCATGGGAATGTTTTGTACCAATTTAGCGCGGTATTACTGAGATAACAAGGCAAGTACGGGGTCTTATGTACTTCTGCCCAATTGTTATCCCGTTCTATTATCTCGAACTTATGTAATTAAACCCTCACACTTTCTCCTGGTTTCCGCGAAAAAAATCCCTGGATTTAACGGAGGGCGGCTAACCTGCAACTGCTGAGATACATTTGGTGTAATAGTGCCTCCTACCACAGACGAGTCCATTTTGGTATTAATAGCAGTTATTATCGTCCCATTTACTCATTGTTGCTTGTTTAAATAGCTTGCTCGTGTCCGGATTTGACGTATGGATAACTTTCCCGGAAGGTAACCTGTTTGGTTTGCAGTTGAGTGTGTGCTGCTATTTTGTTGTAAATCTCTCTAAAATCTATAATAAACTCCTGAGATTTCAACTGTTCACTCTGTGTTGCCGCTAATTCCGCGCATAGGTTTCTAATTTCTTGTAAAAGGGGCTAGTGGGGTCTGTAGGAATCAGCAGATTCTGCCATGTACGATACCTTATGCGTATTTACTATATTGTCGTGACCTCTTAACAAACTAGCTCAATGGGGGTAGAGCGATGAAGTTACCGAGGATCTTAAAGTTAATAATTCACATTTACGAGGTCAGACGGGGGACGCAGCTGAGAGAAATTATAAAAAATATTAGAAAGTTCCTAACAGAAATATTATCCCATGGTGTGGATGAGGGAAGGGATCTATATACTATAATAATTTACATTAAATGGAAGTGTATGGTAACTACATTTATTAATAAAAGAGGATTACCTCCTTTCCCCTGATACGGCGCCGTACAGAACCATTTCCCCTCCAAATGATGTAGCGTCCAGAGATACAGCTCCTTGGTTTGTCTGCGAGCGGGAAATTTTAATTGATTCGCTGTTGCAGCTGGCGTCCAGGTTGAAAGGGTGACGACTTTTCGATGCTATTTAAACTGTCTTGAGGGGGTGCCCAAAATGGCACAATGCTCCCATTCCCAAGCGAAGAGGACGGAAAGACAGGAACAATCTCCCGGAATTCCGCGCTCCTCTCCCCAGGCACCGTACATGAAACAAGGTCCAAGATTGGATGAGAACTGTCGTGTAGAACAGCAAAGACAAATCAAGCTGCGAACACGATATATGAAAATGTGCAAAAGGGAACGAGCAGGGAAAAAAACCCCACATAATAAATAATTATAAAAATATGAAGAACAGTAAAACTAAAATATGTATAATAAATAAGGTTGACGGCCGTCAATAACAATAACGTGTAGCTAGCTTTTGCATAAAATTACGTGAGGCATCGCTTAACGGGTAATTCTTTAACAATAGCAAATCTCCCACACGAAATGGAGTCGGGTTGCGACCTAAGTTATAACGTCGCGTTCGGTTTTTAATATCGCGTTGTAAATTATGAAAGGTATCGCGCCAAATCTGTCGGATAGAATCTCCTAGAGCTATAATTCGGTAATAAGTGATGCAATTTCCAGCGGTTTGTTAAAAGGACACGAATGTGCGAATTTAAACATAAGAGTGAAAGGTGCAGTTTGAAGAACTGCATGAAAATCTTATTAAAAGCAAATTAAAAATTCGCAACTGCGTATCCCATGCGTGATAGTTATCGAAATGAAACGCAGTCAAGACTCTTTAAATTCCTGTTTAAATGTTTTGCCAAAGACGGTGGAGGATAATAGGGGATGTATGAATGAGTTCTATCCCACTCTCGAACAAAAAACTTTCGAAATAACTGCGATAGGAAATAAGAAGCATTATCAGTGACCAAAATTGAGGAAACCCAAAAGAAGCAAACAACTGAGACAAGACTGAAACAGCGAACACGGATGTAGAAGCCCTGACAGGAGTTAACCATATAAACTTAGTAAAGTCAATCACGACGCAAACAAGTATTTCCCTAAGAAGAACGTGAGAAGGTCCCACAAAATCCAATAATAGACGTTGCATCGGAATAGTTGATAATTTAGAAGAGTGAAGCCGAATTTAGTAGAAAGTGGCGGTTTAGAAGACGCGTAAGGTACACATAATTTAACAAATTCTGATATCTCTATACATGTGTTTCCAAACAAAATACTGTCATATTCTAATTTTGGTTTTATAAATGCCTAAATGGGCACCCAAAGCAGAAGCATGAAAATATTGTAAAACCACAGGAATTAATGCTGTCGGTAAAAGAATGCGTAACTTACGAGAACGCGGCAAAAGTGCATACAACAGATCATGGCGGAATTCGCAGTCCGGGATCAGAATTCCAGATTCAGCATTTTCCCGCAGGGGACCCAAAATCAGAACAACATGTTGAAAATCAGAAAGTGATTGAAAAATTGCGGGAAAATTTTTAGAAACATTCTGAAGAAAACATACCGAAATTGATGTAGGTTCACGAAACCTGCGTGATAAACCATCTGCAACAGAATGTTCAGAACTACGTACATGACGAACCGTAAACTGGAAGGAACTAAAAAGGGACAGAATTTATGGAAAGCCACAAGAAGCGCCAATGCTTGCAATTCGTATACGGAATATTTCCGTTTCGCCTGTGATAAACAACGAGACGCATAACAAATAGAACGACGGCTTTGAAAGTCCTCTTAAAGAAGTACTGATGCGACCGCTCGCTGTACGTGAGGCGTTTGATTGAATAATAAGCGGTTTAGTAAAGTCTGCATAGCTAGAAGTGAAGGATTCGTTATGGCTGTTTTCAAAGAAAGAAATGTTTGTTTATGTTCCTTTATCCACTTAAAAGAGACTCCCTTCTGCTTAAGATTGAACAATAAATCACTGTATCCAAATAAATTAGAGACACAAAATTTTAGCTTAATGGGTAACATCTTTCACGATTCTACTATTGCTGCATTGGGAAGCAGCAATGCTTGTGAGGGTACTTGAGGATTTTTTACACATAATTACAAATTGGTGGTCTTTAATGAATGTAAAAGAAAACAACTTAAGGTAAAATAAAAAGGGATGATTTTGGCACACCCATAACTGGCCTCGATGATAAAAAAAATTGAACATTTGAGGATTTTTGTAGATTGACTGGATAGATAGAATTTGCCCTTTAGTTGTAAGATACTTATTTAGCCTGCGGCAAAGTACTTAGTAATTGAATTGCTTCACTATTCTTTTCAGAAATTTTCAAGAGTATTTCCTTACGGGCAAATTTCAAACTGACTACTTAGAGAAAAGATTCAGCAGTCTTTCTGGATGTAATTATACAATATTTCATACAAACAAATAGTTCAATCTGAGAAGAAAATTAGGTAGAAGCATCTTTTAAAAGTAGGTGATACACAAAGTGTACAGAATATACATGGGCATGTAAATATTGAATGTGATGTTAGTGACTTCACACACAAATAAATATATATATATATATTAAATACAGATTACCTAGAGATAGAGGAGTCACCATCTTTATGTGAGATTGAGGAGTCAGAAAGGGTGTACATTTGTGGTTATGCAGCTAAATGTATAAAACTGTCTTATAATTTTTATGTAGATCTTGAAGTAGCTAGTAAAGGCACATTCATAGGAGATAATACTTTAATCAGATATGAAGGGAAGGACCTTGTATTCCAAAATATGAAGTATATTCTTTCATTTGTGTGCTATTTTTTAATATATTGTGGACAGCAATGATTTGCTAGATAAGTGTCAAAATAATGATATGACTTCACTTTCAATTTTCAATAAGGTAAGTGGAATCCTAAGCAATATAATTTCGAATAATTACACAAAAAATTAGAAGTGATTGTCATCCAGATTAAAAAAAGAAAGCTGCTGACACATCTATATTAGGTAAAATATTTTGTAATATATACTTGTACACTTTATATTAAATATGCCTGTTCCTCATGTGTATGTTTTGTAACTTCAATATTTGGCTATTTATAATAAATAGTTCCTGGATGCTGTATAATTTGTTATTCTATATTGCAAATTACTTACCTGGAACCATCTTTTTATCTTTTATTCACAGCAAGAAACCCATACAAGTCGTCAAACGAATGGTATCAGCATACCGGAAATTGTATATAATCATATTATCTATTAGATGGGTTTGATTGTCACATTTTCATTACAAATAGTTGCAATATTTGTTGATATTACCCCTCGAGTAGTGGCGTGGACTACAGATGTAGTCAGCTCCTAGTGAGTTTAGAGCAGTGGGGGTTTCTCTACCTTTAGAACATTGTTTATTCTTAAATGTAAGTAAGATTTTGGATATGTAACAGCATACATATAGTTTAGTTTAGATAAATCCTCCTGGACTACCATCGTAGCACGCGGAACTACTCGTGCTACAAATGTTACGAGGAGGACAGAGAAGCAAACAATTTTCTGTGTAAGTAATTCTGAAGAGAAGAAAATACTGCTACAGTGCTTAGAAGGAATGCTAAATAAAGTAATGAAAGTGCTGAAATTGTTGAAAGCGATGAGGGAGAATAGCACCATGCCATTGATAGTGAGCATTATAAAGATTCGGATGTGGTATCAGTCTTCTAATTTTGTAACGTATGGGTCATTTTAATTTTAAACAAAATACTCCTATCTGGATTTATTCTTTTTGCAAAAAACGCGAGCAAATGATATCAAGAAATGCATTATAAGCACAGAGCGTTAAAAGTATTTAAAGGGGTCAAAGATATAATGACAATTTGGGCTACATATGTAGACCTAATTCCAGGCCTAGCGAAATGATAGGTTTTTTTCAGGCGTAAAAATTCTTGGCATGGTGAGGTCCCGTTTAGTAGATTTACGGTACATAAAAGAACCTGAAGCCTAATAAAGAGTTCTGAGGAAAATTTCCAGTCTTTCACTCTCAATACAGAATGGGACGCTAAGAACCATAGCAGTTAGAGAGCGCCCATAACTATAACTCAATTTAATTTCACACGACTATTGCCTACATATGTAGCTCACGCGACTACCGCGTCATTCTCCGTGGTCTAGGGGTAGCTGCTTCAAACATGGCGGAGGGCAATGTACTTTTTTCGGACGTAAAAAGTCTTAGCATGGCTTCCTTTGGAAAGGAAGTAAATCTAATGGTCCGGTGTAGTCGATTTACGGCACTTAAAAGAACCTCTAGTTTGATAAAGAGACCTCTGAGCGAAATTTCGGGTATTTCACGCCCAATATAGAATGGGGTGCGAAGAACCATAGCAGATAAGGGGCATCCATTAATAAAACTTCAATTTAATATCACGCGACTATTGCAAAGTTAACAGAACTTCCGAAAATGGCAGTTGTGTGTTCACACTTGTAAAATTTACATGCAAAATTTAAAATTTACCGAGATCTTTATCTTTGTTTTAAGCTATCAAGTGGTATAAATCTAAATTTACTTAAATTTCATATTTTCCAACTATTTAGGTATATCGGGGCGATAAGTGTAACCTAAAAGAGAGTAAATGCTTTCATGTTTACCAATTCCTTTACAGATTTTTGCAGCTGCCCATGACAGTGTTTACATAAATCGAACATATTCAAAGGGAAATGCCGATTTAAATGGACATTCTCACAAACTTTATTTTTGATCTAAGCACTGCTAGCAAATCTACTATTAGGAAGCAACACCTGGAACATCATTAATATGTGATATCGATACATAATTAAACAAGGAGAGGAAGTCAAAGACTTTTATCACTGCTACAAATTAGTGAATTGGTGAATCTGAAATTGACAACCCACGTGCGAACAAATCAACAGCAAGTGAACCAAATTTAGGCCTAGGTAAAGCTTCGTCTACTTTCGCTTAAATTCGTCAGATTTTACAGTAGACGAAGATCCGTGCTTTTGGGGAAACATGAAAAACACGAGATTACATGCTATAAAACAAACTACGATTTTGTAAAGCCAGAGCGAGTATATTCTGATAAAGCAAGATTTATTTCAAAGAATATGTTTGAAAGGCAGTTGCTGAATGTAGACTCTGTACAACGCTATTACTTGATTTATTCTCCGAGTTAGGGTTTACTTTACTGTGCACCATGTAAAGTATTCGGAAGTTCATCTCGGTTTGGTACGAGTGGCTTAGTGACTGGAAACAGGATAAGCAAATGGTAGCTGAATATGAAGACTCCTGTGTACATCATGAGTATGTTGTAAGTTTTAAAGAAAGGGGGAATACTTTGTGTGGAATTGATAAACAATTTATCATTCAGTAAGAAGAAGAGGTGAAATATTGGGAGAATGTTCTTCAGGAGGTAGTGGCTGTAGTGAAAAACAATTTCTTCTAGGGGATTGTCATTTCATGACGATGAAGAACAGCTTGGTTCCTTAACGAATGGTAATTTTGTGTGTTTAGAGATGAATGATAAATCTGGTCCATTCTTAGCAGGTCATATAGCCAAATATGAAAACTCAGCTCAAAGGACACACCTCATATTTATCATTTAGCACTTATGAAGAAATAACAACATAATGGGAAGGATGGTCACATAAGGAATATTAAAGGAGAAGGTTGATTCAGAGTACTTCTCCATTATTGTGAATTCTACCGCTGATGTTTCACACTGAGATTATTAAGTTTCATCATATGATATGTGAATAGAGATGGTGTGACACAAGAGCGATTTGTAGAGGTTATGACAAATATTGTGCATACTGGGTAAGAATTGAAAGATGCCGTGTTTAAGTTCCTTAGCTCTCAAGGTTTAGACATAACCCGCGGCCAAGGTTATGATAATGCTGCAAAATTGCATGAATTTACTTTGGTTTACAAGCCCGAATTAAATTCTTCAACCCCTTGGCGTTTTTCATTCCTTGCGCTACTCATTCCCTGAATCTGATACGATCAAGTGTAGCCACATGCTGTAAAATGGCTACAACTTTTTGAACTTTTACAAAGAATTTACAATTATTTTTCGGCATCTACGAAACGCTGGAAAATTCTAGTCTTTTTTCGTAAACGGAAACTTGAGTTTATAGTCTCTGTAAATTCAACTAAATTGAGTTTTATTTGTGGACGCTCTTTAACTGCTGTGGTCCTTAGCGCCCCATTCTAAATTGGGCATGAAAGAACGGTAATTTTGCTCAGAGGCCTCTTTTATCAGGCTTGAGGTTTTTTTACGAGCCGTAAATCTACGAAATGAGACCATCGGATTTATTTCCTTCCGAAGGAATCCCGAAAAAATCCATTGCTCTCCGCCGAGTTAAATTGTCTCTGCATTACTAACTGGTCAGCTGAATAAATGCCTGCAAAAGCATAACAGCTATTTGGGACGCAATCAATAAAGCTCTTGAATGCATAAGAGAAAATGGGGGAGGATGTGATTAAACCAGAAGCAGCAGGGATACTAAAAAAAGCTTTATCTCTCAATAAACGGCATTCATGGCTACAACTGGGGGAGTATTTTGGAACGTTTCAATGTAGTGCATACAACACTACAGTTAAAATAAGTTGACATATATGCGACAGTGAAACTTTATACTTCACTTCTAACCTTCATCGATAATAAACTCTTTTGAAGAGTACAAAATGTTGAGAGAGAGAAAACTGGAGACTACACAACTTGTACGAATCAAAGAAGCTACAGCAAAAAGTATGAAAAAACAAAGAAGTTCTTCGATGACTCGGATTCTGAGTCAGAAAGTGAAACTGTGATTTTTGGATCTGATGGTGACATACTGAAAACCAATTGTTTTATTATATTGAACAGATTATCCACAGAGCTCAAGAGGCGTTTTGGTGTCTATAATGAGTTTTCTGAGAAGTTTTGATTGTTATCTAGTTTGACAGTAATTGACGCCGATGAAGTCTATAACTCTGTGAAGCAGTTGCAGCATACTTCCCCATGGGATTTAGAGTATTCTTTTGGAACAGAATGTGTCCATTTTAAAAGCTTCCTTGTGAATTCCGAGTATGAGAACTGTACTCCTTTACCTCTGTTGAATAAAATCATAAAGAGATAAACATCTCTTCGGTAATTATCCAAATATCAGAATCTTTCTTCAGCTTTATTTGACGATACCAATAACGAACGATTTTTCCTGTTTTTTTTTTTGAAAATTTAAGAGCTATTTGCGTGCCTCTCAGACTCAGGAGCTTTTGGATAAACTGGCTGTACTCTAGCAATAGAAAATGATCTGACTGTGACTCTGGGTTTCAGAATGTGATAAATGAGTTTGCTGGTAATAAGGATAGAAGAAAGCCATTCAACTACTGGCATTCTTTGTTGCATTATTCTATGATGCTGTTGCTTCTAATGAGTTATTTTTTGTGATTAATTCTGATTAGTGTTTCCATCCTGAATTTTGGTTACTGATACCAAACTTTCTACTCTGAACTCAAGGTTGGTTGCCGTATTTCAGGTGTTCGTTTACAATACTTTCCTTTTTCGCACAATTCTTTAACTGTTAAGTGCGCTGCTTTGCAGACATTCAAAAAACATTAAGAATTTATTTTTAGAATATCTGTATGTTTGTTTTGCTAATTTCATAGTATATTAACCTTCAGCTCATAGGCACATTTGACTACAGTCGCTGGGATTTGAACTCGCGAATTTTGGCTTTGAATGGATGGGCAGTCCATTTCATATCGCTATAACGATCAAGGCTATTCGAATTGCTTCGGTTGTGGTGCCGCTGAAAGGGATATGAAAGCTATTTCAGGAATTAGAGAAAGGGCGTCATATGCAGCAAAATAATTCCGCAATTAAAGGTTAAATTACATACATATGTATAATATATATGCAGCAAAATAATCCTGCATTAATCAGTATATGTGTGTGTGTGTGTGTAACCTGTATACAAATAAATTACCTGTTTACAATTTTGCTGCTAAATGTTTTTTCGGATTTGCACTAGTTAATTGTTGTGGGGTCCAAAATAGTTGGGCCCATGGGCGTAACGTTATCTAAATATGCGGCCGGCATTACAGACTCGCTACATAGTTCTTTAGTTTACGAAAGACAACATAACACATGTTACAATATTGTTTTCTTTCATCAATTGCCTTCGATCGTTAATAATTAAATTATATCTTGAGGAAAGGCTCTCAGCATCAACTGGTGAACAGGGAACCCAAATAGATTTTAATACTACATTTGAAAAGTCTTAATGCATTAATATCAACGCCTGCAATGGCTACAAAATATCAAGTTGATTAAGATCCTCATTAATATGCTTTGCAGTGCAATATTTCAAGACTAAATGCCCTACAATTATATCGCCTTCTTGAAGCAGTTTAAAGTGAGACAGCTGTTGCATTTTGTCCCTAATCTTTAAAATTTGTGAAGTGTTTATTTGCACAACATTACTTGAATAAAATAAACACTTCAGCAGAGATAATAAACTGTAAGCATAATTTGGGGAGGTATGTTTTGTAATTTTCTACACAACCATGCTGCCTGCATTTCGCAGCAGCTGTCTGATACCCTTTTGCAATGTCTCATCAAACTCTTCAATAATATCGTCAACTAATACCACAATGTCACCAGAAGCCTACTTCCATCCTACTCTTCAATTCGTTGATCTTTGAAATCAGCACATGTAATGAAATTGAGCTTTTTATTTATGGACGCTCTTTAACTGCTGTGCCCCTTAGCGTCCCATTCTATATTGGGCGTGAAAGAACGGTAATTTTTCTCAGAGGCCTCTTTATCAGGTTTGAGGTTCTTTTACGTGCCGTAAATCTACGATGCGGGACCACCGGCTTTACTTCACTTCCATCGCCCTCCGTCGGGTTTGAACCCGCGACCCTGGGAACTAGAGACTAGCATGGTAACCACTACACCACGGAAGACGACATCAGCACATGTGAGTGCGGATGTTACTCGATTCTAACTGCAGTAAACTCAAAGTTTTCAAAAACAAATGCTGCCTGCAAGGAAATCTCAAATCCTCCATTTCTTTCATGCAGTTTGCTATCTGAGATGACTTTCTTTAAGTCATTAAAAAAGTTGCAGAGAAGGTCTAAATTGGTATGCACATATTTAGCTGCTTTGAATCAACTTCCTCATCTAGACAACACAGGCCCAGGATACAAAGGAATCGCTGATGGCCTAGCAGTTGAACGCCATAATCACAAATGGTATAAAGGAATTGCCTTATCTGAATGAGTGTCTTCTAAATATGAACGATACAGGTATCAGGTTTTCCTGGATATGTGGAAACAGTTTTTCGTCATTGAGACAATAATACTAAGTTCTCTCGAATTCTTTTATAAGACTTCAACAAACAAACTAAATTTATGGGCCCAACAAATGATGTGAACCAAAAAATGTTCTCCTATTTACCTACCATATATGCGGCGGCATTAATGACAACATACTTCACATTTAAATGATCAATTTCGAGTTCGCGCAAAGTACTCAGGATTGCGTGAGAGCACGTCTTGCTGATTGCGGTATCTAAAAGCACAGAATCTAACAAGAACAATTCTTGTTCAAATATTGCATCTTGAGTTTGCACCAATGTTGCAAACATACAGCGGCCTGCTTATTCGGTTTCTTCGCACATTAATGCCAAATTTCGTTTTCCTTCCAAAGATTGTTAAATACTTGCTTGGATTTCATTTGCGCAGTGAGAAACGTATTCTCTCCTTGGTTGGCTCTAGGAGGGTCACAGGATCCTTTATAAAGCAAAAAGAGAAAGATCTTAAAATGGAGTCTTAACAATCCAAAGCAAACGGCTAAACATTAGCATGATAAATTACATTGAGGTTCTATCTTCCTATCTACCTACATAGGCGTATAATAATTATTAACTAATAATATTTTACTCTTACCTGGGACATAACTTTTGAAGCCACTCGCGTACTCAGGATTTTCTACCTTTTTTATTGGGATGTTGATTTTCAGTAGCTTTGCGGTAATGTTTTTTTTTTTTTTTTTTTTTTACAAATTCAGCTTTTTTTCAATCTTAGCTTTCTTCTTTATTGATATGAAAGGTCCCTGGATTTCTGGCGTTTCGCAGTTATTGATTTTAATTTACATTTAAGTTGTTCATTACTCTTAAAACAATGTTTTGATACAGCGTCTTTTTTCTCCCACCCCATTCGAACATTACAAAACTTGCACATCAAAATATTACTTTCCGACACATACAAACCCTCATTAGCAAACTTTTTGCTCTGATGTATGTCGTCTTCCGTGGTGTAGCGGTTACCATGTTAGCCTCTAGTTCCCGAGGTCGCGAGTTCAAACCCGGCGGAGATTTTTTTAGGGCGTAGGAATCCTTAGCTTGGCTAGTAAAGCCGGTGGTCCCGTGTCGTAGATTTACAGCACGTAAAAGAACCTCAAGCCTGATAACGAGGCCTCTGATCAATATTTCCGATCTTTCACGTCCAATATGGACGTCCAGTGGAACGCTAAGGAACACAGCAGTTAAATAGCGTCCATAAATAAAACACAATCTTTTTTCGCTCTGCTATGCACTGTAACATTCGCTGTCCGGCCCATCTTTGGAACTAAATACTCGCTCTCGAGAATTCTTATTTTAAAAAAATAATGAAAGGCCTGGGAGAGAAGTAACTAAATAAGTGTAAACTATTTGATATTCGGAATTTCCCGTCCTTTTATACTTGTCTTCTCAACACGTTTCCCGGTGTGGTCAGGTAAAAAGCGTCGATTGCCAAGAATGTTAATCTGTCCTTGGATGGTTTCGCTAATGACAGAAGAGTCGATTTCCAAGAATATTAAACTATCCTTAACGATCGCTTCGCTATTTGTATAACTCAGAATTCTATTCTTATTATTTATAATTAATAATTCACAGAAATAAACTTAAAAGAAAGTAAAACTATTTTTTTCCACTTAATATCTCCGAAATTTAGCCTTTTTCGCAAAATAAGAGAATTTCATTTCAACGAGTTCTTATTGCTAAAGTACTAAGATTGATTTATTAATCATTAACATATAATTCGGAAAGATATTTCGAAATTACTTTAATATCATATTTGTCGCGTTTATCGTTAATGCGAAAAAAGAATGCTTCTAAGCATGACTGAGTATATGAACATAATCTTCGTATTGCAACCACTTACGACGCAACTTGCACTGTGAATTATTCCATTCCAATACAAACTATAATCAACATACGAGGGCGGAATCAATAAGTCAGTGACCTTTTAAAGAGAATAACTTTTTTTTCCTAAAAATTAATTTTATTTATCAACATAGTCTCCTTTCAATTCAATACACGTTCTCCAAGGTTTGTTAAATTTTTAACCCTTCCAAAAAATATGATGTTTCGAAAGCCGCAAAATATGAGGTTGTTCCTGCATGGTGTGTTTACTGGACGTGAATTTCTTCCTAGCGAGCCAATTTTTCAGATTTGCGAAGAGGAAGAAGTAGCTCGGAGCCAAATCTGGGGAATATGGTGGATCAGGTAGCAGTTCGTAGCTCAATTTCACAAATTTTTCAATGGCAATAAGTGGCTAATGTGCGAGTGCATTATTCTGGTGAAACAGAACCTTTTTATTCTTCAAATGGGGTCATTTCTTTAAGAATTCCTTGTGAAACTGATCCAGCATTGCAGCATAATATGAACCTGTGGTCGTTTTACCCTTTTCCAGGTAGTGGATGTCTATCCCCCTTGTGAATCCCAAAAGACAGCTGCCATGATTTTTCCTGCCGACAGGATGGTTTTTCCCTTTCTTTGGAGCAGGTTCGCCAAAGGGAATTCGCTGCTTTGTTGTTTGGCTTCAGGTTGACAGTAATGCATTCAAGTTTCATCAACCGTGATATAACGCTGCAAAGCCTCATTTGGGTTGCGCTGAAACATGTTCAAACATTGCTGTGAAATCTTCACATGATTCCGCTTGTTCTTAACTTGAGAAGTCGCGGAAACGATCTTGCTGACAGCTTTCTAATACCCAAAAATTCGTACAAAACGTTATACACCCGTTGACTCGAGATGTTTTCGTCTTGCCTATCTCACGGATTTTCACACGGCGGTCTTCCAACGCAATATCGTGAACTGTGTTCACCATTTTTTCCTTTGTGACTTCAACCGGCCATCCTGTGCGCGCGGCACCTCTTGTGCTCGAACGACCACATCTGAATTCTGTGAACCACTTGTGAACCATTCCATGTGATGGAGCAAACTCCCCATAATACTTGTTCAGCTTTTCTTCCGTTTCCTTCACCGTCTTACCATGCAAAACGCGGTGCTTTATCAGAACACGTCACTTTTCTCCATTTTCTATGAAGCAACACACATCTCCTTATTTTAGTCGCTCTCAACAATGTTCTAAGAAACAAATGACGAAGAATTTCTGCGATTATACCCAGAATAGATGAGAGACTTGGGTGCAAACAAGAAATCTGCGATTAGAGTGCCATCTCTCGCCAACGTCTTGGACTTATCAATCCGACCTTGTAGCAGTGTTCAGTTGATTTTTTTATTGCGAGCGTAGTAACTCGCGAAAATGTCAGTATAAAATTGTGCATTTCGCTGGCGTTTCGCGATGGGGTCTAAATATGACCAACCTTATAGAACGATTTGGGATTCATATCCAATTTAAAAGGCGGTTGCGTTCAGTTGAAACCGACACAGAAAGAGCGTACTGTGCATACTGCAAATGCGAAATTGCTAAATTGACAGACATTATGAAGCATGTTAAAACATAAAAACACTGCATATATTCGGATCCTTTTGAAAGTTCTCAGGAGTTTCCATTTTAAAATGAGACTCAAGTAAATGCCGGCAAATTATCGGAAGCCGTAATCTGCACGTTTATTGCAGAACACAACTCGTTTCTTTCGTGCAGTCATTTGTCAGATTTGTAATATGCAATTTTCAGATCAAATGTGCAAGAAAATCTCAGTTACACAGAATCATGTGTAGAGAAATTGACATTAATGAGTTTGGTCAATCTTTTTTTTTTTTTTTTTTACAAATGCTGCGTCAAGATGTTGGTGATATTAGATAAAGTTAATTATAGATGAATCAACAGATATATCTGCCACGAAATTACTCACTGTTTGTGAGCGCTATTATGTGCGCCTCAGTGCAAAAAATCGCGTGCACGTTCTTAGGTTTGGTGGAATTAGAATCAGACACAGCTTTAGCAATCGTTAATGCAATAAAAGCTCTTTTGTAGTGTCATAAACTTAAACAGAAAGTATGATTGGGGTGGGGATTGATAATGCTTCCGTAAATACGGGGATAAACAATGGCGTATACGAGATGCTGAAACGAAACTTACTCACCATACCTAATTATGATGCGTTGTAGTTGCCATTCACTGCAATTAGCAATATCTCATGCAACAGAAGAAACATTGCCAAGAAATATAGACTTTAGTTCGAGAATCGTACAGCTGGTTTTCGCATTCTTCTAAGCGCCAAGCAATGTATATGGACATTTCAAAACATTGAATGAAGGGAAGTAACCTTTGAAAATTCCAGCTATGTGTGAGATAAGGCAGTATTTTTAATATTTAAATTATATCAGTCTGATTATGTAATACAAAATATAATAACAGCCCGTCTTAAAGCAATATGTGTATAAATTATATATAAAGTGTATTCAACAGTCATTGTATTAATGTTTATATTATTATGTACATGTATAATAATGTTAGTGAATGTATTAAGTAATTTAACAATGTAGAAGCTTAAAGTTGCCAACAATCAGGTAATAATGAGGTAACCTTGAGACAAGAATAAATTAGAAAGTTTAATAATGTTACTAGTAATTCTTGGAACACTAATGTAATATTTGAAACATTTTTAATATATAGGCAATCAACAACAGAAAAAGCTTAAGTTAAATAAAAGTATTCTATTGGAGTAGGATTATCCAATCAGAGACTTGAAATAGAGAAATTTAAAAATTTAAGCGGTAAACGCCAGACGCTAGACGTAAAAAATTCATTACGGCGTGAATAATATAAAGTTTACGTGTTAAAAAGTACAAGTAACGATAATCTCACAGCTCTATAGTAGGATATATCAGTGAAGTGTTATTTAATCGTGTGAAGGATTAATAAAACGAAGTTAAATACCATTGCTATTTGTGTAAGCCTTCATTCTTTAGCCACACCAAACCCTGCTAAGAGATACGTGTTTCTGCAAATTAATACTGACGCAGCTGAGGCAAACATACATATGTAACATTTAAATAAACATTAAAATGCAAAGTTGATTATTTTAAAAGTGGGGCGAAAGCCACTGGAAAGTTTATATCGTACGTGGTTGCAACTAATTCAAGTTTTGGCTCGCCAACAGTGGCGTTAGAACCATCTTCAAAATTGTGCCCAAAGCGTGGTGCTAATAACGCAGAGATATTCTCTCACAGAAACAAGATGGCTTTCTGCTGAACCGGTTGTTGCAAGACTATTAACACAGTGGGAAGAACTGAAACTCTACTTTCAGATTGTATGATCTAAAGAAAACAGCTTTACAGCAGAAATACAGTACAACATGTATTGTGAACCTATGAATTATTTATATTTATATTATTTAAAACCATTGGTACAGGAAATACAAAAGACAAGCAAGGCTTTTAAAAGTGAGAATGCTGACCCTACTTAAGGATCTGACAAATCCCCTCCAGGCAGTGAGTAGGAGAATTATAGTACCTACAGCGAGGTTACATTCCTTTCAAGTGATATATATTCGTATGTAGAAACATCCTTTCAAGTGATATATATTCGTATGTAGAAACTAAACGATTTATGGGCTATGAATTTAGGAAAATTATTTCAGAAATTAAACTCATCCTGGAACTGAAAATCTCCGGAAACGGTGCATAAATTTTACAATAAAACTCACCAAGGAACTTAGAAACAGGCTTCCTAGTAATATTCACAACCTTAAAAGATTGATATATTCCCAGAAATGAGGTCCTCAAGTTTGTTAGCGGACCAATTATTGAATTAGCTGAACTGTTTGGATAAACTGAACTCAACGTAATTGAGACCATCGTCAATCAGTGGCGAAATATCAGTTTCATAAAATGATTTAACACTATTATAGTAATACCATGGACTTTCGGGCTGAAGTGGGTGCTTATAACAATTCCACAGGTATAAATTACTTTCAAGAGTTGGTGTCTTGCGATTAAAGTTTTAAGTCTACCGCATTTAATTGCGGAAGTGGAGAGGGTTTTCTGTTAAATGGCTACAGTGAAAACAAAACTGAGTAATAGAATGAATATAGATACTCTGAACTTGATTATTGTTGTTGTTGTTGTTTAACGATTCCCCAGGTTTTATTTCCTATTGGTGTCAGAATAACCAACTATATGTTTTTAAATTTTGAATTGTGCAAGAAATTTATTCACTTCTATAGTTTCATTTTACATTTAGTGACATGATGTATAATAAAGAGGATAGCCTCCGTGAATCTGTATAAATTATATTACCTATTTAGATTGGACAAGTAAATCCTACTTTGTATAGATTTATTAACAATTGGTAATTTTCATTCCGGTGTATTTGCAACCAACGAACATATGGTCTAGATAACCGTGTTTACTACAGTCACAAGAATTCGTGTTGCTTTACTTGATTTTAAATTCTTATACTGGTTTCTTTGCTACCTTCAATCTAATTTTTCTCTTAGGACAATGTGGTTCCTTTGGATGTTCCAGTTCTTAAACCAGCATAGTTTGTTAGCGTATTCCTCTTGAGCCGAATCTTCGGTCAGCAAATGCTTTATAACATCTCGAACGCCATCTTTAAAAGAAAGTTGGATTTTAGCAGGAGTACCTGAAATACTAACTATTTTCGCTAATGAATCAGCCTTAAATGTTACCAAGGATGTTACTGTGTCCTGGTATCCAGACGATCTTTCCTTTAACATTTTCATGTTGTGCTTTGAAAAGAAAATATTTTACTTCTATTTCTAAAAGCTGTAAACTCTTTGACCATCCACACGTTGCTAGATTTTACAAAACACTTTTTGAATTAGAAAGAATTATGCTGTGGAAGAACTTAATTTTCCGGATAAATTTTATCGTCGCTCGTATGGCTACCAACTCGCAGAGTATATTTTATTACTTCATCAGATTGGTTACTGATGCTCCTCTCCCCTGTCTATGCTTAGATACATCAATGTATAAATGTTTCCATAATGGTACTTTATGGTATCATATGAATTCATTAAATGTGTGTACAGTTCCTGTTTGTTAAAAACTGAAGGATCTATACCAAGCACAGTATACAGGCCCTCCCAGTCCACTAAATACCCAGTATACTTGGGGATGGAGTGTACTTCCGGATTATTCCTAAACCTCCTCCATACTCTTACAATTGGAGATTTTAAGATATTTTGTGATATAAGACTGTTTTTTAAAATTGTATTGACAGCGTTGCAGTCTATTATATACAGAATCGCTAGAATTTTGCCATACTTTTACAATAAAATTGCTTGTAAATTCGATTTGCCTTTCTCCATATGGTTTCCATCTAATTCCCTCTAATGTGAGGATTGTGATGAGTTTCCCATGTATACCTAAAATCAGTTTTGCTATGTTTTATTGCTCCGATATTAATTTTTATTAAATTAATTTGGGAATTATGTAATCAAGAATTGAAGTTATCGGTCCGTTATAAATAATTAATTTAATCATTTTGGCTGAGCGCCCAGTTAAGCCCAGAAAAGAAAATATATTAAAATATTAGATATATATTAGATAATTCTTTT